>BSBK01011612.1:92500-227500 GCA_027943335.1 Chamaecyparis obtusa
GCCTCCATTATCTATGACTATTGAATGTGGGATACCATACCAAGATATGATGTAGTTTAGAATGAACATAGAGATTTTCTTGTTGGTTTCTTGAGTCAAAGGAATTTCTTATACCCATTTTGTGAAATAGTCTGTAGTTGTAATGATATGGGTATGTCCATTAAAAGAATGTGGATAAATAGCACCTATTAGATCAAATGCCCATTGTTGAAAAGGATATTGTGTAGTAAAGGGAATTAGATCTCTCCCTGCTACATGAATCAAGTTTCCATGTACTTGACACTTTTGACAGTTCTTAGCATATTTGATAGCCTCTTTTTCCATCTCAGGCCAATAATACCCAGCCCTAATAAGTTTTTGAGCTAGTGTTAAACTGTTGGAATGTAATCCACATATACCATCATGGACTTCCTCTAATGCATGTTGAGACTCTTCATGTTCTAAACACCTAAGAAGTGTACCATCTAGACTCCATTTGTATAGATCATTACCAATGATGACATACTGTGATGCATTTTGGATAAGGTATCATTTCTCATGGCGGTTGAAGGAATCGGGGATGATTTGGTCTTTAAGGTAGGAGTATAGGTTTTTGTATCTGGAAGAATCATGACCAAAAATAGTGCAGATCATGTAGGTTTCAAGGGAATCATATGTAGGAAATGACAATGCTTCCACTAGGAATTCATAGTGTAGCTCATGTTCAGGCTGTTGTAGTAAATATGATAGTGTTTCCATAGCATCAACAGCCTTGTTCTCCATTCTAAGAATCTTCTCAAACATGATAGATATGAAATATTTCTTTAAGTCATCTACCATGCGTTTGTATGGAACAAGTTTTTGATCTTTTGTCTAGTACACATCATTGACTTGGTGTATGACTAGCTATGAGTCTCCATGAATGTGCAACTTTGTTACTCGCCACTCAATTTCTAACTTCATACCATTAAGTAGGGATTCATATTCAGCAATATTATTTGTGCAAGGAAATTTTATTCTGAATGCTTTGGGTATTGAGTAACCTTGTGGTGTTATGAATAAGATGCTTGCTCTAGATCCATTTTGTGTGTAAGATCCATCAAAGAAAAGATGCCAAGTCCTAGAATATATGTGCATGATGGATGAATTAGGAAATTCCATCTGTAAGGGTGTATCATCGAACAATGGTTCTTCAGCCAGTTGATCTGCAATGACTTGGCCTTTAATAGCTTTTCTTTTGACATATTCTATGTCAAATTGGCTCAATTGCTTTAGCCAGTTGATCTACAATGACTTGGCCTTTAATAGCTTTTCTTTTGACATATTCTATGTCAAATTTTCTCAATAGCATCACCCATTTAGCTAGTCTACCTATGAGGGCAGCTTTTCTTAGTAGGTACTTTAGTGGATCAATCTTAGCTATTAGTTGTGTTGTATGAGCTAGCATGTAGTGTCTCAGTTTTTGTGATGCAAAGATCACAACTAGACAAGATTTCTCAATCATTGAATAGTTCTTCTCATATGCTACCAATGTTCTGCTGATATAGTAAATAGCTCTTTCCTTCTTGTTTTCATCATGTTGTGCTAGCAATGCCCCTAGTGATGTATCTATGGAGGAGACATATAGAATCAATGGTTTCCCTTGAATAGGAGGCATCAAAATAGGAGGATTTGATAGATACTACTTGATATGATTGAAATTATTTTCACATTCCTCCTTCCATGCAAAAGTCACACCTTTATGTAATGTTTTTGTGAAAGGCTGTGATATGTCTGCTAGTTGAGATATGAAATGCCTGATTGATTGCACCCTTCCTTGCAAGGTTCTCATTTGACTGATATTTTTGGGAGGTTGCATCTCCATGATAGCTTTGACTTTAGTAGGGTCTACTTCAATGCCCTTCTTTGAAACAATATAGCCCAAGATCTTTCAAGAAGTAACACCAAAAGCACACTTTTTAGGGTTCAGTCTAAAACTAAACTTCTCCATTCTATCTAGTATTTTTCTCAAATCATTCAAATGTTCTGATCTTATCATAAACTTAGCTAAGGTGTCATCAATATAGTCTTCCATAGTTTCATGCATCATATCATGAAAGATGGATGTCATAGCTTGTTGATATGTAGCACCAGCTTTCTTAAGACCAAATGGCATGATGTTCCAACAAAAAGTACCTCATGCACATGTAAAAGTAGTTTTTTCTTGATCTTCTAGAGCTACTTTGATTTGGTTGTATCCTCAGAAACCATCAATTAAAGAATACATTTCAAAGCCCACAGTCATATCCACTATCATATCGATGTTTGGTAATGGAAAGCCATCCTTAGGGCATGCTTTGTTTACATCTCTGAAGTCCATGCATACTCTTATAGATTTGTTTGGTTTTGATACTAGAACAATATTGGAGATCCACTCAACATAATCAATAACTTGGATAAATCTGGCTTTTAGTAACTTTTCTAGCTCAGCTTTGACTAGGAGTGCAACACTTGGATGCATCTTTCACAACTTCTCTTTAATAGGTTTGACTCCTGGAGCTATAGAGAGATGATGCATTATCAAATTTGGATCTAACCTTGGCATATTTAAATACTTCCATGCGAAGTTGATTTTCTTTTCTGTTAGGAAAGTAGTGAATGCTTGTTTCTCTTCCTCTGATAAGGATTGTGCTACATGAATCAATTGTGGTTCCTCTGGCATACCCAAGTTGATAGATTGAGTTGGTTCTATCAATAATAGAGAGATCTCTCCTAGAAATGACTTGGAAGGACATCAAATATCTCATCTTTAGGCACCTCAAAGAGGTTTTCACCTTTAGATACGTCTTTTATTTTTACTATTTTAGGTTTTGAGACTGCCAAAAAGTGGTTTTCACCCTCAGAACTCTTTTTCTTTTTGTTCTTATTTTTTTGACTGAGATAATTGATATCTGACTTTGTCATGCTAATGCTAGGTTCACTGATGGAAGTTGTCATAGGTTCCACTGCATTGAGGTAGCAAGCAAGGGCATAGTCAGTTGGAAAGGTGTGGATATCTCAGTTTGGATTGGTAGTTATTTGGTCAATAAGCTCTGGATGTTGGATAGTCAATGTAGGGGAAGATTGGGAAATGGTGTTCACACATATGGTGTTGTTAACATTGGTCCTAACCTGACTTTTGAATTCAAAGGTGATATTACTACTCAGAATGTTCAATTCATGAATAGTCTCAATATCATTATTGGATTCCACTTCAGCCATAGGTGGATCAGACTCGCTAAGTTTATCATTTCACTCTAGACTTACATCAGTTTTAGGTGAATATTGATGAATGACATCAATTTTTTTTTCAATGATAAGCTCATCTTCTTCAAGAATAACTCCCCATTCATAGTCATTAGATTCTTCATCTAGATCTCTGGGAAATCTGAGAACATGTGTAAAGTCAGGATGAATCCCCCAAGAAGGATTGCCTTCAGATTCTAAACAAAATTCCTACTCATGGGAGTTTTTTTCAGAATCACTATTGTATCCAAAGTGTTCAGCTATTGTGGGAGGTTTACCTTCTTCTTTCTTAGCAGTAGGTTCTTGTGTATCTACTACATTGATATTCTCCTTAAGTTTTTCTTCATCTTTAAGAAGATCTAGTATTTCTTGAGGTAAACATTCATAAGGAATAATATCAAAGTTGTCTGAATCATCATTGTCTGATTGTGGTGTTTCTTCCTCTAGCTAAGTTGTTGTTGATGGTTCAATCTACTCTAAGACATATGAAGAATTTTTGCTGAGATGAAAAGGCTTCTTTTGATATCCCAAGCCTGTAGTATCTTTGGTCATTCTTCCATAGTGTTCAATTGGTTTTATAATGCCTTTGCCTCTTGTTCCTAGAAGTCCTTTTCCAGTGTATCCCATTTTGGACATGAGTTTATGACTTGGTCCATAAGATTTGACAGGGATTTTAGGCATTTTAGAGTCACATTTTTGAACTGTTTGGGATAGAGACTCATCTTTGTATAACCATGCTAGTATAGCTTCTTCTTCATCAGATTATTTCTTGGACACTTTTTTTGTGATAAAACTTCCATTAAGTATGACTTGAGATTCTTTAGCTATAGGTTTTACCTTGTCTAAAGGTTGTCCATAAGATTTTGGGGACAATGGGAGAGATGTGAGAGATAGGACTGGCTCCATAGTATATCCTCCCATGCCTGTGTTTCTTATTTTGAATTCTTTTGCAATGTCTTTCATCTTGGATGTTGATGCAATATCCATTTGCTTGGGGAAAGATTCTCTATTATGTGCAACAAGTTTGTTAGCACTTTCTTTCAAGGCATTGCAAGATGTAGATATGTCAGCTGGAATCGTCACCTCTACTCCATCATAAGGAAATTTCACACATTGATGGAATATTGATGGAATGGATTTCATTTCATGTATCCAAGGTCTCCCTAGAAGAACAATGTAAGCCAAAGGAAGATCTAGAACTTGACAGGTGATGTCTTTGATAATTGGTCCTGTTATGATAGGTAGGACAATTGTTCCTTTGGAAGATCTTTCTTGCTCATCATATGATTTTATGGTAATCTTATTTTTAGGATCAATATCATCTCCTGATAGTCCCAGTTGTGTGATCAATTTGTAAGAACATATATTTAGACCAGCGCCTCCATCTATCAACACACATTTGACATGACGGTTTTGGATCAAGACTTCAATGTGAAAGGGATAGTTATGCGGATGACTCAACAAATTGTCATCTTCCTCTAAAAAGGAGATATATTAGGGTGATGTCAGATGACCAACCATAGTCTAGAATCTATTTAGATCAAGATTGTCAGGAACATTGGAACTGAGCAAGGCTTTGTCCAGAATAGCTCTATGAGCAGGAGATATCTAAAGCAACTCAAACATGGATATTTTTGCATTGGTATGCTGGAGTTGTTGGACAATTTTGTATGATGTCGCTCTGGTCTCTTTAGGAGTTGATTTTGAGGCATCCCTCTGTTTAGAAGTAGATGAAAGATTGAAAGGCACCTTAGGGGTGTTTGATGAACTTGAGTTTTGTCCTTTGTAGGTGTACCTGAGCTGTGATCAAGTTACTACATTTGTTGATTGATTATTTCTATCCTTTCTCACAATAGTGATGACATTTCAATGTTTAGATAGGCATGGTTCAACCATGTTGATGACATCATTGTTTCCAGAGTAGGCGTAATTGACTTTAGCACCCATGTTAGGCTTAGAAGATGAATCTCCTTGATTATGCTTCAAAAATGGTTCCATGAATGTTGTATGATCATTGTTGGTTTTATGATTGTCAATTACAATTTCTCCTTCATCAATTTTGTCCTGAATGAGATGTTTTAAGCACATGTAGTTATTGGTTTTATGACCTTTGTTTTAATGGAAGTCATAGAAATCGGTCTCTTTCCACCATTTAGGTTTAACTTCAAGATCATATGGTTTTATCTTAGGCAATTTGATGATTTTGTTTTCCAATAGAGTTTTCATGGTAGATTCTAAGGACTCATCCAAAGGAGTGAACTCATGCTTTGGTTTTGTAACCCATGGCTTATAGTCATTAGAATTTTTAGCATATTCAGATGCCTTTTATTGAGAAGCTTTTTTGGCTTGAGTGCCCATGGTGAGATTGAATGCGGGTGCCTTTGATGGAGCATTGATGTGATTGACAACACCATCTATCACAATATTCTTGTTCTTGTTCTAGAATTTGACTTTGTCTTTGTTGTTGCAACTAGAACCAGATTCATACTTGCTATCTTTGTTAATCAATATGTCTCCCTTACGAGAAAGAACATTTTCAATTTTTATGGCATTTTCTACCATTTTCTCAAAAAAAGTATGATTTTGCATTTGCAGATGATAATTGAGTTCCAAAATCAAATTGTTGATGAAGATCTTGAGTTTTTCAGTTTCTGAAATAGATCAAGCATAGAGAGAAAAATTCTTCCTCCATCGTTTGAGGAAAGTTAGGAAGGGTTCTCTTGTCTTTTGTTTTAGATTGTACATATCGATCATGGTGATTGGATGTTGAATATTGTAGGAGTATTGCTGGTAGAATAGTTTGATTAAATCCTCAAAAATTTTGATTGTTGGAGGCATTTTAGAGAACCAATGAATGGCTGACCCTCCCAAAGATTGAGGGAAAAGATGCATTAGGTAGGTTGGTTCATGCATAAAATCCATGGATTGAGTGCAGAATTCCTTGACATGATCTTGGGGATCATATTTTCCATCATACTTATCATATTTTGGTATCTCCACTCTTTTTGGGAATGGTGGCATGTACAAGTTTTTATCAAATGGAAAGGGGCATAGAGCCTCCATAGAAAATTCTTTAGGTTCATTCTCTTTTTCCATCTTGTTTAACTTGACTTGCATAACATGCATTTGTTTCATCATGACTATGATAGGAGTTTCTTCCTCTTGAGTGATGATATCTTCAACATTAAATTTTGGAGGAAGTTTGGCTCCTTGTCGAGCTAGTTCTAAGACGTAGGTCTCTTTCTCTTCTTGTAAGAAATGTTTCATCATTTTTTGAAAGACATCATCATTTCTATATCACTCAATTTCAGATGGTGTTGATTCTGGATCTCCACCATGATTAGACTGATGACCTTGAGAACCTTGATTTCCTCCTCCTTGAGACATCGTGTTGTTGTGAGGACTACCAGGGATTGATTGGTGTGGAGTTTGTTGATAACCTCTGCGAACTGATATAGGAGGAGTTTTGTAACCACATTTCAAGTAGATGTTGCCAAGAGCATCTTCTCCAAATAGATTGGTCTCATAAAGTTGATGAAATGTTTGAGTAATCATAGAAGATGTTGTTGAAGATAATATGGGTTGTTCTCCTTGTTTTCTTTGTGATGAAGCTCTAGTTTCCACTATTAACTTCGAGTAAAGAAAAAGAGAAATATTAAGACAACTGAAGAAGGACTTGTTTCAAGAAGATCGAATGATGCAACCTTGTCAAGATTGGATTGATTGAAGATTGATTTGGATGTAAATGAAGGATACTGTGCCCTAGATGTATGGGTAGATGCCCAAAGGATGGTGGACATGAGCTCACAACACTTAGCCATTTTTCTAAAGACTGAATTAGAAGATGATTTGACAAGGTTTTTGGCATAGGATGAACGTGATTCAAATTGATAAATCAGAAGACTAGATCAAACTCAATAGACCACTTTCAGAAAATTGGTTGGATTCTTCTGGTTTCTGCTCTGTCCCTGACACGGTGAATTTTCTAATAGAATCTGGAAGTTAGCTATAAAAACTAGATTTCTGACAAATGTTGAAGATTTCTGGTAACTTTGTAAAATTATGATACAAGTTTCTCTAGGCTCGTACGAGTCTGGGTTAGCTTAGGCACGATAGTTGACAAGACTCATACAACAATTGACACTAGGTTTTGTTTTTGCTTGGTTTTTGTGACAACACTTGTATGACAGTATACAGTCTCTCGTACGACACTCCGGGGGCTCTGGCACAAAAGTTGGCAAAACTCGTATGAATTTTCCAATTTTAGGATGACTTTTGACACCAGAAAGGATTTTTGCTTCAGATTTTGCAAATTTTTAGTTTTCATTATCAGGTTGTTCATAAATTTTTTTGTCCAGGTCTAAAGATCTATATAGCAGTTTGTCTCGGGTTTATTCATTTTCAATAACCAAATAGATATTAGGCACATAGAACAACAATCAAGGGAACAAGAAATCATCTTCAAACAATGAGCAAGGGGCAAAGCAACCTTGCACATGAATAAGAATAGTGACTTATTGTTATAATCCCTAAGAATGCTACTTGTGTATGTTCTCAAAAGTTTTGCAATCATGCACATAGTCCTAGAAAATGAAAATTTAGTTGCACTAGGGTTTTTAGTAATGGTTTGACTCTGCAACTTTGGTAATCTCAAGAGGGAAAAATCCAATCCAGGTGCACCAGGGTTTTGACACAGTATGAGAATTTAATCAATTAGGAGCTGCTGAGGAGATCTGATAGCCCAAGAAGAGACTACACCTGTGGAGATTTCTTCCACAAGGCTATTTATATAGCGGCTATTTCTACCACGGTGAAAATGGCTATTACTGCTTGAGGTTCCGTCCATGTGGTTGACCTAATAAAGGGAATATCCACTACGATTAACCCTATCTAAAAGGAGACTCACAAAAAGGACCACATGGGGACTTAGTTTAGATTCAAGGATCTGAGTTTTTGATACTACCCAAAAAGGGAGTAGAGCATAATCCTCTAGCCTCTTCACTTCACCAAAACATAGCAAACAAATCAATTGACACACTAAGACTGAAACTACCTCACCAAGGTTCGTGATGTCAACAACAATGTCTATCGAGCTCTCTAAGTGGGACCAAGAGAGAACGTGTCGATCAAAGTTGAGGACTAAACCAAGTGAAATCATGAGATAATAACAGTATCCTCCCTACCTACAAGGGGGTCTATCTTTGAGAAGAGCTTTGCATGAAAAACAAGAGAATTAAGCCCACTCCCTCAAGAACTCCACAAATAGTGTTCATAGGGCCTAATTACTATGTAATAGATATGCAAAAAACAAATCTATGTTCTTTTTTAGAGCCCAAAATGAATGTGTGATTTATGAAAGCAAGAGACACTCAAGCTAAACACATGAGAGGTTTGTTTTATGTTCCAAATCGAAATGTTATCAGATGTAGCAGAATACCTTAGATCCCACGCAATGTGCTTAGTATATTTTACCTAATTTTTTATTTTGTTGCAATTTTTCGTGAGCCAAAAACAACAAGTATCAATTAGAAACATCATATATCAATTGTTAGGGTTAGCTGTCAGTCCCAATCCAAAAATCAAATCTAAAAGACAACCTAGAAATCTGGTATGACAATTGAAATTCTGGAGTGAAAACTCATATGACAATGTTCTACCTCCTGTAGGACAATCTAGTCATGAAATGACAATGGGTCTGTGTGCACATGACAAAGGAACTCCCAAATGACAATACCAAACAACCAACACTATTCTTGAAATTCCCAACTGTCATACAACAGTCAGGGAGTCTTGGCATGACAATCTATCAAATGTCGTATGAAAATTGTATGGATAGAAAATAAAAATTGCAGTTTTGAGATAAATTGATAAAAAATTGGTAGAAAAGAATGGAAACCCATTTTAGGGCCCCATGATGGGCACCAAAAATGTGCATGTGAATTTTGTACCTAGCTAGAGACACAAAACTTTAGTAAAACATTAGAGGTTAGCAAATCAAGAAACCTGCAAATAAGAACAATATAGCTAACTAGGTGATTTACTACCTTGTAGTATATGCAAGTATGGTATTCTCAGATTCAAACCGAGATTAGTGACAATGCAACACCTAAACGAAGGATTTAATGCTAAAGATGGATGACATATGACTACAAATTAATCTATTTTTTTGGATTTTGTGTGCAATAAGATGAAAAATTGATAATGAAACTAGTCTAGAATGGATTGAAATGATATGCAAATTGAATCTATTCTAACAATGATATGGATGTTATGAAAATGAATGAATTGAAAACAAAGATCTCACAAATCACCTGTTTTGCAAAAGCTTGATTCTTCAGATGTAAATTCACTAGAATTCAAGTATGCAAATTCGTGAGGGGGGGGGAGATGAAGGAATGAGCCTCAATTATATAGAAATCCATGGCTTGAGGATGCATTGAGAAAAGCCATAAATCACTCTTGATAAACTCAGGTTGATTTTTGTGTTAATAAGAAATCAGGAAAAGATCAACTCATAAAATCATGCAAAAGCAGCTTTTAACTTGAAATAGAGTTTAGTTCACTTTTTCAACTCACAATCATATGTTGAGTTTGGAAAGTTAACAAATTGAAATTGATAAGTGATTTAAAGTTGACTGCTTTTCTGATTGTGCATGATTTAATATGAATTAATTTAAAAATAAAGTGATTTATTCTCAACTTAAACTGATTTTGAGTTTAAAATAACTAATTTGTGGGTTAATCAATTATTAAATCAAACTTTTATTCCAAACTCTATCATTAAATATTGACAACTGGATTTAATTAATTAAATAGAATTTAATCAATTATTCGTAGGATTTTTGATTTATTGTCAAAATTAAATAATATAAATTGGGAATAAATATGATTAATTAGGAATATTCAAGGAATATTCCTTGATGCAAAATTAGGATAAAATCAATTAGGGTTTTGATAAACTGATGTACAGATGTGCCTTAGGTTAGGACTTTGATGTCGATTTTGATCGATTTGTTGATGTAGGAGGTTAATGAACCTATAGCCCATTTTTGGGGTATTACACTACATGATACTTATTATTGATAGAGGAAATCACGGAGGTGATTATGCTTTAGATTTGCAATCATTAATCCCTATGTAATTCATGTAACGAATCATAATTAGGGAATGGTTAAGCGACAAAAGTAGACAATCCAGCTCGTAGATCTCATATCATGGAGATGATTAATTATTTATATAAAATGAGATCCAAACCCTAAAACATATCATGAGAGAGGAGAATTGTATGAAGAAGATCTCATACTTTGAGAGAAGCAAAAGTTCTTTGATTATCAGAAACAGAGTTCAGTGACCGAGCAGAGCAGTGAAGGACATAATAGAGACATATTTGATAGAAGAGATCAAATCTGTACTATAAGGAGAAGATTTGTAATCAACATCACAGTGCAAACCAAAGGATCAGGTACTGAACATTCTAATAAGTGAATCAGGGTAAATCTCTTAATAGAGTGGTTTTAATAGACCTTAGTAAATCTCTTAATCGAGTGCTTACTTTGTTGTAAGTTTAAATCCTTTTGCAAGTTAGATTGTATAAGTCTCAAAGCTCTTAACAGGGCAGACCCCTCATAGGGTAGATCATCTTTTATGATCAAACTTGTAGCCCTAATAGGCAAAATTTAATACTGCAGTAGTGAATATTTGTGGGTTTTATCCCCACCCCAGTTTTACCTTTCAAGGGTTTCTAGGTAACCAAAATCATTGTGTTGTGTCTTATCTTCATGGATGATAATTAGGATATTAGATTTGTTATAGTATTAAATTTGTTGCTTATGCTATGAGAGCTAGTTTATGTCAAAATGGAATAATTGGTTGATATCTGATTCACCTGCCCCCCCTCTCAGTATCTCATTTTCCCATAATAGATTTCCAACAATTTATCCTCTTAATTGATAAGTGAAAATATTTTATTGATATCATCTTCTTCTTTATTGATGTCTAAGTGTAAGAACTCTATGTGGAAAATATTTGTAAATTTATCCAAAATTTGTTTTTTTTATTTGAAATATTTGACATTAATTTGTACTTGTCATAAGATAATTGAAAATATTTGTAGAAAAGAGGTCTTTTATTTTTATTTTCATTTTTGTGCAAAGACATTTTCATTTTGTGTTCTGTTTAGGACTAAACTAAATTTTATGTCATTGGATATAAGAAATCCTTGTTGAGTTTGTAGGCAAGATGAATTTTAGGGTTTGTAATAATGTGCTTCTAATGGGTCCAAGTGGTCACTTATGACATGCAAAATTATGTCGTACTAGTGTTTTTGCATCATTTAGCTATAGATGACAATATTTTGTTTTCAACAATCACATAAAAGAAAAAGACATTCTTGTTTTCAAGCATGACATTCCGAAGAAGAAATCCTCTTGAAATTTGCGAACATAAAAAATTCCTTAACAAACTCTTCCTCTCCTACATTGGGTGTAGTTCCAAATGTTGCATATTGCTCATTTATGAGGGAAAATGCAAGGAACTACTCCTATAAATTAGTGAGTGAAAATATTTTATTGATGTTGTCTTCTATTTTATTGATGTCAGTTGACTTGTTTTTTATCGATGTTCTTTTTAGGAATAAAAATGTATTTATTTGTATATCATATGGCATGAAAACTAAAAAAAATATGAATGCACATAAGTATCTCACTCATTGGAAAATAACAATAATATATAATATTTCATTCATACAAATATACATGTCATATTTACATATATTTAAATACGGTTAACATTAAAATTGTTTCACATTCACATTTAGTCCAATGAACCAGCAAGACCTGTCCCACTCTTTATCATCTCAAGTATTGCCTCATGCTCCAACTCATGAACCTTCCAAAGAGTATTATTATATGTTTTACCTTCATATTTTATCAAATGCAAATTTGATGCAATAATAAGGTTTGAATAAGGAAGAATTTTCTTGCGTGTCTGCCAACCCTTGAACAACCATAACGTATGGTTCTAATTCATACGATGCCTTCTAAGCCATGTACTAGTAACAAGCAATGATCATATAGGGTATTTCAATTCTTCTCCATCTATAACATATTGATCCAATTTCATTTTTTCCTCCACACAAGACAAATAATAATATGTTCCTTCTTTATCATATTCAAGTGCAATAACAACAAAAACATGGCCTGCAATGGTACATGCATGATGATAAGATTAATTTAGTGAATAATTATGATAAAATACTAAATTTGAAATTATTTCTACATGATAAATTTACTTGGTTGCACTAGATCAAGTTGTCAAAGTCAACTAAAGCTTCCATTTGTGTGAGTTGCAGTGATGGGGGTCGATATGTCTCAAGTAGGCTCAAAGCTCTTGTATGTCATTTGTCTACCCACTCATTTGAATCACACTCATTCCGAGCTTCACCTATAAATGATGAACAAAGGCACACCATATGTCGTGTGTGGATACTCCATGAACCTGCATTAGGAATGAACACAATGGAATATTGAGAGGGAGGGTTGAATCAGTGGACCTAAAAAATTGACTTTTAAAACTCTACTCCACTTAACTTAGAATGTATGAATATCAATCATAAGAAATGTTAACAAATTAAACATACACCAAGAATTCATAAATAAGCACCATGTATACAAGTACAACTCATAGTGGGGAAAAACCTCGACGAGAATAGTTGTTAGAATCTATCAATATCTAATTGAACCTCTCAATAGAAAAACATTAATTACAATCTTTTATGAGCACCTACCAAAAGAAGCACCAACCCTTAGCTTAAAAAACACCAACTATTATTTTGTATAGACACCTATCCTAAGAAGTACCAACCCTTGATCAGAGCACCCACTCTGATTATAATTATACAATGAAATAGATTTAAGACATTGTTGATACTTGTCACAAATGGAGTTTTGTAACCCTCTACTCGCAACTAAACTTCAACTTGTCATCTCACTTAGACTCCTTGTTGCTACAAAAAGTTCTTTTGTCATTGCTTTTCAAACTCTCTTTTTTATTATTCATTCCTCTTATTCTTTTATTCTTCTTGCCCATGTTCTATTAAAAAAATTCTTAAGCCTTTGACCAAATTTTAATTTGGTTCTTTTTAAACTTCTCTTAAAGGACACGTGATATTGTAATTTGAAAGAAACTTACTTCATTAATAGTTTATAAATTTACTTCATTAAAGTTACTTTGAAGATTAACTTTGAATAGTTTTTTAATAAAGGTTTTCAAATTTTTTTTAAACAATCTTTTAACTTTTTTTTGTTTTTTAAAGTTTTAATCTTAAAATTAGAATATTGATTAAGCTTTATTTAGTTATAATTTTTTTAAATTAAAAATTTATATTAAATTTTATTAAATTTCTTATTTTTTTAATTAAAAGTTTAATCAATGTGTATTAAAGGGAAATATTTCTTGTATTATTACAAAATTTAAAATAAAAGGTTTGTTTTTCTAAAAAAAAATTTAAATTCATTTTTACATAAGGTTTTTTTTCTTTTCTCACCTCTTATTTGTAATTTTCTTTACTTTAATTTCATAAATTAAGTTAAATAGTTCCAACTATCACTCATGGAAAACACATATTTCTTTTATTTTTTGTTTCATGCATTTGTTAGATGTTGCTACAAATCTTACTTCTAAACTGACTATCTTCTACTCAAGCCGATCAGGACAGATGGAAGACTCAAAAATGAGAAAGCTTTAGGTTTAATTGGGATTGCTATAATTCCTGAATGATATGTTTTAATTGAAATTTGCACTAAAGTGTATGAAGCACGAGCCATCTTAAAAAATACCTATGATATTACTAATGAATCTTAGAAAATTCAACTTCAAGATCAACTAGAATATCTTAGGTATATGGACTTTAAAATCAGGAATGAATTCTTCTTAAAATTTGATTCTCTTAAAGGTCAATTAAATGGTTTAAGAGTAACATTATATGATATTTGTTTGATTCATAACATTCTTAGAAAATGTCTTCCTAGGCAATTTTAATAATTTATTACAAATTATGTGCATGCTCAACTTGCTATTCCTATTCTACCTAGTCAATTAACTTATACTATTTTAAAAAATTTATTACGTCAAGAAGAAGAAAAATTAATTCAATTTGGGACTTACAAGCAATGAACATGCATTCATGTCTAAAAATAAAAATCATAATCATAATTTCAGATCTAATAATAATCATAATAATCACAATCACTCCAATAACAAATTTCATTCTAAGTCTTATGATAACCATAATAATCATAATAATTTAATAATTGTAATAATCAAAAGAACAAGTCTAACAAACAACCCCATTGCACATATTGTGGGAAATATGAACATATTACTAATAATTGTTTTAAGGAGGAAAATGATAAAAAGTTCATGAGTAAAAATAACCAACATAATAAAAAACCTAATTATAAGAAAGGTAATAATAGTGGTCCTCAATCTCATCATGTATTTACATGTAGCTATAATGTTTCTAGTCATTTAGAATGGATTATTGATAGTCATGCATCTCAACATGTCACTTCTCATAAATAAGTTTTTAATTATTTGCATCTTGATACTTCAAATATTCCTATTCAATTAGCTAACAATCATAGTTGTAAAGTTGAAGGTTTGAGTGATGTGACTATTCCTAATGAAAAATTTCATGATGTGCTTTATGTTCCTAAATTAAAATCGAATATTTTTTGTTGTTGCTAAGTTATGTCAAAATTATAGGATTGAATTTTATAAGGACATGTGTTATATTATTGATCTTTCTACTTCAAGGTACTCTTTGCTTACTAATATTAATTTTAATGTATGACATGAAAGACTTGGCCATTTGAATTCTAATTATATTGAGATTTGATGCAAAAGACAAATATGGTTGATGGATTTCTTAATGTTGTTCCTTCCAAAATTATATGCACTGGTTGCATGAGCGGTAAGATGCATAGGGGGGCCTTTTCTCATGGTTAATCATGGAGGGAAAATCATAAATTGCACCTTTTTCATAGTGATCTTTTGAGACCCATGGAGAATAAATCCATCCAAGAATCAAGATATGCACTTACATTTGTTGATGATTTTTCAAGAGCTTGGATATATTTTCTTCATAGTAAGGATCAAGTTCTTGATATTTTTGTTGAATTTCATATGTTTGTTGAAATAAAATGTGGTTTTAAGATTAAAATACTTAGAGCTAGTAATGGGAAGGAATATGTTAATAATGTATTTAATAGTTATTTGAAATCTTTTGGTATTAAACATGAGCTTACCATTCCCTATACACCTCAACAAAATGGTTTAGTTGAAAGGAAGCATAGAACCATTGTTGAAATGGATGGATGTTTATCGCATGGTAATAATAGGGATTATAAAATTTGGGTTGAAGCGATGACACGTATTACATATCTCATCGATAAGATTCCTACTAAATCTCTAAAGGAAATGACTCCTAAAGAGGGCTGGTCTGGTAGCAAGCCCAATCTTAAGCATTTGAGGATTTTTGGTTCAACTGCTTATGTTCATAAACCTAAACAAAAAATAGAAAAGTTAATTTCTAAATCTTCTCCTTATATCTTTGTTGGTTATGATGAACATTCTAAAGTATATAGAGTTTACAATCCTGTTACTAACAAGGTGAAAGTTGAAAGAGATGTTCATATTGTAGAAAATGGAGTACATGATTGTTATAATGTGCAGGATGTTAAATTTAGTGGAATCAAATTTGTGGTTTCAGAGGACCAACCTCCTTCTGTAAACCCTACTCCTAATGCATCTCTTTCTATTCCTTCTAGTGATAGACTTGATGTTGACAATAATAACTCTACTCCTCATGATTCTTCTTCTAGTGATGAGTTAGTTACTCCTAAGAGGAAGCCTAAATGGTTTAAGAATTTTCTTCAAGAAACTGATGATTATTTAGCTAGAATGGGTGAACTTAAACCTAAGAGAAATAATGATTGCAATTATGATTTGATTTCTTGTGTTATGAATTCTAAATATCCTATATCTTTTGAACAAGCTAAAATTCAACCCCATTGGAAAAAATATATGTAAGAGGAATATGATACTTTAATTTATAATCAAACTTGGGATTTAGTTCCTTTGCCTCATAGTAAGAATTTAGTCTCATGTGAATGGTTATATAAAACTAAATTGAAATATGCCAACAATGAAATTAGTAAGTTTAAAGCTATATTAGTTGCTAGAGGTGTCTCTCAAATTGAAGGCCTAGATTATAATGAGACTTTTTCTCCTATTGCTAAAATGTCCACTATTAAATTTGTTCTTTCTATAGCTTCTAAAATGAATTTTCCTATTCACCAAATGGATGTTAAAAGTTCTTTTTCAAATGGTAATTTGCAAAAGGAAATTTATATGTCTCTACCTACTAGTTTTGTTAAAAAAGGTAATGAACATTTAGTTTATAACTTAAAAACTTTTCATTTATGGATTAAAACAATCTCCTAGAGAGTGGTACTCTAATATTAATGCATTCTTTCTTTCTCAAGGTTTTGTTAGAAGAAAAAAATGATACTAATCTCTATATTAAACATACCAAAGATGATATTATCATTATTATTTTATGTGGATGATTTGATTCTTACCTCAAGTTCAAATACTTTAATTTTTGATATTAAGTTTCAACTTCATCAAAAATTTCAAATGATAGATTGAAGACTTTTATATTATTTCCTAGGAATGCAAATTTGGCAAAGCCCAAAGGGTAATTTTATATCTCAATGTAAATATGCCCAAGGTCTTCTAGAAAAGTTTAAAATGAATGATTATACTCATGTTTCAATTCCATGTCAATTAGGAACTAAATTAATCATTGATATGAAAACTCCATTTGCAGATGCTACTTTATATAGATAATTAGTAGGGAGATTGAATTATTTAACTCTTCCTAGAGAAGATATTGCTTATAGTGTTGGTTTGGTTTTAATATTTATATCTAAACCTCAAAAAAATCACTTTAAAGTTGTTAAAAGAATTTTAAGATATATTAAAGGCACTATTAATGTTGGTTTATTTTATGATGCAATTTCTATTTTTTCTTTAAAAGGATTTACTAATTCAGATCTACCTGGGGAGACCCCAATGACAGGAACTCTACTTGTGGATATTGTTTCTTTGTTAGTTCAGATGTTATTTCCTGGAATAGTAAAAAGTAATATTCTACCTCTCTTTTTTCTACATAAATTGAATATAAAGGATTTACTAATCCCTCTAATGAAGATTTATTGCTTACACGATTTCTTGAAGATTTGGGGCTGCCTCAACAAGATCCTAAACCATTGCGTTGTGACAACCAAAGTGTCATTTCCTTGGCTAAAATTTCTATATTTCATGCAAGGAAAAAATATATTTCTCTCCAAAACCACTTTATTAGATAAAATATTGAAGAAAAACAAGTGTCACTTCTATATTGCAAGGGGGGAGATCAAGTTTTTGATATTTTGACAAAGCCTCTTTCTAAAGATAAGTTTCAATTTCATTGTAAAAATATTTGTTTGCAACCTATTGATGTAAAATTCCCAAGTAAAGCATAAGAGGGATGTTAGAATATTAATCTTTCCTTAGTTGTATTTAATTTGGGATATTCCTTTAGAATCCCTTCATGTAATTTGTCCTCTATTACATGTGTGAGGACATGTCATTTCTTTTATTTTCCTTTATTAAGGAATATTAGTTTATCATCCTTAAGAGGATGTTGACACACATTACGAATGGTGACATTCATAGATTTGTGAGTTACTTTGTAACTCATCTCCTTATGTCTATTTAAGATATTCTTCTCTCACTTCTTCTTAATGATGTTATTGTAATGAACCTCTCTCTCTCTCTCTCTCTCTCTCTCTCTATATATATATATATATATTTCTTCATTCATAATACACAAGGGGTTTTTCTAAATTCTTATTCCCTTTCAAAAGCTCATGTGTCCCTTCTTCAAGATTTGGGTGATTTCTCTCAAGTTTCTCTCTATTTTGGTAACATTACTTAAATCAACATACTTAGATTTATATTTTATTTTCTTTCTCATGTATTTTCCTTTAAAAAAATATCATTTTTACATGCTCAAATTAGTATGCATATACTTGTGATTTTCTCATTTCTCCCTTGTTTTGTTTTGTCCAAATTAGTGTAGCTTCATTACTGCTCTTTTAATGTCTATGCAACCATATATTTTTTTATTCACTCTAAATCCATTAAGCCTTTTCTACCATCGTCTATAAGGAAAGTCATCCTACAATTCTCATTCTCTACCCTAGGTAACATTTTTCCTTCCCTAGGTTAAAGATCTTCTGGCCATAAATTTTTAGAATATTCTCTTCTTGAGCCACTCACCTGATTTTATCTTTCATCCAAAAAAATAAAAATTCCCTTCCTCCTTTTTGAGATTTAATTTTGCCGAGTAATCACTAACTTTTTCTTCCATGATTTTTCAATTACTTGACCAAGTTTAAGAAGGCTGCATTTATTTCTTTTGACTTACATCGATTCCTAATTTTAGATTGATTAATTTCATCGATCTTCATTCCCCAAACCTCAAGTCAACTTCTATCGACCTTCAATTAATGCATCTTTTCCCTAGCTTGTCAAAACTGTGCAATCAAATCTTGGATATTTATTGAACTTACCACATTTTGCAAATATGAATATTGACACCAAGTTTTAAAGGATGCGTATTCACATGTCATCTCCGGCTCAAAGTAATTTATTGGTTGATGTGGAAATTCACCTTCTAAGATTTCCGTGAGCTCACTTCAAATTTTGATACTTTGGTCAAACTCAAGTGACCAATTTTTTATTAAAAAAATAGAAATGCTTTATGATTTTTAAACTAGCTATTTTAAAAACAATCCTCTATTTAGACCCACAACCTTAAAAATATTTAGTGCAGACTTTAGAATATAACATCATAGAATATACTCACAATATATGTGAGTCTTGTTTAATTACTATTTAGTTTGATTTATGAATTAGGTTCCTATGACATATGTTTCCTTCTCTTGTTTCTTCTGTATTTGTTCTTGTAGCTGACTAGTTTTCTCCTATAGAAACAATGATAGGAAAAAAAACCTTCTAAGTTAGAATTTCAAAATGTATTTTTATTGCATAATAACTCTATCACTATCATCAACTTCATTTAAGCATACCCGAGCAACATATAGGCTAAGTTGACATCAATGAAAATATAATGCCAACAATCTCCCCCTTTGGTATTGATGTCAACTACTTGCACTCATCTTCTCCCCCTTTGACAAAAATGAAAAAGTTTGGGTCAACTATCCTTCTCTTAACCACAAACACATATCACCCCCTATCATAGTGCAATGATAAGTTAAATGAAGCTGCATGATTAACATAAGTTTGATGAGCAATAAAATTTGCACTTGAACACTTCTTATTTTCCTTTTTCGTTAGCTATCATAAACCTATGCAAATCAAGATGATGAGAAAAAAATTTCATATTTATGAGAATATCCACCTAAGTGTTCCAAACATTACACTCATTCCACATGAAAAATGAACTAGTTCAAGGATTTAGGATAAAAATAATATACTTCCCCTAAATAAATAGCTTCTAATTTCATCTAAATGCTGGAGGAAAGAGGGAATACCCCAAACCTTAGTCTCAAATATTCAAAGATATCCTTGGCTAATAGTTTTATAAAGATATCTTCTATTTTCTCACTAGTGCTAACATATTCAAATTTGACTTCTTTTTCAGCTACCTTATCTCTAAAGAAATGATATTTTATGGCTATGTGCTTAGTTCTTGAGTGCATGATAGGACTTTTGGAGATATTAATTACACTTGAGTTGTCACATTTTATAGAAATGGGTTCTACATACTCTACATGGATGCCTTGAGTGTTTTCTTTGAGAGAGAACTTGGGTACAATAGGTAGAAAAAGCTATGTACTCGACTTCAGTAATAGATAAGGAGACAGATTCTTATTCCTTTCTATGTCATGAGACCAATCTACTACCAAGGAATAATGTACCACCACTAGTGCTCTTCTAGTCATCAATACATATTTCCCAATCTAAATCCATGTAAGCTTCTAGGCTGAAATCATCATTCTTTAGATACAATAAGCCATGATCAGGTGTTCCCTATAGATATCTAAATATACTTCGAATAATATTTACATGGGATTTATTTTGGGAAGCTTGAAATCAAGCTACCATGCACACTACTTGTATAATATCAGGCCTATAATTTAGTTAGATACAAGATACTTTCAATCATGGATCTATACAAGGTTTGATCAACATTAGTTGATTCATCATTTTTTCTTAAATTAAAACCAATCATCATAGGTTTGGTTATAGGCTTACAATAATTCATTTGAAACCTTTTGAAAATGTCTTATGCATACTTAGTTTGAGATATAAATATACTTTTATCTAGTTGGGATATTTGTAGACCAATAAATTATGACAACTCTCCTAGCATTGACATCTCAAATTCTGGTTGTATTTGGGTAGAAAACTCTTTGCATAAATCATATTTATTCCCCCAAAAGATAATATCATCTACATAAACAACAACCACTATCATATGATTACCTTAAGATTTTATGTACAAGTTTTTATCCACACATCTCTTCTTGAATCCTTGCTAATGTAGATACTTGTCAACTCTCGAGTACCATGCTCTAGGTGCTTTCTTTAATTTCTACAAAGCCTTCCTTAAAATACACACAATTGTTTTATTCTCATGCAATTTAAATCCTTAAATTTTTTTAATATATACCTCTTCCTAAAGGTTTCCATTTAAGAAAGTTGACTTTACATCAATTTGGTAAACTTTACATCCCTTATAGGTTGAGAATAGTAGAAACATTATTATGGCTTCAAGTCTTGTAACGGGGGAAAATATTTCTCAAAAAGATACACCCTCTACCCATGAATAAACCTTGCACACAAGACTAGCTTTCTTTATAATCACTTTTCCGTCCTTATTTACCTTGTTCCTATAAACCCAATTAGTGACAATGGCATGCTTATCAATTGGCATTGGTACCGAATCCCAAGTCTTGTTCTTCTTTATTTGTTGCAACTCTTCATGCATCTTCTTTATGCAATCATCACTTTTTTTGGCCTCAATATAGATTTTTGGTTCCATTTTAGGAAGAAGGAAAAAAAATGACTTGCTCATTGTTTGCAACATTCTTTCTTCTTGTTTTTACACCTCCTTCCTTATGATGTAGGGACTTTTGATAGTCATAACTTTTGACTCGGTTGTCTATTTTGGCTGAAATTTTATGGGTAGATTCCTCAGGAGATGCCATTTGGATTGCCGATGAGATCATCTTAGTTGGGAGCCATTTCAATACCTTTTCGGGAGCCATAAAGTTCATTTAGGCCTCCAAAATTAGCTTTTAGTGTTGTTTCTTTTTAGTTTTTAGAAAGTTATGTTTTTTAATAACTTCAAAATCATGTTTCTAATTTCGAAGATTAGTTGGAAATTCTTCTGATCTTTATTTAGGGAAGCTTTAGGGGTAAAATCATCTTTTTATGAGTTGTTTTAAAAATTATCAAAAATGGCAAACATAGATTTTGTGAAAATTTGCCAAAAATGGTAATTTCAAATTTGCCTAAATTAGTGTTTTCCTGTTATTTTAAGATAGAGAGGATAGTTGGATGAATAATGAAGAGTTGTGAATTCTAAAATCATCTGTATTTTCATGTATTCTTTATGATATTAGTTTATGGTTAAAATTGGCTTGCATCACCTTACTACCTATAATATGATCTTCAGGGTGATACTTCTTCACATACTTTCTTGGGAGATTTTTATGGACCTCTTTTTCATTCTCTTCTTCATGGCATGATTATTCAATCTGATTTTCTACACTTGGCATTGATCTTTGCATATATTCATTAATTTTGAGATTAACACTCTCAACAATCTTCTTGAGCTTCTTGTTGTAGCACTTGTATACTTTACTATGTCTTGAATAGCCCAAGAATATACCCTCATCACATCAAAACTACCAAGTCCATCATCATCCCTTTTCTTGAAGAGTTTTCTACTTAATACTTTGAAATACTTAACTGAAGGTTTCTTTCCATACCACGATTCATATAGTGTCCTTTTCTTATGCACTCTCAATTGAGCCTTGTTTAAGGTATATAATCTTATATGGACTACCTCTTTCTATTAAAAATTAGACATATTTTCTTCATTCAACATAGTTCTTTCCATTTCCTTGACTATCATATTATTTCTTTCCAAAACTCCATTTTGTTGAGGAATTCTTGGGGCAAAGTATTTCCTTTTAATTCCATATTTTTGGTAGTATTCTTCAAACTCATTTGAAGTGAATTATCCCCTCAGTATGATGTCAAAATTTTTAGCTTGTATCCCCTCTCTTTCTCAACCATTTTCCCAAAGATTTTGAATCTTTCAAGTGCTTGAGACTTACCCTGTAGAAAGGTTACCCATTTCATTCTTGAAAAGCCATCAATTAGTAGCATGAAGTATTTTTCACCATTAAAATATTTTTCTTTGGTAGGACCACATAAGTCTATGTTCACTAGTTTTAGTGGCCATGTAGATGAGTACTCCTTTGACTTGAAACTTACTTTAGTTTTTTTTCCCTTTTGAAATTAATAACATATGGTTTTTTTTGGCCAAGTGACTTTGGGCAAGTGCCTTACATATCCCTTGATGTTGACCTTGACTAAATTGTCAAATTTTGTGTGGCCTAATATTTTATGCCACAACCAACACTCGTCTGCTTTTTGCACAATGTACTATGACTCAAAGAACACTTTAAAACTATATATATTTGTACAATAGAAAAAGGGAAGAAATTAAATAGAGGGGTATGTCCACCTTTTCCTAATAGGATCAAGTAGGACTTAAGTTCCAACTGAGTGCAATGATCCTTTTGTATAATGTATTAGGATGAGTTGGATGATATGATGGTACAAAATAGAGGGATAAATACAAAAATATAAAAAAATTACAACAAACACATACATGTAGAAAATAGATAAGAACTTGCAGTGACTTGAAACAACTCGAATAATACTATTTTGTTGTTTCAATTTAGAGATAAATTGTAGGGTATAGATAACCTTGGGTATTTTTTACTCGGGTATATCACTTGAGTCATTGCATAACCTATACTTTTATCTAAAACTTTTACAGATAGTCTGTTAGATCTTGCACTTTCTAAAGTAAGTTCTGATAGGTTTTCCACATGTTCTTGCACACATAAAAATGAGGAAGAAGGTTGTATACAGGGGGTTTCCTCAGTCAAACCCCTATTTAGAATCAACCTTCAAATAAAATAAAGTAAATGAGAGTTTGTTTTCATATAGAAAAGGCTACATCTGAGAAATGAAGTATGTCATATCTTGCAAATGCTAATGCTTCTTTGAATATGATCAAGTAAGTTGATGCAATGATTTTGAATTACAAAGAATCTCAAAAGGAAATCATGAAAGAGAAAACCTTGGGTAATGGATGTTATAGTTTTCCATAATACTTGATGAGAGAGAGAGAGAGAGAGAGAGAGAGAGAGAGAGAGAGAGAGAGAGAGAGAGGAATTGAATTCTTGAATTAAGGTGGATGCTTGAATGTATGATCTTCTTCCTTTATGGTGAACTCCTTTTCTTAGCCTTTAATGAGGGAAAGAAACTTAGTCCATGGAGAAGATTTGTATTGAAGACATCTTGAATGTTTGAGATCTTGCTTGAGAATGCTAGGATGAATAATTGTAGGAGAGATCTTGAAATATTAACCTTGATCCTTGAATTATTTCTTTTGGCTACCAAAATAAGGGGAGATAGGCCATTTATATATAGATCTCACAACATTTTGGTGTTAAAAAATTGGAGGCCGAAAAGGGTCCTAATTTCTCATGATTTCCTTTTGGGTTTTTTCGTTAATTAAAATTTATTTAATCAACATATTTGATCACATTCCAAGAAGAATTTGTGTTACCAAGATATGATATGATTCATTTCTTAGATCTAGCATCGTCTACATTACAACACACTTTCCTTTATTTAGTTTCATTTCAAGGTTGATTGGTAAATATATGTTTAACTAAGGTAAACCCCTTTATCCAACCTTCTTCTCTATTTTATTTTGTGCAATAACAAGCTACAGAGCTATTAGAATGTTTCTAGATAGGTCAAGAGGTGTTAGAACATCCATTGAAGTTTGAGGGAAAAACATAGGGAATCAATTTTTTTGAATGTTTTGATTGCATAAAATTGGGTTTTGAAAGGACCCGAAACCTTTTACATTGAGATTAAAAAACATTTCAAATGTTATCTTCTAGGGACAAAATGTTTTAAATGTTCTATTCCTGGGTAAAAACTATTTCAAATGTTCTTTACCTCCTAAAAATAGGTATAATTTTGTTTTCATAGGAGACAACCTTCAGGTTCTAGATTGGGAGTTATAGGTATTTCTAGTATTTTGTTTGTTTGATATTCATGTTTTAAGAAACACATCTCCTATTTTGATTCTAGGTGCATATGGATCTTCCCTAATCCACATTTCTTACCTCATTATCATTTTCCATTTCAATTTTATATATTTAGTGAAGGATCATTGACCGATTCAACACTTGGGACCTTCCTATCCTATTTAAACATATTCCTTCTGAATGTGCAATTTTGAAAAGGAGAATTGATCTACCTCTTTGCATTTCTTCCCTTTTCCTATTTCACAACACATATAGGTTGCTTATAATTTACAAGAGTATGTTTAGCCCCTACTCTAATAGGAGTGTGAGTCCACATCATGTTCATAGTAAATGAAATGAGAGGGAGGAGAAAGAGAGAAATGATCATGGGAAAAAAAAATAGAGATAAGACATCACTAATTTCAAGGACACTTGTCTCCAAAAAAGGATCTTAGCTCATACATCCATGTGCAAAGATGCATAAATTAGAGAAAAAAGGCTAAACTTTACTAAGATTCCAAGTCAACTAGTTGAATAGAGCTTGATAAACCAAATGTCTCAACCAATAGTATCATGCTAAAAAAGAAATTGTAAAAGGGTAAATGGCCACATGGAAAGGGAAAGAAAACACTGCATGATTGAAACTATCATGCCCCTATCTGTTTCTGACTTGGTTTCTGATTCTGCATCTTTATTTAGTTCTTCTAGGGTGGATTTATGTCTTGGTTCGGATTTGTTATGTTCAGACTCTTTTGGTTGTGAGTGGATTATAGCTTTGTTTTAACTTTGATTTATATCTTAGACAGATTATGGATATTTAGCTTGACAATTAATTGTTAATATTTGGTTAGACTATGACGTTGGATCTATTGGATTTAATTAAATAACTACAGATACTGTCTTTTCTTAATTATCAGTTTCTCTGTTGACTTTGGTACTTGGAAATTTGTGTTACTTAGGAGGAAGGATGAGGAATTCCTATTCTGCAACTAAGTTTTCATTAATGAGAATTTTGATGTTATATTGGTCTGTTATTGTGAAAGGAAAATATGGTTAATTTTATTATTAATGTTAGTGTATAAATGATTTTATTATGTTAGTGTTGATTGTTAAGTGGAAATTGAAATTTAAAAGAATATAAATAAGTTTAAATGTTAGAATGAGTTAGTAGTAAGTTATGTGTTAAGTTAGAAGGGGGTTAGTAATATCCTAACACTCTATGTATTATGGTTAACAAGCTAAGGTTAGTAAATTGTTTAACTTTGGCTATGGCTTTGAAATACTCCTTATGGTTTCGTGAACTATGATTTAATGGGGCTATGTCATATTAAACTCACTGTGTTAAGATATTTGTTTTGCCTTGTTTCAAATGTGCATTGGGATTTGGTTGTCATATGCATATGCGATTTAATTCTAAGCATGTGTTATTGGGAGCTCTCGGTAAATATGTGTACTGTGGTGACAACTGTCACTATGTTTAGTGAAGGTGGCAGTGAAAGATAAGTTTGAAATTTAATGCAGCTACAGTATGCATATTGGCATTGAATGACTTCAGTTCACTGTCGATCATTTGCATTGGCAAGGTTTTTCTCTATTGAGGTAATGGGTTTGATGCCTGGAAAGGTTGTAGAAATGGGGTCATTCTGTTCAGATTGGAGAAGAAAATGGTTGTATACTTGTGCATTAATAATGGGATTCTCCATTTTGCATTTCACGGTTTTGTTTCTAGTTTTCGAGCTATCATTTGGAAGCACTATTCAGTTTTTGGTGCTTATGAAAGGAGCTCTATCACGGGGTGCTTGGTTTCATTGCTTGGTTCTTGGACATTTTCGCTGGGTTTAGCATTGCCGAGAAAGGGTTTGGATTTGGTGTAGCTCGCCAGTTGGGAGTGAGGTCTTTGGTTTCAACTTTGAGTTTCAGAACACCCCCACTCTGTAATAAAGGCAGGGGCATTCTCTAACTCAACTCTTGCTTTCTTTATGAATCTGGTTTATGAAATTTCATTAAAAATGATTTCTACTTGTATTATGCATTATGATAGGAATGTTTCTTGTTTGCTGTAGAAATGTCTTTAGAATTGTATGGTATTGCACATTGTAGTGTTTATGTTCACTGTTTGAAATTTGGGGATTGCGGTTGTGTGTTTTCGGTTCAGTAATTTAGAAACATGTTTCGGGGTTGTCGATTTTATGATACTATTATTATAGGAATATGGAAGTGTAGGGTTTCCTGAGTTTGGAAGTTTTTTGTATTTCACTATTCCATGATTGTTGTCATGGCTTCGGTCACAGGAACTATAGTGTAGTGTGCAAGGAAGTAACATTGGAGAGTTAAGACTGTGAAGCTTTCGTATCTCTGCTATCAATTTTACCGAGTCTTTGGTATGTTATTTTGTGTTCGGGAATAGTTTGTGCTAGTATTAGTATTTGGTCTTGTCGCCAGGAAATTTTGTTTCAAGACTTTTGGTTATTGTGGGTTCTCTATTTTGTATAGATATCGGGTTTTGTGGATTCCTAGGTTAGAATTGGTGAGTAACCATAGTGAGAAGATTTTTGTCAATCTTGGAACATTATGTGATTTTGTATCCTGTATCCGACTTCATAATTTCTAAGTTGATTGTTCATTTTGGTTGAGTAATCACAGTAAATGTTTATTTTGATGCCCACTGATTGAATGTTGTAGTCGACTTACCTGTCTTTGCAGAGCTTTGGTATAGCGAAACTTTGTTTATCATGGTTGGAGGTTTGTAGAGTTCTTTTCTCTGTCTAGTAGCCTGTGGTTTTGGTTTCAAGAGTTGAGCTTTGGTTATCATGAAGTCTAAGTTGATGTTAGCAGTGTATCGGACTCAATGTTAGTTATTCTTATAGCAGTTGGTAGTGTTATGCTGTAGGGAGAGGTGGATGAGATTCCGAGCATATATCCTACAGTTGTTTGTTTAGAAGATATGTTGGGTATGTTGGTAAGTTTTCCTTAAGAATCGTGTGCTATTAGATGGTCATGTTATAGAAAATAGAGAATATAGCTTTTGTTTCTTAGTATTTTTGTATTCTCGGTAATGGTGCGGTCTATAGTGAAAACCTCTGCAGACACTGTTTACTTTCATAGATTTGGTTATGGTGTTGGTCTGTAGGCTATTGATAGCTTCTGTAGCAGTTGGTTTGTCTGTCTATGGAAAGGGTTGTGAGGATAAGAATGTAGGCCGATTTGGATTCTTATGATTGTCTAGTTTGTCGACTTAATAAATTCTACGTGAATTGGAACACAGTGTCATTAGTGTAACAACAGTAATGGCAGTTCATGTTTTGAATGAGTTATTTTATTTTATGTATTTCTGATAGAATTTTAATTATGATGTAGTGCTCTGAATTCTGTATAATTACAAGGGTACACACACACACACACACACACACATATATATATATATATACACTTATAGGAACATATATATATATATATATATATATGTATATATACATACCGTGAGTGTATATACATATGTATATATATGTGTGTACACCTATAAGTATGTACATATATATATAATTGTAGGAACGCATATGTATATATGTATATACATGTACCGTGAGTGTATATACATATGTATATATATGTGTGTACGCCTACAAGTATGTTCATAGGTCACTTTGTAACAGAGGTGACAGAACTGTTGCAAGTGCATTTTTTTATATTGGTGGTAAATATGTAGATGATGTGTATTTCTGCATTATACATTAGTATATGAAATTGATTGTTAACTCTTCATGGATTTACTAATAACTCTATTGGCTAGAATG
This sequence comes from Chamaecyparis obtusa, assembly GCA_027943335.1. Classification (NCBI taxonomy): domain Eukaryota; kingdom Viridiplantae; phylum Streptophyta; class Pinopsida; order Cupressales; family Cupressaceae; genus Chamaecyparis; species Chamaecyparis obtusa. Next base: position 121,020 of record BSBK01011612.1, read on the forward strand.
TGACAAAAAAATGGAATTGATGTTTAAGTATTAATTGTATTAAATAGTTGACAATAAAATTGGATGTTTCAATTATCAGTTATAATATTGCAAAAATGTTAGGAATTGGATATTATTATTATTGTTTGAGTTACTAAGGATAGTATTGGAAATTTCGCTTAAGTTATTCTTTCAATTGATGAAAAGAGGATGGTTTGCTGTGGTTATTTTGGAAAGAGGTTTCATGGATTTATCTAGAAATTTTAAATGGTTGTTTCAGTATTAAGGATTTCTGTTGCTAAGTAAACATTAATAGTTGGATTTGGTAATTCAGATTTTTACTATAGTTTAGCTATTTTTGGTAGTATGAAGTGTTTTGAGATAATGCAAGTGTGATCCTTAGTATGGGAAGCTGACTTTTGTCTAGAGCCTTAAGGCGAAAGAATATCTATCAGTTAATTACTAAGTGATAATTTAATAATTCATGGGCTATGGGTTTCATTTAAAAAGATAAAATATGTTGCCTTGATTACTTGCACATGTTGGTGAAGTAAGGGAATGGTTTTACCTTATTGCTTGTAGAGAATAAGGCTAACATAATGAATTCTTTGAGTTTCCTATATGGTTACTGATCGTTGATTCTTATGTAAATACCCAAAGCTAGTGGATCATCACCTTGTCATTTTCTTTGCGAGTTTATTTCTGTTGAAAATGAAATGAAGTACTTGTGTATTTCTGTTGAATAGAAATGAAGTGCTTCCTATCAATGATGAAATTTGTCTGTTCTTATATGTATGGATTAGTTTTATTTTGTTAAGGTTCTAACATGTATGTTGTAGATGCTTTGGAGGTATTCCATCATCTTAGTCTTTTTGACTAAGCCTTGTTTGTTTGTGGTTGTTTTCTATTTTGGTGTTTTCAGGATTCTAGATGAGGAAAACTATGTTTTTGGGGGAATGGTTAGCTGTTGTAAAGATTTATGGAAAATAGATTATTACCTGGTTACTTGTTATCAGAACAGTGCTTAGGATATCTAAGGACAATTAGATGCATTTTGGAACTCTTAGTATTTATGTATTAAATGTTGAGTATATTGATATACTCTCATGTAATTGATTACCTTGGATATTTAAATAACTAATTATGTCAGTTGAATTGTAATTCAGTGCTGATTATATCTTGTTTTTATAAAAAAAAATTGTTGTGATTTTCTGGTTAATTCGTCTGGTTCACTTTTAGTGTCATTTATTTAGTTTAATCTTTTGGGGTGTTACAGAAACCACTAGAAAATTTATGAGAGCATAGAGAGAGAGAGAGAGAGAGAGAGAGAGAGAGAGAGAGAGAGAGAGGGAGGGAGAGAATCCTATTACAAGCCTTAAATGCTTCAATTGAACTCTATGATTCCTAAACTCATGACTCAAGCAAGAAAAGACTAATTGAAAAGGAGAAAGTCCTTCTACACTTCATGCTCCATAGACCCACGCGGGTGTACCTAAAACATACTAAGTCTACATACACAAACACTCTCTCACTAAACCTTTTATGCAAACATGGAAAATAGTGGATTATGACAAGGATATTCACCCTTCTTCTCTTCAAACCTAGAAGCCCAGGTAGGTTAACCTATTAGATTCACTTCTACAAGGAATCACCAACAATGTCTATACTATTCAATATAAATTTTGAACATTCATGCTTTCAAAGAGGAAATGTAAAATGATTTGAATTAATGGTTTGATGAAAAAATTGTAGGACAAGAAAAGACCAGTGTCGTATCTAATGGGAAACATAGTCATACAAATGTACATCGACAGAAATCACTTAATAGGAACACAAATAGAATGCCTTACAATCTAGATGGGGGTCAGATAGAATGCCTTACAGACTAGCTTATCATTTCCAAACTACTGTATCAAATCCTCATACAAATGCTTATCCCTCTAAAATTACTCATGAGACTAACTCCTTCCTTGAAGGAAACTCAGAGGTGATTGCATAGTTACCTTGTAACCAGTATATTTAGAATGCCTTACAAACTAAACATACAAGAGCATCAACAAAATATAAAGAGACAACAATAATCTGGAATAGGAACTACACTATGTTTTATTAAGATCTGTTTGCTTCAATACATCCAGAATGACAAAAGAAACTCAGAAAATATGATCCTAGAACCAAAAAGCTACATTGTAGCATTAATTTCACCATCTCTTACAAAATGAGGGAAAAGAAAAGATATAGCAAATGAGAGTTAGTTGAAAACCAACTGATAACTGTCCATCCTTGGCATGAAAATATCTCCAGATTTTCCCACACTTTGCTCTTTAACTAATTCACAAACTGAACCACTATGTGCAATCATTTCTCAAACAAACTGATCCTGATTCTGGCCTTGAAATTCAAACCCAAACTACTCATTCCCACATCACTGAAACAAAAAATACTCATTTCCATTGGATTCCTTGTCCTTTCCTGTTTCTAGAAACATATAACACTTATATATTTGGACAAAAATTGAATTTCCAGGACATTAATCCGTGAGCAGGCTCATTTTTTAAATTTTTGAATATTTTCAAATGTCTGGACTATATCATTTATTTAAATCTTTTAAATCTGACATTTTATATCATATTCTACACCTTAACCACAGAATGCACTAGAACCTGACACTTCTCATCTCCTGACTGGATGCTCGGACTAACCTTAGGCTTGACCACCTCATTGGGAGAACTGGAAAATGCATGCAATCTCCAAGTCTCTGAATCATCCAACTAACCACAGACAAGCTCTGAGATTATGCGAATAAGCTATTATCTAATTCTTTGAATTCTAGGCGCTTGACCTTGAGTTAGATTTGGAGAATGGACGACTGAACCCATTCTCCAAATCTAGGAATGAATTTTCGTTGACTACCAAGACTTGGAGAAGTGGCAACTAAAGCAATATCATGATCTTAGAATGTGAGCCACTAACCGTGTGGGATCTAGCGACTTGGCGACTGGACTATCTCTGGATCTCAGAATGGTTGGCCCTTAACCGCTAGCATTCAACGACCTGGCGACTAGTGGTTAGCTAACCGCCACCTCTGAATATCCAAATTTTGGGCTAACTGGAGACTTGATCTAGTGACTTAGAGACCTCATTCCACATGTCAATCTCATCCAATCAATGTGCCACCTATCCTCTGCAAAATTACCTTACCTATGCATTCACGGGCATGGAAACTAAGGCGCCAACATAGAGGGTCACATGAGCATAGCCTCTAGTCCTTTATCTTATTTAATTGTGCATGTAGATTTGTTTATAAACACCATATTTTCCCAATCTGGGATCAATGTGGGACTAAATACCTCAAGGTTTTAAAGCCCTTCTTGCACTTCCATTCAAAATTTGCCAGACCTGCCAGCCACAGAGACCTCCAGCCAAGAGGGCCCGCCAAGTGCCTCTTGGCTCTTTACTTACCATATAATGAAAGTGCTAGGGTATTTAAATATCATAAAAACTATAATTACACTACATGTGGGATAAAGTCAATTTACACTTGCGTAGGGCCTCCATTTTCTTGTTCAATACGTGAGCATCCCCTTTGTTTATTACGTGGGTGCCTTCTATTTGCTGTATGCATGAAGTGTCTATCTTTTCTTTCATAGGCCCTTTTCAAACATTAGCTGGCTACTCCATTATATCACACAAGGCAGCCTCTTTCTATTCATTGTGTGAGGCCTCCCCACTTGCGCATGGCATTAGCTTGCTATGTGGGCTCTTTCAAATGAATATGACCAGGCTGGGAAGATGAAAAAGCCACCTCCCTGACTCATTGCATGGGGCCTTCTATTGGAAATCTCCAAAGAGACCTGTGCAAGATCCCTTCTTCATACATTAGCCTCCCACCTGCTCAGGCCCCTCCATTATTAGACTAACATGAGCCCCCCTTCAAATGCTAGTCCCTCTTTTATTAGCGTGAGGCCCCATTCAATCACACCTATTTCCAGCTTAATGCGTAAGCCTGTCTTTGCCTGGTGTGTGGGTCCCTATACCTTTTGCATGAGCCTCTAGTCCTCCACGCTAGAAGCTTCCATTCCATTTCCCCTTGTCTTGCATAACACATCCACACACTGGCAGTTAGTATTATTGCATGGGCACCTAATAAAACTGGGCAGGCCTCCCATTTATATGCAAGCCTTTAACAATGCTCAAGACTCTCTGTTTATACTGCGTGAAGGATGCTCACACTGTTTGCCTTTATTGATTGCGTAGAGACAGCCCCTTTACATAATTGTAATCACCTAAAAATGGACAAAGACAATTTAATAATAAATCAAAGCAAATCAAAGAAAATCAAAGAAAATCATGGACATAATTGAATCAATTAAATCACAATACACAATTAGCCAATCAAAATGAAAATCAAGTCTTAATCCAATATCAATCAAAATTGAGGGCATTTTAATTAAGTGCAATCAAATCAAAATACAATTAATTCAATTAATTGTATAGTTCTAGATTAAATTAAATTCAACCCATTCAAGGGGTACATGGCTAAAATAAATCAATTAAATCAATTAATAAAAATCAATTACTCTCAACAAACCAAAAAGAGAGGAAAATCAAACAACCAATGAAATTTGAGGAAAGGCATTCACATGGATCAAGCCAAATTGAATCTCATTCACTCAAAGTGAAGAGGAATCTCAACCATCCATCTTGTCTACTTGTCCCAAGCTTTGAGGACACAAAATTTGCTTTGTCTTCAAAGGGTGGAACCAAAGACTTAACCCCAACTCAATCATGATTAAACACAACTACACCCCCTACCATTGGAAAATCTATAAAAGGAAGGCCAAAATCCTTCGTAATTCATCAACCACCTATCTGAGAATTGCATCAAACCTCTTGCAATTTGAATTTAGAAAAGCATTTAAGAGCAATTTTAGCATTTTTTTGATAATTGTTAGCTTTAGCATTATTTTATCTCTATCATTCTCATTCTAGGACTGTCATTAGTGAGAGCTTGTTGAGAGCTCACTCATTAAAATCTTAGTTAGAGAGCCATAGGATGCTCAATTAATCAATGATTTTGTTAAATAGTTGCTCAATTGTGGTTGTATTTAGTTATTATTTCACTTATTGTTGATGATTAACCCTAATTCTATGAAGGTACATTTATTTGTATACAAAATGGCACCCACTGTGGGGCAGTAAGCCTCATGTTATCATTTTTATCATTTAGATCATCTTTTGTATGATTGTATCTACTATTTTCGGTGAAATTTTTGCAGGAAACAGGTTAAATCATGCCTATGGCTAATTCAGTCACGCCTATAATCCTTTTGATGACACCTACCAGATCTGTATCGCCACTTATTCGCTGAACGTTCACACCTAGTTAACACTTTCTATTCTGTCTCACATTCTTTACTGTTGCCTGTGATTAAAGAAATCACGCCTACATAATAAAGTTGTATTGCCTTTGCATAAAGAAGTCATGCTTGTGAGTGAAGAAGTGTCACCTGCCGATAATTCATTGTCACCTGTGATCAACCTTTGCGATGCATTTTGGATAACAAGTCACGCCTAGTATCATTGTCTTACGCTTGCTATTCTTATAATGTCACTTTGACTTGTTCAGTTTACACTTCTAAAAATATTGTTTACGCTTATCAATAAATTGGTTACACTTGTCAAAGTTTCTGTGTCGCTTGGTACCTTGTCAGTGTCACTTGCAAATAGTTAACTTATGCTTATAAACAATTTAATATCACTTATTTTTTGGACAATGTCACTTTCAGTTTTCTCTCAGAATTTGTTTGCAGATTGATTAATTTTGTCATCTAATTCTCTATTTGTACATTTTGACAGTAGATAAGTAGACGTCAAAAGGTGCAAAAACCAGAAACCAGGTTCAACAAAGAAGGGAAGGCACTAGCTAAGAAAATCAAAAGGGAAACAAAGCACACATCAAAGCTATTCTTGAGTTAACACAAGATGAAGACAATCAGGTATATCAGAAATACCTTGTTGTAATTGAAGCTTATAAACATAAATTTGTCTCTTTAAATTGGATCTTTAGCCCTTAGTTCAAATTTTTGTTTGAAATTTTTCAATTAGAGTGCTCAAAATTCATTTCATAAATCTTTGTGTTGTCAATTTTGATTTTGGTTTCCCCTCACTTTGACTGTTAGTGTTAACTAACTTGCTAGAGTATAAGCAGATTGGAAGGAGCTATTGCCAGGGTGAGTGAAAAATGACAAAATTCTCTCAAAGATGCCCCTAGCTTTATGCTAGCTACAAGAAAAAGGTATTCTCCTGATCAAGCTTGCATTTGATTAAATTGCAGCATTTCATTTAGATATAAGCTGGAGATAAAATAGGAAATGAATTTCACACTTCAATTCTAAGAATCTCCTTGTCAAGAGATTGGGAAAGAACAAACGTGTTTTTAAGTGTGTGGAACAAAGAACAACAATAGGGATATGCTCTTCACTCTTTGAGTGAACCAAACTCCCAAACTTGTCGGCCTAAGTTCATTTCTTGTTTTTCATATATATGTTGGAGCACTAGTGGGCTCGCCTCCCAAGTTTTCCTTAACGAGGCCAGTGAGAGGGACAACCCAAAGTGGGATATGCTCGCTTTTTCCATGGGAATCCAACCCACTCTAAAATGAAATGCATGTATCCTTAATGGGGTCATGACAAATGGATTTTAATTTTTCAACCTTCCTCTAGTAGTCCTCATGGATTGTGCAAAATCGTACTTCGGTGCATGTGGGAAGCCTCCTTGGAGGATAAGAGATTGAAGTCTATTTGAATGGAATATATACTAAAACCTTGATAAAGTAGCAAAGACCACCTTCTAGAGCCATGTTTACGAACCAAATCTTGTGCTAGGTAGGTTCTTGAAGTGTTTTCTTATGAAAAGCCCATGACAACATTCTACAAATCAAACATTTTGTGTTTAAGTGGGTAAAAGAGACAAGTGAATGTGTGGTTATTGTGTTTGAAATACATAAACAAGTGAGAGATATCCATTGAAAAGCATCTTATATTTTTAAATCTCCTGAATAATAAAATTGACAACTCTCATATCAAGGATAAATTCCAAAATGAACCCTTGTTGGATGTCGGTTTCCACATGGTCACAAACATATAGGGGATCATTACCAGGCGATAGCACTATTTTTGCAAACCCAAGGCAAGAAGTGGAGTACCAAAGTGAGTTAAAATATCCTAACCAAGAAGAAATTTTCACGAACCTATTTGAACCAAGACTTGAAAATATGGGTGATATGAATTCAGCCCATCACAACATCAACCATGCCAACTATAACCCTAGGGAGACACTTGAGGAAAGGGTTGAGAAAGTGGCCCAAGACAATGATTTCCTAGAAGTGATGGAAAAATTAATAGACAAAGATAGGGAGAACTTCTTCCTAAGCTTAGCACAAAAGGGGCTAAAGCTGCCCTATGATTTTGACATTGACCAACTTAGGAAGGACCAACACCAAGATGATCCTATGAAGATCATGACTAGGTAGATTAAGGCCTTTCAAGAATAAATAGATACCATGAAGAAGGTAGCTGAACCTAAGGCCTTTTCCATATAAGCTTTGTGTCCTTTTCCTTTCGATAAAAGCTTAGCAATGGTATCTTTTCCCTTTAATATTATCTTTCCCAAATACGATAAATACATGTGTAAAATAGACCCCCAAGATCATTTAAGGGAATTTTGCACCTTAAGCATAGAGTTCATGCACAATGACACTTATCTAATGAGACTCTTTCCTAGAAGCTTAGGAGGTCTAGCAATGGAGTGGTTTTCAAAATTAACTCCCAGAATAAAGTCTTTTGAGGAGTTAGCCTCCAAATTCATAACCCATTACTCTTACAACATTGAGCATGAGATCACTATGCTCAAGTTATGTGATACTAAAAAAAAAATGGGGAGTCCTTTTTAGGATTCCTACAAAGGTGGAGGACCATTTTTGCAAGGTACCCATGAAGTATCCCAGAGAAAGAGAAGATTGAGATCTTCACCAATAACTTGACCGCTGAAATGAACTATCGACTACAACTTCAATGTCCTCCAACATTTGAAAAACTTATTGAAAATGGAGTTACGATTGAAGATGTTTTGGTCAAAAGAGGTGAGATTAAATTATTTAAAGACAATAAATCAAACAACAACAATAACAATAATTATGTTCCTAAATATTTTAATCAAGGGTCCAACAATCACAATGATAAATCAAAATCATGGAACAAAAGTAACAATAAAAATCTTGTGAATGATGGGGTTGTGGAGTCACACAACTTGAAGTCTACCACTTTTATTCTACCCTATGGAACAAATTCTTCAAACAATGTTAACCAAGAAAATAAAGCTCCATATAATCCCAATAATTATAACAACAACAATTCTAACAGTTCCAACAATAAGACTTGGGATAAGTCAAAATCAAACTCTAGCTATAATAAACAATCCCTTGGGTGAACCTTTGGAGAATGTACTAAGAACCTTGTTGGCTAATCAAGTCATCATGTTACCTGACATATCAAATTATGAACCCAAAGTCAAACCTCATTGGTGGAATGCATCTCATCATTGTGAATATCACCGAAAAAGAGGTCATCCAACCAACAAGTGCATGAAATTAAAGCATTTAGTGCAAGATTTGATTAATAATGACATCATCCAAATTGAAGGACCTCGAAACAATGGGGATCACACGGCCTACAAGAACCCTTTTTTGAATCATGAAAAGGGGGAGTCATCCAATACAAATCAAAATCATAAAAAGGGTAATGAAAAAGTAAATTTTGCTCACACTTATGACAACACAATAAATACTATAAGTGAAGAAGATCAAAGTGTAAATGTTGTTATAATAAAAGGAAAATCAAGAGAAGCATCAGCAAATGTGGTCACTAGGGGGAAAGCATCAAAAATTGTCATACCTAATAATACTCCAAAAGTGGTGATATCAAACCAAGCTTCCATGTCATCATCAAAACAATACAACTTGGTTGACCAATTGCAAAGAACTCCCGCTCAAATCTCTATTCTTGAGCTGCTCAAACTATCACCAATCCATAAGGATATCTTGGAAAAAGCCTTGTTGGAAACCAATGTGCCTCTAAATTTGGAGGTAGACAAGTTCCAAAACATGGTGGGGCATTTAATTGTACCTCATTGCCTATCATTCTCTGAACAAGATGATATGTCTCTTAATCATCCCCAAAATCTGCCCTTACACATAGAGGTGTTGATCCACAAGCATAGGGTGAAAAGAGTCCTTATAGATAAAGGTGCTGGCCTAAATATTTGTAACCTTAGCTTGGTAAAAGCCTTAGGATTTTCTGAGGAGGCTATTGACCCAAAGAAAAAAATAACCATAAAAGCCTACGATGATGAATAAAGAGCATCAAGAGGAGTCATAGTTTTGCCCATAAGAGTTGGTCCTATGCAAAAAGAGACCATATGCCAAGTATTGGACCTAAAATTGACTTATAACATTTTGTTAGGAAGACCATGGATCCACAAAATGTAGATTGTTCCTTCAACTTACCATCAATGCCTAAAATTCCCATATCAAGGGCAAGAAATAATGGTAAGTGGAGACCTCAATCCCTTCCAATATTGTAATAACATCAAACCTATAAATGACTGTTAGAAAGTAAAGTCCACCAAGATAACTGAGAGGGGGGGGGGTGAATCAGTTATTAGATAATTATAACCTTTATCAACTTCAACAACATTTAACCATGTAAGAAATGTAATTACCAACCATAGAAAGATATTCATACACAATGACACAATAACACAAGATATGTTGACTAGGGAACCTCTTGATCAAAGAGTAAATCCTGGTGAGAATGATGCCCACAAAAGATGCACTAATATAAATATTCCTTGTGAAAGGATGGACTCTATTAGGAGTCTTATGAAATACATTCAGTACATATGAATCCTTGTTAGGAGTTATGGAAGACAGAAGGACCCACTGCCCAAACAACTTCAGGGTAAGATCACTAAACACACTATCCAAATGACCTTAATATTATTTAGCATAATAATATGAAATATGTTACCTCCTTAGTGTGCCAAACCACACTCACTGCTACACCAGATCTCAATTCCAGATCTCTATACTTCGCATGTCTTCCTTCACAATTTCACTTTCACAACTTCATTACCTCTTTTCTTCACTTCATGCTTACATTTGCATTCAACCATACCATGATCACACTTCTTTCACATTACTACCACACTAGTACATTCAATAAAGAAAAAAATTCCTTCCTTTATACCACACTCAAATAATTAAAAATGAGTCGGCACACAAATACAAAATAAAAGTTTCCATACGCTACATCAAAATTACACAAAACTGTCAGCTTCCAGATATAATAACTCTTCACTCATGGGACCTCGAAGTTTGCACTATGAACCACATCACTATCAATGTGTCTCAACCTTCCTTTTAACTATGTAAAACTAGATTCCATCTCGATTAGGAGATACCATCCGACTTCCACAAACCGCTACTCAGGAACACTGCCTGAATACTGCTTCCACCAAAATGCTCATAACTTCTATGAATAAATGAATTTCTATCTACACTCTTAATAATAGAAAAATAAAATATCAAAGAATATAACCTCAACATTGCATAGCTCCAACTGCAATATCCCATGTGCGCTAATCAAAACAATGTCTGCTTCTCTGCTAGTCTTTAGAAGATCACTGTGTTGACATCAATGATAATCATAGTCATGAATGCAACAACAACTGCTACAGAATGACTTCCAACATCCAGCATTCATTCCTAACAATCTCCCCCATTGGCATTGATGGCAACATAGATGAAAAACATCCAATGTTCCAAAAATCCAATACTACTGCTCTGACAAACATTTCAAATCTTACTCCATTATCCTATTCAGTTCTCTCCAATAGATGGTACAAGTGGTTTTTCATGTACACTTATCCCCCATTGACATCAATGATAGAAATTTCATCACTATGTCAACAACAACTCAATGTCAAAAGACACTTCAGAAAATACATTCACAAGAGTTGTCATGACTCAGCTCACATACTCCCCCATAGAGGAAGTACGAACATCCAATCCAGAAGAAAGATAGGGCTCGTATACCACTGGATGGATGCAACCAACTGCATCATTACTCAAAAGTAGACTGGGGCATAACCCTAAGCATACCTCTCAGATACTCAAATGTATCCTTAGGCAAAGGCTTTGTAAATATGTCTGCTATATGTTCCTTTGTGCTTATGTACTCCAGTCTGACTTCTTTTTCAGAAACTTTCTCTCTTACAAAATGATACTTGATCTCTATATGCTTAGTCTTAGAATGTAAAACATGATTCTTAGACATACTAACTATACTGGTGTTGTTGCAATGTATGACAATAGGCTCAACAAACCTAATTCCAATATCCTTCATCATCTGCTTCATCCAAATTATCTGGTTACAATTGTTTGCTACTGCTACCTACTCTGCTTATGTTGTGCTCTATGAAATACAATTTTGCTTCTTCCTTAGCCAAGAAACTAATCTTCCTCCAAGAAAAAATGCTCCACCACTGGTGCTTTTCTTGTCATCAACACTACCTCCCCAATCAGCATCTATATATGTACATAGGGTAAAATCATCATATTTTTCATACCACAATCCATAGTCCATTATAACTCTTAAATATCTCATTATCCTCTTTACTACTGCATAATGTGACTCTCTGGTTTAGCTTGAAATCTTGCTACCATTCCAAATGAATGTTGTATATCTGGTCTAGTATGTGTTAAGTACTACAATCCTCTAATCATGGATCTATAGTTCTTTTGCTCAACTGCCAGTGTTTCATCTTTGCTAGATAGTTTATGTCCTGTAACCATAGGTGTTCCAACTGGTTTACAGTTCTCCATTCCAAATCTTTTCAGAAAATCATTCAAGTACTTTGTCTGACATACAAAGATACCATCACTACTCTGTCTTATCTATAATCCCAAAAAGTATTTCATCTCACCAATCATACTCATTTCAAATTCAGTCTTCATTTCATCAACAAATTTGTCACTAGCTTCATCTTCTCCTCCAAAGATAATGTCATCAACAAAAATAACTATAATCAACAAACCATTTTCAATTTCTTTTGTGTACAAATTTCTATCAGCTGTTCCTTTAGTAAATCCCAATTTCAACAAATACTTATCCAGTCTAGCATACCAAGTTCTAGGTGCTTGCTTTAGTCCATATAAAGCTTTTTTTAGTTTACATACCATATCTCCTTCTTGAGTCAAAGAAAAACCTTCAAGCTACTCAATGTAGACTTCTTCTTCCAATTCTCCATTTAGAAATGCTGACTTCACATCCATCTGATATACTTTGAATTTCTCAAAAGATGCATAGGTCAAGAACATTCTTACTACTTCAATTCTTGCCACAGGTGCAAAAGTTTCTTCATAGTCAATTCCTTCTTGCTGTAAGTATCCTTTACAAACTAATCTTGCTTTGTTTCTTACTACTTCTCCTTGTTCATTCATCTTGTTTCTGAATACCCATTTAGTTCCAATCACATTCTTGTCTTTAGGTCTAGGGACCAATTCCCATGTCTTGTTCTTTTCAATTTGATCTAGTTCTTCTTTCATAGCATTAATCCAATATTCATCTTCACAAGCTTCACTAGTAGATTTAGGTTCAATTTGAGAAATCAAACACAAATGTACCTTATTCTGAGTTAGAACTCCTCTGTCCAAACTTCCAATAACTTGTTCAACAAGATGATGTCTTGATATATACCTATTTGGTGTCATAGTTACAGATTTTGCTTCAACTGTAGATTCTTCTCTAGATTCCTCTCTAGTTTCTTTTGCAGGATTCTCATTCAATAATTCACTATCAGTCTCATAGAATAATTCAATAGTTTCAATGTTAGGTTGAGGATGAGCTTCTTCATCAGATTCATATTCAAGCATTCTTTCCTGAATTTTAAACTTCTCATCAACTTTAACATTTGCGCTTTCAACAATAATTTTAGTTCTCTTATTGTAACATCTATATGCTTTTCTCTTCAAAGAATATCCAAGAAAAATACCTTCATCACTTCTAGGATCAAACTTTCCAATATCATCATCTCTCTTTATATAAAATTTGCTTCCAAAAATTCTAAAATACTTAACTGAGGGTGCATGTCCAAATCATAATTCATAAGGTGTCTTGTCTGCGTCTACTCTGATTTGTACTCTGTTCATTGTATATACTGCTGTATTCACTACTTCTCTCCAAAATGTCTTTGCCAAATCATTCCCAAATAACATAGCTCTTGCTGCTTCAATCACTAACCTATTTCTTCTTTCTGCAATACCATTTTGTTCAGGTGTTTTAGGGGCTAAAAACTATCTCTTAATACCATTCACTTCATAAAAAGTGTTAAAATCTCTAGAAGTAAATTCTCCACCTCTATCAGATCTCAAATATTTAATCTTCATTCCAGATTCATTCTCAACTTTATTCTTAATTATCTTAAACTTATCAAATACTTAAGACTTTTCTTTTAGAAATGCAATCCACATCATGCTTGTAAAATCATCAACAAGAATCATAAAATACCTTTCTCCATAGATTCCTCTAGTCCTGGTAGGACCGCTCAAGTCTGTATTAACAATCTCCAACTTTTCTACCGATGTGAACTTCTTACTAGGAAATGAGCTTCTCTTTTGTTTATCCATCACACATTCTTTGCAAATCATGTTAGTAGGCTTCATAATTTTAGGCAAATCCCTTCACTACTACATTTGGGGCCAAATTTTGATAGAAGTTTCTGATGGGTAACTTTTTCTTACGAATTTAGTGTTTTTTTTTGTAATAGGCCCTGATGATGTCGGTATTCTGATGGGTGTTTAATTGACCATTGAAAATCTGCCAGATTCAGGGTATACATTTAAAAAAAAAGTGAAACAGCGTCATCATTTTTATTTCATTTGGAGAGTGGGAGAAAAGGAGTGAAAGATGAGTGTGGGAGAAGGTATGTGATTTCTTCATCTTTTGAGCCTCTGGCATCATATTTGAATGCATTTCATTTTATTTTTGAGGGAATTACTCTTTGAAATGACCACATTCTATTGGTGTTGTGCCCTAGCCAGTGCTATATCTCTATTATTTGATGTTATTGGTGCTTGTGCTCAAGGATATCAATTCACTGTATTCAAATGTTTGGATTCACATTTGTTGATATTACTGGCATATGTGTTTAATGACACCATTGTATATTGATGTCACTGAAATGACCACATTCTACTAGTGTCGTGCCCTAGCCAGTGCTATATCTCTATTATTTTATGTTATTGGTGCTTGCGCTCAAGGATATCGATTCACTGTATTCAAATGTTTGGATTCACGTTTGTTGATATTACTGGCATATGTGTTTAATGACACCATTGTATATTTTTGTCACTGAAATGACCGCATTCTACTGGTGTCATGCCCTAGCCCGTGCTTTAACTCCATTATTTGATGTTATTGGTGCTTGTTCTCAAGGATATCCATTTTTTTGAAATGTTGATTGTGGTTATCAAAAGGACATCCCATGAGCTTCTAGCTAGGGGCTATTTGTATTGATAGCTTAGGGCATCAAATGTATTGTATCATTGATAGTTGAGACTTTGTTAAAAGGAAATAGGACAAAGACTAATTTTTATTTAGTTTCTCTATTTTGATCCCTAAGTAGCTTACAACCCTAGAGAAGTATATGCAGATTTATGGATCCACTTGCAGGATACATAGCAGCTGATAATTCATAAGAAATCCATGCATCTAATTTGAATAGCAATTAATCCAAAGAACTAGGGTCCTCCAATGGCCCAATCATCCGGACCTTGACTGTCCCCTCAACCAGTGACCCTTCAAAACTAGGTTATCATGCAATCAGTGAGTGATCCTCCATTCTCCTAGTCTTCCCTACATCTAAACATATTGGAAATACACAATACAATGATAACAAGTCTTCCACAATCCCCCTTCCCCCAAGGAACACTATCAACCATCCCTTCCACATAGCATTTCACTATTTTATGAGTGGATTGTGTAGGAACAATTAACATTAAACAAGGAGAAAACTCCTCAACACATCTTGGAAACCATTGAATTCAATAATAAATGAAACCTAACACCAACACTATTCCTTTCATAGTTGTAGGATACATAGTAGTCGATAATTCACAAGAAATCCATGCATCAAATTTTTATAAGGATATCCTACTAATCAATAGGAATTTTCTTGATATGACCAATGATTATGCATTTTGATGGTAGTGTGCTAGTTCAAAAGGATAATATAAATCTGAAACAATTTTTTCTGATTTTCTCAAACTATAAATGTGGTTAAAGGGAAAATATTATGTGGAAAACCCACAAACCAAGCTAGCAAATGATTGTACATCAAAGTATTCCTATATTCATTCAAGTATTGCTATGCTTCAGCTACCTGACCTTTGAGCTTCATCTAGAGGAATGTGTAGTTTTAAGATAGAGTTACTTCTTGGGCCTTACAATAGGGTGGAATATGATCAAGATTTGTTTAGGCTGTATCTTTCTTAGTCCCATTGTTAGGTTCTTACGGTTCATGGTTTGAATCTATTATGGTTGTGTAAGTGATTTGTAGATGCTTTTTCTAACATAATTATTGGACACCATGATTGGAACAACTCGTTGTTGGCTGTTGTACACATGAATCATAACTGTCAATGGTTCTTTGTGTTCAAGAATTCATTAATCAATCTTTGAGATTTATTGTCCCAGCTTTAAAAGAGTGATAAAAGATATAGTGAGTGCTATCTTTTCCAAGTGTTTTGTGGGTGCCATTATCTTCTAGGAGTAATTGCTAGAACCAAATTATGTTCTTTTCCTCTAGTAAATATTGCAGACACAATCATCTTCTTGGTGAAGGGTTGCTTCCATCCCCATGAGGCACTATTGCATGGTTTCCATTCCCTTGTAGTATAGTGAACCTAATTTAATACAAGTGTGCACTGTTTTGGGATCCATAATTTATGGCCCCTACACTATGGTTGTTAGCCTAAGACAGGCCTACCTTTTCATATAATAAGAGGCCAACATGAAACAAACATCCAGAAATTAGGGGGTTGTTCCCTATCCATAATTTATTATTTAAGTGCTAAGTGATGATGGGTATATCATTTAATTCATATCTAGTGTGTTTATTTCTTTCTCTCCACATTTCACATTAGGATTATATACTATTAAATACCAATGAAATCAACTATTGGTCAAATCTAATCAAAATTGCAGTATAAAGATTGAAATAGATCTTGAAGAAATATGGGAACCATTTTTGACAGATATTGTACAAATGAAGAGAATACCCCCAAGAGGAAATGCTTCAATGTGGAACAATTGAAGGACAATATTTTACTTTTATATGCACATCTGCAATGTTTTTGATATATTTCTAAGATAACAAAACCATAGAAAGAATAGCATATAGAAGAAAGTAAAGAATAATGATCATATTTTGAGATATTGTGGAAACTTAAAGGAAAGAATGCTTGGTGGGGTTATCATGCAATCAGTGAGTGATCCTTCATTCCCCCCTCTTCTAGTGATCCTTCAAAACTAGGTTATCATGCAATTAGTGAGTGACCATTCATTCTCCTGGTCTGCCCTACATCCAAACATATTGGAAATACACAATACAATGATAACAAGCATTTCACAATCCCCCTTCCCTCAAGGAACACTACCAACATCCAGACCTTGACTATCCCCTCAACTAGTGACCCTTCAAAACTAGGTTATCATGCAATCAGTGAGTGATCCTTCATTCTCCTAGTCTGCCCTGCATCCAAACATATTGGAAATACACAATACAATGATAACAAGTCTTTTACAATCCCCCTTCCCTCAAAGAATTACTATCAACATCCAGACCTTGACTATCCCCTCAACCAGTGACCCTTCAAAACTAGGTTATCATGCAATTAGTGAGTGATCCTTCATTCTCCTGGTCTGCCCTGCATCCAAACATATTGGAAATATACAATACAATGATAACAAGTCTTTCACAATCCCCCTTCCCCCAAGGAACACTATCAACAAGTGACCCTTCTTCTTATCAGCCATATCCAATGTTTCATGGAAGTCACGACCAAGAATGAAGGTCACCTTACCCATACCATTCATGGATTATGAAATGTTGTTCCAAACTCCTAAATTTTTTTCTATTGCTTCTTTAAATACTTCTTCTACCACAGTGTTCTCCTGCCCCATTTTCTTGATCATCCTGGCTAAAGCGGATGAATCCACACATAATAACGCAAAATGAAGGGTTTTGTATCCTTTAATGAATCTCAGTCACCGGTAACGCATGGAAAGTCAAAATAGTAGTCTCTAAAGCATTCAATAAGTGAATATGAATGTTTGAAAAATTTCCTCTCAACTTCCCCAACCACTCCTAATCAATTAGAGGGATATTTATAGAATCTTCACTATTCCTATTCTTACCAACAATTCTTAAACATACTTTATCTGGTATGATAATAACATGCTAAACTAAACCAATGGTATGTTCTTCATGTGGTACAAGGAAGATTTGGCTATCAAATCTTCCTTTGTGCAAGCTAAGCACGAGAGAAGGTATGTGATTTCTTCATCTTTGATTGGTATCTTTGATGGGCAATGTCTTTCAAGCCTCTGGCATCATATTCGACTGTAAATTTCAAATGCATTGCATTTTATTTGATCATGAATGCTCACTGAAATGACTGGTGTTTTGCCCTAGCCTGTGCTTTATCTCCATTATTTGATGTTATTGGTGCTTGTGCTCAAGGATATCGATTCACTATTTTCAAATGTTTGGATTCACGTTTGTTGATATTACAATTCATCATATTAGATAAAGTATGTTTAAGAAGTTTTAGTGTCTAAACACTCAACTAATCCCTCTAACTGATTAGGAGTGGTTGGGGAAGTTGAGAGGAAAGTTTTCAAACATTCATATTCACTTATTGAATGCTTTTGAGACTACTGGTTTGACTATCCATGTGTTAATGTTTAGAAGAGATCAATGAAGTATTTAAAGACATTCTTACATGTTTGGAGAGGTTTAAGAGGCACTTATCATGCTGTATCCTCACAAACAGTGGCATAGACTAGTTTTACTAAGTTTCCTTTCTCTACCGTAGGGGTACAGTCAGAGGGTTCATTGACAAAATGATCCTTTGAATGGTTACTATGAATATGAATGATTTGATATAGCATATTGCTCATTTTACTTGAAATTTGGAATAGCTTGTGCAAGGGTGAAAGTAGTTTTGGTTATTTTGGTTGTGACTATTCCTCTACACAGTCAGAAAATGTAACTGTCTAATGATTATATGTAATGTTGAATGGGTTAAATGCTTTATTCTTGGTAGAAGTGAATGGAAGGAACAGTGTTGGTGTTAGGTTTCATTTATTTTTGAATTCAATGGTTTCCAAGATGTGTTGAGGAGTTTTCTCCTTGTTTAATGTTAATTGTTCTTGCACAATCCACTCATACAACAGTGGAATGCTATGTGTTTGACAATTTCATACAACTGGTCCTTTGGCGTGTATTAAATACAATCCAGTCACTTATTGAATGCTTTGGAGACTACTGGTTTGACTGTCCATGCGTTACCAGTGTCTAAGATTCATTAAAGGATACAAAACCCTTCATTTTGGGGTTATTATGTGTGGATTCATACGTAGGTTTGATTTGGTTAATGTTTAGAAGAGATCAATAAAGTATTTAAAGACAATCTTACATGTTTGGAGAGGTTTGAGAGGCACTTATCATGACTGTAACCTCACAAATAGCAGCATAGACTGGTTTTACTAAGTTTCCTTTCTCTATTTCGAGGTTTCCTTTCTCTGCCACAGGGGTACAGTCAAAGGGTTCATTAACAAAATGATCCTTTGAATGGTTACTATGAATATGAATGATTTGATATAGCATATTTCTCATTTTACTTGAAGTTTGGAATAGCTTGTGCTTGTGCTGGAATTCTTGGTAGAAGTGAATGGAAGGAATAGTGTTGGTGTTAGGTTTCATTAATTATTGAATTCAATGGTTTCCAAGATGTGTTGAGGAGTTTGCTCCTTGTTTAATGTTAACTATTCCTACACAATCCACTCATACAATAGTGAAATGCTATGCGATTGACAATTTCATACAACTGGTCATTTGGCGTGTGTTAAACAAAATAGAATTTTCAGCATAGTATTATAATTCTATTTCTTTGTTGTAAACATGTCATTGGTTCAGTTTTGTAAAAAAAAATTCGTGTACAATTTTTTTTTTCTATTTTTTCCATTTGATAACCACAGTCAACATTTCAAAATAGTGAATAACATCAAATAATGGAGATAAAGCATGGGCTAGGGCACGACACCAGTAGATTAAAACCAAACCAATGACATGTTTACAACAAAGAAATAGAATGATAATAATATGCTGAAAATTCTATTTTGTTTAATACACGCCAAAGGACCAGTTGTATGAAATTGTCAATCACATAGCATTTCACTATTGTATGAGTGGATTGTGTAGGAACAGTTAACATTAAACATAGCCGGTGTTCTCTTTACTTTCTCAAATCTTTGCAAGTCAAAAATATTAGAGTTGTATAATACATTGTTAGTATCCTATTTCCATGGGTCCTAGGTCTTTGGGTCCATAGAAGGGAAATAGATTACAAAATACACTTCAAAACAAAGGAAAAACTTAGCAAATTCAATCTAACTCGCTGTAGATAAAGGAACAGTCATGCTAATAGTTCCTCTAAGTCTTCCAAAACATTTATTGAACTCCCCTAAAGTCCTATTGGATCCCTAAATTGCTTAATCCAATCAACTTACATTAGGATCATGAGAAACTTCAAAGGATTAAAAACATTACTTGGAAAAGTCAAATCATTATACTTTCAAATCAATTACCTATCGACATATCCCTTGCGAGGGAGAGAAGCCAAACACATAAAGAACATGCACATAAACACAACAGCTAAAAAAATTAAATGGAATACACCAAGAAGTACCAAATGATGAATGCTCAATTGTTGTAATGGCAAAGCATCAGAACCGTCCATTTCTAGAACTTGATTTTTATAGTCTAAATGATTTTTCTATAGTCATAATGATTTTTCTAGAACTTGATTTTGTAGTCTTAATGATTTTTCTATAGTCCTAATGATTTTTCTATAGTACTCTTAATGATTTTTCTAGAACTTGATTTTCTAGTCTTAATGATTTTTCTATAGTCCTAATGATTTTTCTATACTCTTAATGATTTTTCTTTCGTCCTAATGTTTGTTGCTCTTGATAAATTAGGCCTTGAATTTGAATTTTTGTTCACTATTTTATTTCAGCTTGATATTTCATTCATTTTTCATATAGATAGAGAGTACACATGCTAATTAAAAAAATGAGCTATTTGATTAAGGTTAACTATTCATGATTGTAAATAGTCAATATTTTTGATGGTACTCCTTGGTGTATTTCATTTTAAAATAATCATGTTTCTATGGCTATGATAAATGTCCCTTTGTGTTGAGAAAATTAGAGTTGAAAAAATGGTTGCAAACAAATCATCCTTCTTCCACCAACATTCTAGTCAATGTACAAGTAACGAGTCATTCCATTCAAGAAAGACCATGTCTGACAATATCAACGCAGAACGAAATAAGGAGTATGTAGAATTTAGTGATTGTATCTTCCATTAGAGCCACTTCATATGCATAGGTGATGAACATGCATATTTACCTGAGTGTTATTGGGAGCTTACCCAACAACATATACCATCTATGATCAAATCTTATATGCATAGGTGATGAACATTCAGATTTGCTTAAGTAGTACCTTTAGTAGTCCTCCTACACATGTACTATTGTGAAAATCATCACAAGTCCATTTGTTGGAGGGCTACTAAAAGTACACATGTTTGGAGGTCTGAAGGAAACAAGAGAATTTGAAGAGTCATGAGTCTTAAGATTGTACTTAATATAGCCAAGCTTCATTCAATGGTACATTCAAACATGAAACAAACCATTCTTAAACCAGATTAAACTAGTAAACCAAAGGACATACTGATTATAAGTAAACTAGTAAACCAAAGGACATGCTTTTACTACTAAGTCTCTATTTTTTGGGCATACTGATTATAAGTACTTGACATATATCACAAATGTTTCTAATTAAGGTTGGCAGGATGATTATGCCTATCTTGAAAAAAGATTGTTAAATCATTATGCTTTCAAATCAATTACCTATAGACGCATCCCTTGCAAGGGAGAGAAGCCAAACACATAAAAAACATGCACATAAACATGACAACTAAAAAACTTAAATGGAATACACCAAGAAGTACCAAATGATGAATGCTCAATTGTTGTAATGGAAAAGCAATATCAGAACCATCCATTTATAGAACTTGATTTTTTATAGTCCAAATGATTTTTCTTATTTCTTGTCTGTGCTTGGTGACAGGATTTTGAACATTGTTGACATACTTAAATGGAGTACACAATACCAAATGATGAATGCTCAATTGTTGTAATGGCAAAGCATCAGAACCGTCCATTTCTAACATTTGATTTTGTATAGTCTTAATTATTTTTCTATAGTCCTAATGATTTTGAAAATTGTTGACAAAGAGTGTTTCTTTTTTTTATTGTAGTATAAATGATTTTTCTATAGTCGTAATGATTTTTCTTATTTCTTGTCTTTTTTCCCTTTTTGATTTCCTATATCTGTGCTTCGTGACAGGATTTTGTCACCTTCTTTTGATGGTATATTTCATTCAGTCTATGTGGATCGAATACTATTTTGTTCACTATTTTATTTTAGCTTCATATTTCTTTCATTTTTCATATACACAGAGACTACACATGCTGATAAAAAAATGAGCTATTTGATTTAGGTTTACTTTTCATTATTGTAAATGGTTAATAATTTTGATGGTACTCCTTGGTGTATTTCATATAAAAATAATAAATGTAGTAATGATGGTGCAGTGCATTATTGATATATAGGCTCGATGAATCTTGCTAATGTGCCAAACTATCGATGTGGTGGTGGGCAGTGTGTGTTGGAGACTTCACGGACACCGAACAACCCTGGATGACAATTTTGGTGCTACCCAAATAGAAAAAAGGTTGTTGATGTGTATATATTTAATGTTTCTAATGTAAATACTATTCATTATAATATAAGAACTAATGTAGACTAGGCATCATAGGGAAATAATGGCTGCGAATACTTTAGTTAGGTCGATGACAAATCATCTGCATCTATTTTCCCATCTCCACTTATCTGCGATGAAGGGTTTGAGTGCAAAATGTGTCAGGCTAGGGAAAATTCTGAAATTATATTTTTACGATGCCTTCTTTGTATTGTAATTGCATATCTTTGTTGCAACCATATGCAGAGATGAACTTAGGAATTATTTAGTTTAGTATTTTCATATTGTAACTAATATTTTAATATGGATATGACGTAACTTCTCTTTGCTTCAAGTGCACATATATATGGTTTACATCTTTTTTTAGAATAATTCTTCATGTTTATGGCTCAGGTGAGCCCCAATCTGCTATCAATCACATGATTTAATGTATAGTGTTTTCTTGGTTGTTCCATTTGTTTCTTGACCTTGACTATGGATTGACTATCATTTTCAAGCTTGAGCATGACTTTGTAACATGCACCATCTATAGATTTGTACGCAACACTGATTTACAAATGTAAATAATGCATTGAACATAATCTACAAATGTTGCGTGTATGAAGTCTTACTAAAGTTTGAGTGTCCTCCCTTTATTCCAGTGAGGGATTGGAATGAGTTCATTTTGGATGCAAAGGAGAAAGGGGATACTCAAAGAGGAATTACACCAGCAAATGGGAGAAGGTATAAACATTTTAATAGTTTTTTATTATTAAATAATGAAATTTGCATATACTAGTGTTCTAAGCATCCTCATTACATGATTTAAGGTCTTAGTCCATAGAAAAATTAAATTAGACTTACTATCCAAAATACATAAAAAACATGCACATAAACACGACAACTAAGAAACATAAATGTAGATTTCACAATAGCTGAGAAACATAATTGTAGGTATCATAGTCACAATCTTTTGGAGATAACATAATTGAGTTGTGTACCCAAGCGGTGTAGAGAAACTTCTGCACCCCCAATTCCAAGTTGAATACATCTATTGGAGGACCTTGTATTCATGAGAAACAAATGTTGTCAACTTGGAATTGGAGGTGCAGGAGTTTCTCTCCACCATCTGGGTATACAACTCAATTACGTTGTCTCCAAAAAATTGTGACCATGATGCCTACAATTATGTTTCTTAGCTGTTGTGTCCCAGGACCCCTTATGACCCTTTACGATCCCTAAGAATACATCTTAGAGGTCTTAAAATGTCGTAAAAGGGTCATAAGAGGCTCCTAGGAGGGGCCAAATGAGCTTCCACCTTCACGTGGTTGGCCCTGTTAAGTAGAGAATGTTTAACTATTCTTGAAACAAAGAGAAGCTCAATAATTTAAGGTCTCAGTCCATTGAGATGCTGAAAAAATGACAGGAGTCAATAATGGAGAGTTTTTAGATTCTGAGAAGACGTATATGGAGTGGAGGCCAGATTGAGTACCAGTGCAGAGTGTTAATAATTATAGCCTTTTGGCCAAGATCAAACTAATCAAATAAATACCCTTGTGTGATTTATAATAATAATGAGATTATTATTTCATTTACATATATGTGTTGGTTGAATTAGTTAAGGGCCCAAGGTTGGCCTCTTGGCTTTAACATTAAATATATTTAATAAGACCAGGTCGGCCCTCTTGAAGATAATTCAATTCATATATATATATGGTGTTGGATTCTAGGGAGAGAAGCACCAAAAACATAATGTGCTTCCCTCCCCCAAAACCTTGATTCTCTGCCTTAAGCAAACTTAGATCAGCATATATTGGTGTGAAAGATAAGCAGCTTCAGCTAATAGATAAGAACAAGTCTGAGCATGAAAAAAGATCAGATTATGATCTGATCCATACAACCAGCAATTATTGGCAATGTTAACTACAAGTTGATTAGGGCTGGAAGCCTCTGTTAGGACTAGACTCTTCCTCAATACACTAACACTAAGGTACTAATTAGGTTCTCCTTAGCACCTTTGTTAGTACAGTTGGAGGCATATAGACTGGAGTATACTTGGTTGATATTTGGGTATCTTCTATCCCTTCTTGTTTACTTTATTCTATGTTTAGCTGTGTTAGATCTCTATAGTTTGTTCATTCTGAAGTAGAATCTAAAATATATCAAAACAAGAGATGATGATTCAGTAACCTACATCTAGAAAACCTTCACAATTATCCCTTCTTTGGCCTCCACTTTTTCTTCTTCTCAAAAATGGTTATCTAGAAACTTTGGAGCCTACCAATTCTTTCCATACACAACCTGTGCGTGTTGATGACAATGAGGACATGCATCATAGTAATAAAAGTAAATATCTTAAATTGATTGGTGTAGTAATAAAAATTTAATTGCAATTGGTTTTTGGATTAATGTAACAATTTGTATTGCAGCTGTAGAGAATGTAGAGGCCATTTTTAATGAGCAGGTTGAGGTTGAGGCCGAGGCCAGACAAACTGACCTCGATATTGATGATGTGACTAGATCAGGTAAAGAGCTATACAATTATGAATGTTGTCAATGCCTTTATTACCAAGGAATCACCACCCGCCATTAATGAATATTAATGAACACTTACACCATGAAGAAGACAAATGATTAAACAAAAATAGAGGACCAACTGAACCATCTTGTGGTTAGTCAATATCACATTGAGAAACAATGTCAAGAATTGAGAATCAAATCAATCAAAAGTTTCTTCAAGACCATGAATGATCAACAACATTCCATCAAAAAACAAAACACTAATCTATGTTATCATTAAGCCATAAAATATGTCTTTAAAGTTTAGAAGCATTACAAAAACTTTCAAGAAACATAGTACTATCCAAAATATGTCTTTAAAGTTTATTTCTAGTGATTATGATGATGTTGATGTTGATGTCTATAATTTATTTCACTTATTGATGCTTTCCTAGATTGAATTTTGAATTGCCAGGTTAGAGAACGCTTTCAAAGTTTAGGGTCTATTCCACATGATACTCTTATTTACAGCTCAAATGCAACTCAACATATTTTTGATACTAGGAAACCCACTGTAGAAACTCATCCGCAGGTGAAATTTAATGCTGTGAATCTTGGCATTGTTAATGTTATTACTTTTTCTCACGTTTCATATTTGTGAAAATGTTTCTTGGCACTATCTTCTTTTTCAATTCCTATATTTGCATCTTTTTAGATCATTAACTTAAGCATTACATGTCTTTGTTCAAAGTTTATTCTAACACTATATTATATCTTATTCTTATTACAATGTTCTTTGTTGTGGGGCAGGAGGTCAATCTTCATTGTCTTCATTGTGGGGGACAGTGAAGATTTCTCTGACAAATAGTAGGTCTTCTTTAGTATCTTATAATAACATGCTAAACTGATAAAGGTGTTATGGGCATTTAATATGTAATTACTAATAGATTAAACATATTATTACTATGATTAATGTTCCATTTAAATGCATTTAACAGAAAAAACAAATTTACAAAATTGAACCAGTGGTATGTTTACAACAAAGATGTGTTGAGGAGTTTTCTCCTTGTTTAATGTTAATTGTTCCTATACAATCCACTCATACAATAGTGAAATGCTATGTGGAAGGGATGGTTGATAGTGTCCCTTGAGGGAAGGGGGATTTTGAAAGACTTGTTATCATTGTATTTTGTATTTCCAATATGTTTGGATGTAGGGCAGACCAGGAGAATGAAGGATCATTCACTGATTGCATGATAACCCAATTTTGAAGGGTCACTGGTTGAGGGGACAGTCAAGGTCTGGATGATTGGGCCATTGGAGGACCCTATTTCTTTGTATTAATTTCTATTCAAATTGGATGCATGGATTTCTTATGAATTATCGGCTGCTATGTATCCTACAACTGCATTTGTAAATTTGCATATACTTCTCTAGGGTTCTAAGCCACTTAGAGATCAAAATAGAGAAACTAAATCAGAATCATTCTTTGTCCCATTTCCTTTTAACAAAGTATCAACTATCAATGATACAATACATTTGATGCCCTAAGCTATCAATACAAATGATGCCTAGCTAGAAGCTCACGGGCTATCCATTTGATAACCATAGTCAACATTTCAAAAAAATGGATATCCTTGAGCACAAGCACCAATAACATTGAATAATGGAGTTAAAGCACGGGCTAGGGCACGACACCAGTAGAATGCGTTCATTTTAGTGATAGCAATATACAATGGTGTCATTAAACATATATGCCAGTAATATCAACAAACATGAATCCAAACATTTAAAAACCAATGACATGTTTACAACAAAGGTCTAATAGAACTCCCAACAATTCTTAAACATACTTTATCTGATATGATGAATTCTTAAACAATTAAGGTTGGAGTAGACATAGTTATCACACATTTTTTTTGTGTGGTAAAAGGAAAATTTGGCTAGGTCAAATCTTCCTTCGTGCTAGCAGTCTACAGAATTAGACTTTTATTAACAATTGATCATATCAGATAACTAGTATGTTTAAGAATTGTTGGGACTGGTCCTTTGGCATGTATTAAATACAATATATATAATTTTCAGCATATTATTATCATTCTATTTATTTGTTGTAAACATGCCATTGGTTTAGTTTTGTAACTTCATTGTTGTATGAGTGGATTGTGCATGAATAGTTAACATTAAACAAGGAGCAAACTCCTCAACACATCTTGGAAACTCCATTCACTTCTACCAAGAATAAAGCATTTAATCCATTCAACATTACATATAATCATTAGATAGTTACATTTTCTGACTGTGTAAAGGAACAATCACGACCAAAACTACTTTCACCCTTGCACAAGCTATTCTAAACTTCAAGTAAAATGAGAAATATGCTATATCAAATCATTCATATTCATAGTAACCATTCAAAGGATCATTTTGTCAATGAAACCTCTGACTGTACCCCTATGGCAGAGAAAGGAAACCTCAAAATAGAGAAAGGAAACTTAGTAAAACTAGTCTATGCCACTGTTTGTGAGGGTACAATCATTATAATTGCCTCTCAAACCTCTCCAAACATGTAAGATTGTCCTTAAATAATTTATTGATCTCTTCTAAACATTAACCAAATCAAACCTACATTTGAATCCACACACAATAACCCCAAAATGAAGGGTTTTGTATCCTTTAATGAATCTCAGTCACTGGTAATGCATGGACAGTCAAACTAGTAGTCTCCAAAGCATTCAATAAGTGACTGGATTGTATTTAATACATGCCAAAGGACCAGTTGTATGAAATTGTCAATCACATAGCATTTCACTATTGTATGAGTGGATTGTGTAGGAACAATTAACATTAAACAAGGAGAAAAGTCCTCAACACATCTTGGAAACCATTGAATTCAATAATAAATGAAACCTAACACCAACACTATTCTTTCCATTCACTTCTACCAAGAATAAAGCATTTAATCCATTCAACATTACATATAATCATTAGACAATTACATTTCCTGACTGTGTACTAGAGGAACAATCATGACCAAAATGATCCAAACATTTGAAAATAGTGAATCGATATCCTTGAGCACAAGCACCAATAACATCAAATAATGGAGATAAAGCATGGGCTAGGGCATGACATGAGTAGAATGGAGTCATTTCAGAGAGCATTCATGATCAAATAAAATGCAATGCATTTGAAATTTGCGGTCGAATATGATGTCAGAGGCTTGAAAGATGAAGAAATCACATACGAAGAACATGTCATTGGTTCAGTTTTGTAAATTTGTCTTTTGTGTAATTAGTAATTGGCAGATTAAATGAAGATAACACCTTTATCAGTTTAATTAGCATGTTATTATCATATCAGATAAAGTATGTTTAAGAATTGTTGGGACTGGTCCTTTTGCATGTATTAAACATAATAGAATTTTTAGCATATTATTATCAATCTATTTCTTTGTTCTAAACATGCCATTGGTTCAGTTTTGTAGATTTGTTTTTTGTGTTAAATGCATTTTTCATGAGGAGGTGTCTTGTTCTAAGGAGATTGATGAAGATTGTGCACCTCAAAAACCAATTCATAAGTTACCAATCCATGTTTCGTATTCGCTTATATTTTTGGTTTGGTAAATCTCCTTATAAGTTTCATGTCCTTTCTTTTGATTACTATGTATGAGATATATATCTTACATTTAACATTCAACTTCTTTACATTTAGAACATGTAGTGTGTTTTTTGAGGATTTTACCAAATCAACTTTTAACATAAACCAAAAACACCAAACTGATATCTTGCCCTTACAACGTGACAAAATATTTGCATTTGACCAATAACTGCAAGCAATTGAATGATAAATCCACATACCTGTATCTTTGTAAAATACTTGGAACATCAAAAAGATGGCTAAGTGTCTGCCACCATGATTTTTATCTACTGAATATGGGAAATAAAAAACCCAAAAGGAATCAAATAGAAAACATGATTGGTCATTTCAGAGAGCATTTATGATCAAATAAAATGCAATGCCTTCTCTCACTCTCGATCAGCTTTCACCCGCTCATTTTCTCCCACTCCTTTTCTCTACAATTGAAATAAAAATGATTTGGCCATTTCAAAATAGTGAATCAATATCCTTGAGCACAAGCACCAATAACATCAACTATTTTGATCTGTGGGTACCCTAATGTTGGCGAGTTCTTTTATTAATAAGATTACTCTGCAAGATTGAAGAAGTGATATATTTTGGCAAATGAAGAGTGGAAAGATGATGATGTTCTTGAGATCATGGATGGACACAATGTTGCAGATAGAATGGGAAGACATCTTTTGAGCCTAGCTCTGGATCCTTCGATAATTGGGGTAGGATTGAGACCTAGGCTAAAAAGATGTCTTCCTTTTTGTTGTGGAATATAGGCTTTGCTATTGCAACAATGATAAACTATGATGTACATATCACAATAGCTAAGAAACATAAATGTAGGCATCATGGTCACAATTTTTTGGAGACAAAACATAATTGAGTGCTATTCCGAGATGATGCAAAGCAACCGCTACTTTGCATCATCTTGGAAAACCACTCAATTATGTTGTATCTCCAAAAAATTGTGACCATGATGCCTACATTTATGTTTCTCACCTGTTGTGTCCCAAGACCCTTTACGACCATTTACAATCCCTAAGAATACATCTTAGAGGTCTTAAAATGTCATAAAGGGTCATAAGAGGCTCCTAGGAGGGGCTAGGTGACCTTCCACCTTCATGTGGTTGGCCCTATTAAGTAGAGAATGTTAAACTATTCTCAAAACAAAGAGAAGCTCAATAATTTAAGGTCTCAGTCCACGAAGATGCTGAAAAAATGATGAGAATCAATGATGGAGAGTTTTTAGATTCTAAGAAGATGTATATGGAGTGGAGGCTAGATTGAGTACCAGTGCAGAGATGATGATTTAGTAACCTACATCTATAAAACCTTCACAATTATCCCTTCTTTGGCCTCCACTCATTCCTCTTCTCAAAAATGGTTATCTAGAAACTTTGGATAGTGTTTTCTCATCTATGCACAAAATGTGCTAGTGATAGTATAAAATTACTTTAGGCCTCCAATATTGATGAGATGTACAAGTGTAAAATGTTTTTGTGAGACTGTGATCAATTTTTGCAGTGTACATAAATGCAAGGCGGTGATAATTCTCGATGATCGACAGGTAGCTAGGACTAAAGATAACACAGCTCAAGAGACCATCATAGGTTGTCTCTTTCTTTGGTCTATATTATTGATAGAATGTTTGACCTTTCATTAGCTCATCAAATCTGGGGATTTGAAAGAATTTAATAGAATATTTTTATGACAACGTATATTATTTAAGTTGATGTTGCATGAATTTATCTACTTTGCGCACTTGTATACTATGAAGATGGCGATAAAGAAGCATCTCCTCCCATGGCAATGCTTCTTTATCGCCATCCTCATAGTCTACAAGTGCGCGAAGTAGATAAATTCATGCAATGTCAACTTAAATAATATACATTGTCATGAAAATATTCTATTAAATTCTTTCAAATCCTTAGATTTGATGAGCTAATGAAAGGTAAAACATTCTGTCAATAATATAGACCGAAGAAAGAGACAACCTATGATGGTCTCTTGAGCTATGTTAACTTTAATGTGCCTATCCATCAGTTTTTTGACAATTCATAATTAATTCAAATAGAAACGCTATGCATTTGATAGACAAAATGTCAGAAAAAAATAATTTTTGACATTTAGTGTGACAGTAATGCTATACGTTCGAAAGGAAAACCTGTTGGAGAATAGTGCATAAGTATCACTATTCCGATAGTTTAAGTGTCGTAAAGAGAACATTTTTGATAGAACTTTTGACAGTGAGGCCATATCACTAACAGATAGACTTGTTAGAATATGATGCTAACTATCAATATTCCAACAGTTAAACTGTCAGAATGAATATGGTTTGACAGTCAGTTTTGACAGAGATTGAATATTTTTGATAGGTCTTGTTATCAAAATTTTGATGGATGAACTAGAGGAAATGCCATTTTGAAGCTATTGTCATTTGCAACTTTTTGACGTGAGAAGGTGTTGGTAAACTGAAAGGTAGGTCTTCTGTCACAATCTTCTACGCAAAAATGGTGATAGACTCATGTGTCAAAATTCCAACAAATAAGCGTTGCAAATGGTCGTCAAAATTTGGCCCCAAATGTAGTAGTGCTTACTACAAGTGTAGTACTCACTTTCATAATGTTATCAAATTTTATATGAAAAAACCTTCTATGCCATAACCAAATGTCATCAATTTTAGTAATCAAACATGTCATCTCAGTAGGATTCAACTGAAATACATTACCTTTGGTTCTAGATCCAGTTCAAATCAGATTTCCATCTTTATCCTTTATCACACAAGTTTTCTCAGTAAACCAAACTTGATATACCTTATCCACTAACTGTCCAACACTCAAAATATTATGTTTCAATCCATCAACAAAGTAAACATCATCAGTATTAGTCTTTCCATCAAGAGTAATAGATCCTATACCTTTAATCAAACAAGGTGCATTGTTACCAACTCTAACAATTCCTCCATCATAATTGTTAAACTTTATGAACTTCTTCATGTCACCAGTCATATGATGTGAACAACCACTATCCATAATCCAATTAGCTTTCTTTTCAACTTGGGAAACTAATGCTTTTTCTTCCTTAACATCAGATTCAGAATTCTCTTCTTTAATTGCTACAAATCCTATTTCATCATTAATCTCAGTATCACTTTCACTCAAAGTTCTTTCTATACTTGCTTCAAGATCTTCATCATTAGCATAATAACATTCCTTAGATCTTCTAGGCTTGAAATTATTTCTATATTTCTTAACTCTCTTAGGACATTTAGATGCAAAATGACCATATTCTTGACAGGTCCAACATTTAAAAATTTTCTTACCGTCTGGTTCTCTTTTCACAAGCAAGGCAATACCTTCTTCAATCTTCTTATCTTCTTCATTTCTAGATCTGTTGCTGCTGGCATAATCTCCACTCACACTGGTACTTCTTGACAAAGTAGGACAAATATTAAGAGCACTAAATGTTGTCTCCATTCTAGGTAAGTCTCCTGATACCCTCAGGTTCATTTCTGTTGCCTCTAATCTTCCAAGAAGAGTCTCTCTTATAAAGTTTGTAGTACAAGGTATAACTTGTTCAATCATCTATGTTGTCTACTTAAATATAGGAGTCATTGTCCTCAGAATTTTCCATATCACTTCATTCTCTATCTTTGTTCCTCCACAAGTGATGAAGGGTGCTCCCCTTAATACCACAAACACATAACAGAAATAGAGAAACAACAACAATAATATGCAAGAACAGAAAATTGGCTTCTTATTATCTCCACAAATGTGGAATTACAAACTTTCAAAATTACAGTATGTAAGCCACATGGGCATTCCCTTACAATATTCTATAGGACAAAGCCTCGAATCAATACCCAGATCTACTACCCAGAACTACCTTAGACAACACTACGACCTTCTTTATATAGGCAATTCCCACCGCCCGAGAAGGTTCTAGAAATTTAGCCCTTAGGGTCGACCAAACTTAGAATTATTTTATTTTACAATTTATTACATCAAAGTCGGCTCAAAATGAGTTTTGAAACTCAAACAGAAATTTTGAAGAAAAATTATTTTCTGCCATTTCAGGTGACCCAACTTTCGAAGACCATAAGTCATCACCTGTTGACCCGATTGGCTATTATAACCCCATTCTGGAAATGCCACGAAGCACTCTATAGGCTTGACTAGCACAAAGCGCTTGTCACCCAAATTTTCAACCTCATTCAGGGCCTCTAAAGCCTTCAAAACTGAGTTTGAAGTTTCTGTACCCTACTGCCAATACCGAAAATCTTCAATATCTTCAAAACTAGACCTGATCTAACCATGAAACTTTGTTGGTAGGATAATATGACTGAGATGAACCTCCACATGTAAAATTAGAACATTCCAAGATCGTAAGACCAAATTACTAAAAATAGCCAGTTTCCATAAATAGAAACTCTGCACAAGATAGCCCTTATTGAATACAAAAATAGAAATATTTTAAAATATTTTTGGGTGATGCAAGATTGCTCTTACACCCAGGATGCTCCTGCATCAGACACCTGAGGTAATTTGAGAAGTGAGCCTATCATGACTCAGGTGTGCAGAGGAAAAGCAAGATGGTTAACCTCCTCCTTTGTTAGCCATGATGAATCTTCAAGAGGTCATCTTTTCCATTTGACCAAATACTCTTCATATGTCATGTTCCTTGTGCTTCTGCCAACACGACTGTCTAGTATGTCTTCAATCTCCTTGATATCTGAACTGGTTGCTGGAATACTCCACTGTGCTGCTGCAACCTCTTCTTCAACACCTCCTTCGTGATACTCTGTCAAATC
Source organism: Chamaecyparis obtusa (assembly GCA_027943335.1). Classification (NCBI taxonomy): domain Eukaryota; kingdom Viridiplantae; phylum Streptophyta; class Pinopsida; order Cupressales; family Cupressaceae; genus Chamaecyparis; species Chamaecyparis obtusa. The sequence goes on from BSBK01011612.1 coordinate 154,153, forward strand.
TGAAATGTTAAACATTGGTGAAATATTCAGCTCACTAGGCAATTCTACCTCATATGCATTTCCTGAATCATGCTTCTTCAATATCTCACATGGTCTAAACTTCTTCATTTTCAGCTTCTTATATGTACCAACCGAAAATCACTCCTTCCGCAAATGAACCATGACTTCATCTCTAACCTAAAATTTCTTATGCCTCCTTTTCTCATCTGCCTTAGCCTTATACTACGCATTCATCTTGGTAATATGCTTCCTCACCTCCTCATGGATGTTCTTCAAGTGTTCTGCAAAATCCTCAGCTTCAACACTACTTATTTTTCCTTTATCTATCTTTCTCAATTCAGATGCATTTCTTGGACTACTTCCATATACAATCTGGAATGGTGATTTACCAGTGCTTCTATTGACATAATTATTGTATGCAAATTTTTCTTGTGGTAAAATCAAATCCCATCTTGTTGGCTTATCTCCAACCAAACATCTCAGCAGATTTCCCAAACTTCTATTCACCACCTCTGTCTGTCCATCAGTCTGTGGATGATGTGATGAACTAAACTTCAAATCTGTCTTCAACTTCTTCCACAATGTTCGCCAGAAATATCCAACAAACTTAGTATCTCGATCTGAAACTATGGTCTTTGGCAAACCATGTAGTCTCACCACTTTTCTCAAAAACAATTCTGCTACATGAACAACATCATTAGTCTTCTTGTAGAGAATGAAATGTGACATCTTTGAAAATCTGTCAACCACCACAAAAATTAAATCATGTCCCCACTGAGTTCTCGGTAAACCAAGAACAAAGTCCATACTGATATCCTCCCAAGGCTTCTCTGGTATAGGTAATGGCTGATACAACCCTGTATTCTGCTTCACTCCTTTTGCCATCTAACATACTCTGCAACTCTGTACAAACTTCTTCACATCTTGCTGCAATTGTGGCCAATAATAATTCTCACCAACCAAAGCAAGGGTTTTATCATGACCAAAATGTCTAGCCAATCATCCACTATGCTTCTCCTTGATGAGATTCTCCCTCATAGAACTTTGTGGAATGCACAACTGACTCCCTCTGAATAGCATATCATCTTGGATGATAAAATCTAGCCATTTCATCCTGTCTAGAGTAACAGGTTCTGTACAAGCTTTCCAAGCTTCACCAAAATCAGGATCCTCTGGATATAAATTCTTGAGTTCCTTGAACCCAACCACCTCAATCTACATCTCTGTCAGTAATAGTTGCCTTCTGCTAAGAGCATCTACAACCCTGTTAGACTTTCCACTTCTGTGTTTTAAAATAAATGTATAACTCTGCAAAAACTCAACCCATTTCAAATGGCTCTGATTCAACTTTCCTTGACTATTCAAATATTGCAAAGCTTGATGATTAGTATACAAAAAAACTCCTTAGGAAGCAGATAATGTCTCCACTTCTTTAATGCCTAAACTATAGCATAAAATTCTTGATCATAGATAGAATATTTTCTCTTGGCATCATTTAACTTCTCACTGAAATAAGCAATAGGTTTACCTTCTTGGCTCATAACAGCTCCTATTGCAGTACCACTAGCATCACAGTCTACTTGAAACACCTTATTAAAATCTGGAAGTGCTAAAATAGGTTGTTCTATAACTTTTTGTTTCAACAATTGAAAACTCTTTTCTGTCCCATTAGTCCACTTAAACTCTTTTCTATCTCCTCTCATTGTTTCAGTCAAGGGTCCACAAATACTACTAAAATTTTTGATAAACTTTCTATAGAAACTAGCCAAACCATGAAAAGATCTTACCTCAGTAGCACTCCTTGGAGTAGGCCATTCAAGGATAGCCTGTACCTTCTCTAGGTCCCTTTTTAGACCTGCTGAAACTACAAATCCCAAATACACTAACTCTTTCTTCACAAAACTGCACTTGTTCAAATTAATCAATAATTTCTCATCTCTCAATTTCTCAAACACCATATGAATATGCATCATATGTTCCTCCAATGTCTTGCTAAAAATCAAAATATCATCTAGGTAAACAATGACAAACTTACCCAGAAATTCTTTCAGAACCTCGTTCATGAGTCGCATGAAAGTGCTCAGTGCATTGGTTAGCCCAAAAGGTATGACTAACCACTCATACAGTCCTTCCTTTGTGTTGAAGGCAGTCTTCCATTCATCTCCTTCTCTAATCTGAATCTGGTGATATCCACTCTTCAGATCTATCTTTGAGAAATACACAGCTCCACTCAAACAATCCATAATATCATCCATTCATGGCAATGAAAACCTATACTTGATTGTGATCTTGTTTATTGCTCTGGAATCTGTACACATCCTCCACTCTCTATTCTTCTTTGGTGCTAATACCGCTGGTATAGCACAGGGACTCAGACTCTCTTGAATCAACCCCTTCTGCAATAACTCATGTACTTGTCTGTTCAACTCTTCACTTTCTGCTGGTGTCATTCTGTGTGCTGCCTTGTTTGGAAAACTAGCTCATGGAATCAAATCCATCTGATGACTGATCTTCCTTACTGGTGGTAATCCATTAGGTACATTATCAGATACAATATCTTGAAACTCATTCAACAAATCTGCAACCTCTACAGGTACATCCTCTACTTCTTTACCAACTTTTGGAATTAAAGCAAAACACACATGCTCATGCCTCATACCATCTAGGAATTTTCTTCCATCAATAAATGTTATTCTTGCATTACCACATACCTTTTCTTCGGTCTCCTTCAATGGCTTTAGCTTATGTCGCACTCTAGCCTTTGTTAGGGAATAGGTATTCACACGACCATCATGTACAGCACATCTGTCAAACTGCCATGGTCTACCCAACAACATATGACATGCATCCATAGAGATGATATCACATAGTACCTCATCTTGGTACCCGCCAATCTTGAACTTTACCACGCACTATTCACTGACCATGACCTTGTGGGCATCCTGCACCCAAGCAATCTGATATGGATGTGGGTGTTTCTGTCTCTTGAGCTTCAACTTTTCCACCATCTCTTCTGACACTAAATTGTCAGTGCTTCCACTATCAATAATCACATCACAGCATTTACCCTCACACTTGCATCTAGTGCGAAACAGGCTCCTCCTTTGTTCAGGTTCATTCTCACCACTCAGCAAGACTTTTGTTAATTAGCATTTCTTCTCTTTCAGCATCTTTAGAATTTGATGGTCTAGCATGTTCATCTACATGTGCAAATCTGGCCTGGCCTTCATTTCTCCTGTCTGTTCTTCCTTGGCACTGAGGACATTCAAATGCCCTATGACCTTCTTCTCCATAGTGAAAACATGTTCCACGGAAGCCTCCTCTTCCTAAAACTTGTCCTCTTCCTCTTCCCCTCGGATCTCTATTATTCTGATCTTGGAAATGATTAAAATTATTTCCTCTCTGATTTTTGCTGCTACTGGCCTCATCCTTCTTTTTCGGATCTTCATTTCGGCCACCATATGACTGTCCACCAGATCTTCCACCACGACCTCTTCCATTTTGTATGCTCTCAAACTTTTTGTTCAGTTTTTCCTCTACTTTTAGGGAAAACTGGTATGCCTCTTCAATACTATTCATTCAAACTAGATTCAACTCCTCCTGAATGCTTGGCCTTAACCCATTAAGGTATTGGGCAACTTTCTCCTTATTAGCTTCGGCATGGCCTGTTCTGATGAGGAGTCGATAGAACTCCTCTGTATACTCCTGAACAGATCTTCCTGCTTGCTTCAAACTTTGCATTTTCTTTAGTAGGTCAAGCTCATAATCAATAGAAATGAACTGTCGCTTCAATTTATCCACCATCTGATCCCATCTTGTGATTTTATCTTTTCCTCTTCTATTTCGCTCCAATTGAATTTCTTGCCACCAGATCTTCGAATGACCTTTCAGTCCGGCCTTCACAAATTTGACCCTATTAGGATCCTCAACATCTTCATACTCAAAATACTCCTCACATTATTGATCTAGTCGATCAATTCCTGTGGGTTAAGATTTCCAAAAAATGTAGGAACCTCAATCTTAGGTCTTTTCCCAATCTTGGAAATCACTCAAAAAAGTCTTTCTTCCTCCTGGTTCACAATTTCAGCTTCTCCTTTTTGATATTCTTCTTCAGCTTCATCCTCGCTTTCATCTCTAACATTAAGATTCATTCCTCTGTGAATATCTTCTTGCAATGCTCGCACTTGTCTCTGCATCTCTCTAACCTCAGGTGTCATAGTACCAGCTCTTTTGCCACGTTCTCTTTGTGGAAATATTTTTGCGATGCACGCTGAAACCCTAGCCATGGTCCTGGTGCAAACTGCCTCACAATCGGTGATCTATTTACACACTCAAGAACTCCTACTCTGATACCACTTGATGAAGGGTGCTCCCCTTAATACCACAAACACATAACATAAATAGAGAAACAACAACAATAATATGCAAGAACAAAAAATTGGCTTCTTATTATCTCCACAAATGTGGAATTACAAACTTTCAGAATTATAGTATGTAAGCCACATGGGCATTCCCTTACAATATTCTGTAGGACAAAGCCTCAAATCAATACCCAGATCTACTACCCAGAACTACCTTAGACAACACTACGACCTTCTTTATATAGGCAATTCCCACCGCCTGAGAAGGTTCTAGAAATTTAGCCCTTAGGGTCGACCAAACTTAGAATTATTTTATTTTACAATTTATTACATCAAAGTCAGCTCAAAATGAGTTTTGAAACCCAAACAAAAATTTTGAAGAAAAATTATTTTCTGCCATTTCAGGTGACCCAACTTTCGAAGACCATAAGTCATCACCCGTTGACCCGATTGGCTATTATAACCCCATTCTGGAAACGCCACGAAGTGCTCTACAGGCTTGATTGGTGTAAAGTGCTCATCACCCAAATTTTCAACCTCATCCGAGGCCTCTAAAGCCTTCAAAACTGAGTTCAAAGTTTTTGTACCCTACTGCCAATACCGAAAATCTTCAATATCTTCAAAACTAGACTTGATCTAACCATGAAACTTTGCTGGTAGGCTGATATGACTAAGATGAACCTCCACATGTAAAATTAGAACATTCCAAGATCATAAGACCAACTTACTAAAAATAGCCAGTTTCCATAAATAGCAACTCTGCACAAGATAGCCCTTATTGAATACAAAAATAGAAATATTTTGAAATATTTTTGGGTGATGCAAGATTGCTCTTACACCCAGGATGCTCCTGCATCAACAAGCTTTTATTCCTGCAACAATTTCTGACATTCTACCAATATAGCTTCTAATAGATTCATCTTCCATCATTCTTATATCTTCAAATGGACATATCCAATTATGTAATCTAGCTCTCTTTTCATGTTCATCACCTTCAAAAGTAGAGTGTAAAGCTTTCCAAATTTCATGGGCTTTTGTTAAACATTTTACCTAACTGTATTCATTCTCTGGAAGTGCTATCAAAAGTGCTTCTCTTGCAAGTATGTTACACATGAATAGATCTAGCTCATCTTTAGATCTTGTCTCAAGATTATCTTCTCCAATGATAGTCTTCTCATTCTTTGTAATCAACCAATAACCTGGTCCTAAACACAGTAGATGTGTTTTCATATTCTCTTTCCAACTATCAAAATTTACTCCATCAAACTTAGGGCTTTCTTTCCTAAAATTTGCCATGGATCTCCTTAAGTTGTTAAACTTTTCTTTCAAGGACCTACTGCTCTGATACCAATTATGAGAAAGTAAAGTCCACCAAGATAATTGAGAGGGGGGGGGGGTGAATCAGTTATTAGATAATTATAAACTTTATCAACTTCAACAACATTTAACCATGTAAGCAATGCAATTACCAACCATAGAAAGATATTCATACACAATGACACAATAACACAAGATATGTTGACTAGGGAACCTCTTGATCAAAGAGTAAACCCCAGTGGGAATGATGCCCACAAAAGATGCACTAATATAAATATTCCTTGTGAAAGGATGAACTCTTTTAGGAGTCTTATGAAATACATTTAGTACATATGAATCTCTGTTAGAAGATTTTGAATCCCTGTTAAAAGATTCTAACCCTGTTAGGCGTTATGGAAGACAGAAGGAATCACTTCCCAAACAGCTTTAGGGTAAGATCACTAAACACACTATCCAAATGACCTTAATATTATTCAAAAGAATAATATGAAATATGTTACCTCCTTACTATGCCAAACCACACTCACTTCTACACCAGATCTCAATTCCAGATCTCTGTACTTCGCATGTCTTCCTTCACAATTTCGCTTTCACAACTTCATTAGCTCTTTTCTTCACTTCATGCTTACATTCGCATTCAACCATACCATGCTCACACTTATTTCACATTACTACCAAACTACTACATTCAATAAAGAAAAACATTCCTTCCTTTATACCACACTCAAATAATTACAAATGAGTCAGTACACAAATACAAAATAAAAGTTTCCATATGCTACATCAAAATTACACAAAACTGTCGGCTTCCAGATATAATAACTCTTCACTCATGTGACCTCAAAGTTTGCACTATGAACCATGTCACTATCAATGTGTCTCAACCTTCCCTTTAACTATGAAAAACCAGATTGCATCTTGATTAGGAGATATCATCCGATTTCCATAAACCGCTACTCAGGAACACTACCTTAATACTGCTTCCACCAAAATGCTCATAACTTATATGAATAAATGAATTTCTATCTACACTCTTAACCATAAAAAAATAACATATCAAAGAATATAACCTCAACATCACATAGCTCCGACTACAAGATCCCATGTGCGCTAATCAGAACACTGTCTACTTCTCTGCTAGTCTCCAGAAGATCACTGTGTTGACATCAATGACAATCATAGTCATGAATGCAACAACAACTGCTATAGAATGACTACCAACATCCATCATTCATTCCTAACAATGAATCATTGGTTCCACACAATACTGAAGGGTCTATACCCAATCAAATGGAACAAGGCCAAAGTTCTAAAGACATCCCTTTGCTAAAAGGAAAAGAGAAGATGGAAGAAGAAATTGTTGTTAAAGAAACTCCAAAACTCGTTAACCAAACTACATCGACTAAAGGAAAAGAGAAGGTTAAAGAGGATAATATTATTAAAGAAGAAAAATAATACTCTACCAAAGATGTCCAAAGATATACTAAAGAAGCCCATTATCAAAAGATGGATAAAATGATGAAAAACTTTGATAAGCAATGCAAAATCAAACAACAAGGAGTGGGTGAATACTCCTTATCCATGATGGACCTACCCTTATCACCAAAGTCCTTTGGAAAACCTCCAAGTCTACCTCATAAATATAATGAAAAATTTTTAAGGGAAAGTACATCATCCACCATGAGTGAAGAGGATAATGAAATTCTGAATTGGTTATACAAGGATGAAGAATCAAGTGCTCACGTCAAGCATATTCAAAATATAACCATCCCTACTCATCAATATGGTAAAGGTTTTATAATCATGCAAAAGATGGGGTACAAAGGTCAAGGACCTTTAGGCACAAGAAATGAAGGGCTAATTGAACCCCTAGAATCCACATGGGGAGATTCTAAGCAGAAAATAGGCTTAGGATATCTTGAAGAAGGATATACACAAAAACACTATCCCAAAGTATATGATCAAATACTACAATTGGAATCTCATAGTGATGAGGATTATTATGAATGGGAATGGGAGACTCTATCAAATGAGTCATGCCAAGACAAGGGTATTGATGTCATTCATACCTATGCTTCTACCAAAAATAAAGGACTAATGGCAGAATCAACTCCCAATCAAGCATCTAGTTCTAGTCAAGAGGGTCCAAATAATGTGCCAAGCATAGAAATCAAAATAAATAAATGGGTAGGTGAGCCATATGTTCCTTCATTGAGACCTACTATGGAAGAATCGAATGCTAGGTTTAATCCCCACGAGTTTTATTGAACAGAAACCATAGTGGAGTCTAGTGAGGAAGATTTTGATCCTTCTTCTTTAGAGCATTTAGAGGAAGCCCATGTCTGAGATCTTCAAGATACAATGTATGAACCCTCCAACAATTAGATATACACTTTAAGCCCAATCGAGACAAACCCAAGTGTTGACCCTTTAACTCTCATTCGGCTAGACCTAATTGAATGGGATACCATTGAACTCAATACCTTGCCAACTTTCTTGAATGAGAACATGCTATCCCAATACCTTCACGTGGTTGAACCTTATTTTACCAAGGACTATCAAGAAGAAATGATCAAAGGGAGCATCCAAACTCTTAATCTGAGAAAAAATGAAAAAATAAAGAAAAATAGAAAAGGAAAAGAATCGAGTGTTGAAAACCACTTTATGGCAACATTAGATCCAAAAGAAAGAAAAAAATAAATAAAGGATGTTCCTAAAGGTGAAAACCCAATTGAGGCACCTATAGAAGGGAGTTTGGATGTTCTACCAGATCACCATGAAGAAATGTCTCCAATTCTAATCGAGCCAAAAGAAAAGATAAACATTAGAATAGAAACAGAGCCAAAGATCATCCACTTAGCATCATCCCTATCCAGGGAAGAATGAACAGAGTTCATTAAGTTCTTTAAGGAAAAGAAAGTTAACTTCACATGGTCTTATGATGATATGCTGGGGTTAGACCCAAATTTGATAATGCATCACCTCAATATAAAGGAAGAAGCTAAACCGGTCAAGCAAAAACTAAGGAAAATGCACCCTCATATAGCCTTACTTGTCAAAGTGGAACTAGAGAACCTATTAAAGGTGGGGTTTATAAGAGCCATTGATTATGCACAAATGGATCTCCAACATAGTGCCAGTATCAAAAGCGGATAAGTCAATTAGAATTTGCATGGATTTTAGGGACTTAAACTTGGCATGTCCTAAAGACGATTTCCCACTTCCGAGCATTGATGCTATTGTAGACCTAATAGTGGGACACTATATGTTTTCACTAATGGATGGATTTAGTGGCTATAATCAGATCAAGATAGCACCCAAAGACCAAGATAAAACTGCCTTTACATGTGCATGGGGTACATTTTGTTGGAATGTCATGCCTTTTGGCTTGAAAAATGCTGGAGCAACCTATCAAAGAGCAATGACTACAATATTGCATGATATGATGCATAAATTCATGGAAGATTATGTGGATGACATACTAGCTAAGTCACATTCAAGAAAAGAACATGTACCTATTTTGGAAATTTTTTTTGAAAGGTTAGAGGAGTTCAAAGTGAGGCTTAACCCAAAGAAGTGTGCTTTTGGAGTTCAATATGGTAAACTTCTAGGTTACATTGTATCTGCCAAAGGGATAGAGGTTGATCCTGCTAAAGTGAAGGCCATAATGGAAATGGAAGCACCTAAAACCATTAGTCAAATGAGATCTTTACAAGGAAGGATACAATCCATTAGGAGATTCATCTCTCAATTGGCAGAAAAATGCCATAATTTCACCCAACTTTTGCATAAAGATATAATCTTCAAGTGGGATGAAAAGTGTGAAGAGGATTTCAATCTACTAAAGAAATACTTCATGAATCCACCAATATTGATGCCACCTATCAGAGGCAAGCCCTTAATCTTGTACATTTCAGCAATAGACAATTCATTGGGGGCACTTCTAGCACAAGAGGATGAGAATGGAAAAGAGAAAGCAATCTACTACATTAGTAGAACCTTAGTCAAATATGAGCTGAACTATACCTTCATGGAAAGGGCATGCTTGGCTGTGGTTTTTGCTTCCCAAAAATTATTCCATTATATGCTAGCCCACAAGATAAGGCTCATTACCAAAATTGACCCTTTGAAGTATCTATTATGCAAAACAATATTAAATGGAACATTAGCAAAGTGGGCGATGATTCTAAGTGAATTTGATATAGAATATGTTGATAGAAAATCAATTAAAGGACAAGTCATTGTAGACCAACTAGAAAAAGCACCACTTAATGATGATCATCCTATACAAGTTGAATTCCCAGATGCAAAAATTGTGAATGTTGAGGCAAAAACATGGCAGCTCTATTTTGATGGTTCCTAAACTCATCATGGGTCAGGAGCAGGCATACTCCTAATCATGCCTCAAGGCTCCACTATTCCTAAGTCATACAAATTTCTATTTCCATGTACAAACAATATAGCAGAATATGAAGCCTTGGTTATTGGAATCAAGTTGGCATTAGAGTGGAAAGTGACAGAATTAAAGGTATATGGAGATTCACAATTAGTCATAAATCAAGTCAATGAAGAATATTAGACTAAAGATGACAAATTGGTACCTTACAAAACCATGGTGGATAATCTCAAAAAGTATTTCATAATCATCACATTTGAACAAGTTCCGAGAGAAAATAATAAGGTAGCAGACGCTATGGCAACCTTAGCATCACTTTTGCAGATGCTTGATTAGAGTGATAGATACGAGTTCTTGGTAGAAGAAGCGATTCAACCTGTGTATGACCCAACCCATCCTTACACCATTTTCCTAATTACTACAACTAACTCACCTTGGTATGGACCCATTTACACCTATTTGAAAGACCAAACACTTCCTATCAATCAAACTAGAAACCAAAAGAAAAGCTTCATTAGACAAGCCACCAAGTACACTATAATTACTGAAACATTGTATCGGAAAAGTCTTGATAGAATGCTCCTTAGGTGCTTAGAAGAGGAAGAATCAAACTTAGCCTTATGAGAAATTCATGAAGGAATTTGTGGATCACACTCAAATAGATTATCTTTAGCTAAGAAACTTCTTAGGATAGGATATTTTTGGCCTACCATGGAAAAAGATTCTTGTAACTTTGCAAAAACTTGTAAGAAGTGTCAATTCCATAGAAATTTGATACATGCACCAACGCAAAAACTTCATCCAATGACCACACCTTGGCCATTCTATCAGTGGGGTCTAGATCTAATAGGAATGATTCATCCACCATCTTTGAATGGGCATAAATTCATCATAACAGCCACATAATACTTTACTAAGTGGGTGGAAGCTGTACCCCTATCAACTTCAACAGGCAAACAAATATCCTTGTTTATCCTAAATCATATTATTTGTAGATATGGCATACCTCATGCCATTATAACGGATAATGCAAGGCATTTCAAGAAAAAAGACAATGGAATTATGCACCAAATTTCATATGATACATCATTCATCTTCAATCTATTACCCTCAACATAATGGACAAGCTGAAGCAAAAAACAAAAACATATTGAAAATCTTGAAGAGAACAGTGGATAATTCTAGTAGAGATTGGCATATCAAGATAAACATGACCTTGTGGGCATATAGGACAAGCATAAGGATGCCAACAGGGGCTACACCCTTCTCCTTAGTCTTTGGAATAGAAGCAGTTTTGCCTTTGGAGGTAGAACTTCCATCCTTAATGATATCTATGCATGGATTGATAAATGAGGAAGACTATAGGGTGGCTAGGCTACAAGAACTAGAACTCTTGGATGAAAAATAGAAAGAAGCCTTTGATTGCTTAAAGGTATACCAGAATAGAATGTCAAGATCTTACAATAAACACATCAAGCCAAGGACATTCCAAATAGGTGACCTAGTGTTGCGTGAAAATCCCAAGAAACAAGTAGAAAGAGAAAAAAAAGGAAAGTGGGAAGCAAACTGGTTAGGACCATTTCTCATTGCTGAAGATTTTGGGACCGGCACATACAAGTTATCAAATTGTGATGGTGAAGAGCTCCAAGAACCCATAAAAAACATACATCTTAAGAGGTTCTATACCTAAGGTAGATGAAATATTATAAAGAGTATCTGATGGAGAGCATCATATTTATTGTACATAATTCAAAAGAGATCTTAAAAACACCAAAAATATTGGAAAAGTTGAAAATATCAAAAACATTTGAAAAGCACAAAAGATAAAAAACAATGGAAAATTGAGCATAAAGAAAGGAAAAACATTCAAATATGATCCTCAAAAATATGTTGTCTTGGTGAAAACCTAGCAAATAGGTGCCCTAATAATATGAAAAAGAAAATGAAAAAAAAGAAAAATACAAAAAAAATTGAAAAAGAAGAAAAGTGCCTTGGTGAAAACCTAGTAAATAGGCACCTTGGTAGCAAAAAAAGAGAAAAAGCTTTAAAAACAAAAAAAAGAGCTTGAACCATTCAATCGGTGAAAACCTAGTCAACAGGCACCATTGAAAGTCCAAGTCAGTTGCATACTTAGAAGGTCACCTTGTTAATATTGCATTCACCAGCATTTGTATATATTGCATAATAAAACCCCATAGTTGCATTTGCAAGTACCTTAAGATTTTGGTCACCTAATCAAAAAATTGTCCTAAGTCCCATAAATGAAATCAATATCAAGCTAGGGGCAATCTACTCTCAAGGAGCAAGGATTCATCAACAAGCTTTATTCAATCAGAGAATCAATTCATCACACTCAAAAGAGGAACACTTAATCAAATCTACATCCCAATCCAATGTGAGCCTAAAATGAAAATTTGATCCAAGAACTTAAATGACCTTACCCTTTATCAAGATTAAAAATTTGAAATGGATGGAACTACACTTGAACTATGGATTTGGAAAACATGGCCAAATTTTTTTCTAAGTGTTGACTCAATTGATGAAATCATTTCTTTCTAGTGAATCGATGAAAATTTTAGACTAGACAAGCTATGATGAAAGGATGATATTTTCTTGATTTTTGAATGACTGTCTTAAAAAAAAAGTTTATGTTGGTTTAATTAAGTATTTACTAATTACACTTTACTTAAGTTTACTTAGGATAATGCATTTGCATATTAGTTGTCATTGTGACACTTAGGAGTTTGCATTTCATTTTAGCACATGGTTAGGAGAACTTCCACTTTAGGTGTGATAGTTGTCATCACATACCTCTTTGTGTGTGAGATCCACCTTTAGTGCTCTTATCACATTATCATCCTCTCATTGTTGCACATGCTTCACATACTTTCATGTACAATGGAGGATGATCCACCTTTGGTGGACATGTGATTCCACTTTGTGTGGGTGATATCTTATCATCTCCTTATCATGTAGTCTTATTGCATTGCCTATATATTTGGGCACTCCTACTTTGTAATTCATTCATTCAATCAATCTATTATTCATTATTTGATCATATCATAGTTGTCTTTCTTGTGCTATCTCTTGAGCTTCTAGATCTTGGCATCTATTCTTTGCCTTAGGCAAATTCTTATAGTTTCAAATCATGTATTATTTTTCTAAGGACATGATCATCAAAGAATCATTGAGGACTTGTACGTAGGATAAAATGAATATTTCTACTTGTTTACACAAACGGATACCTTGGCTATTTTGATCTTTAATATAATAATACCAACATCCACTTGCAACATAGAATCTGATAAAATCAGTATTCGCACTCTCATGATTGGCTTCAATCAGTGATAGTCATACCAAAGAGACCGATGGGAAAGCAAGGAAAAAGGAAAAAGTATTCATATCATCATAGTTGAACTAGTGATGATTGTACTTAAAAATGGGATCCAAAATGCTCAATGATGAAAATAAGCTCTAAATCTTCAATAATGATAGTTAGCTGCATACATGTTAGATTAAGTGCATTGTATATATTTGTTTTTATTTTCTTAAATTGCAAGGGGAAAAATGAAATGGGAGGGTTCAATTCATACATCATGATTCTAAGATCCAAAACAATGAAAATGAGATTATTTTTTTTGCATACATGCATATCATTAATCATTAGTCATTATCCAGAAAAGAAAAAGAGGATCATTACTCATACATCATTTTCATACATGTAGTTACAGATAGAATTGCATACATTTGAAAATACAAAAACATAGGATCATCCATATCCATATGATCATAAAACAAATTTGCATCCATTGAAAAATAGAAAACATGTCATAATATCCATACATCAATGCATCCATCTATCTATATCATAAAAGTAAGATACATTGCATCCATCACATAAAAGTAAAATGCATCATAAACATCGTATAGTTGCATATAAAGATAATCTCATAAATCAAACTCATCAATAAAGATGAAGGAATAGATCATCAGATATCATCAAATGAATGTGTCTCAAAGGATCTAGTACATCAAAGTATATCTAGATACAATATCATGAAAGTGGTACATCAAAAGTTTTGATCAATTAGAAAACATGAAATGTGCAATAGAGGACATCCTAAATCAATCAATCAATCATGATCCTATAACACTAGAACCACCTGGATCTCTATCATCATGTGGAGGAGGATCCTAAGAAGTGCTTGCTCCACTCGGTCTCTAAACAATCACGGCTGAAAGAAACTACTACATCAAGGCAGAAACCTGATATAAATGCCCCACAATAGTAGAAATCTCTATCCTCATAGACTACATATCTCGGGCTAAAGAACCAATAGTGGGAGCATCTTGTGGATCCTGGCCATGATCCTATGGGTGATGAGCTTGCTGCAAAATCTACTGTGCCAGAACCTGTTGTGCCTGATCTTGCTGAGCATCATCATCCTGTTGTGCCAGGGCAACTCTCTATAACTACACTAAAGGATCTAAACCCCTAGGAACCTATCTAACAGCCTCAACATGAGCCTATCTTTGAGCTCACTGCTATCGATGAACTCTATCCTATCTAACTGCTACTCTAGGATGAACTATCTGGACTGCATCAACCTACCTATCTCCAGCTCTATCCTGATCATGTCCATCCCTCACCCATCCTGTACTAGCAATAACAAGAGGATCTCTACCTCCTCTATGCCTCTGATGTCTACCACCACCACCACCACCACCACATTGATCAGGAATAAGCTCCACTAGATCTATGAAATGAATAAACCTATTTCAAGACCACCAGTCTCGATACTCATGGGACATCCCAGCATCTGACACACCTGTCAACATCTCCCATCTACAGAAAGGCATAGTAGAAATCTGAGCCAAGGAAAATTGGTAATCAATACAAGGGCCCCATAAAGATATCTTGACCTGAACTTGTGCATATAAAGCATTTCCCAGAGGCATATCCTGTATCCTACCATACTATCTGGAAACTTGACCAAAATAGAACCACTCAATAAGAGTATCAGATCAGCCAATCATCCAACGAGGGCTAAACATATATGGAAACTCATCATCATCCTCCCACCAGAAATCATTGTCAAGGTAGGGACACCATGTAACCTGATCAAGATCATCTATCTAATGTCTCCAATAATCCAGATGACCTAAATGATGCTAAATCACCATACCAGTATAAAGAAAGGCATAAGGATATCCACATGCCCATCTCCTATTAGAAATAGGCCTGGTAATCGGAAGATGCTTCCAAATCCATAACTAGAGAATCATAGCACCGGTAGATAAGGAAGAACTCTCTCTGTACACCACCTCATGAAGATCTTGATATAACTGAGCTAGTATGCAAGAACCCCAATCAAAATGTCAAGGCTGTGCTAGTAAATCCTCTAAAATGCTACCCCAACCAATAGAAAAACCACGACCTCGTCGGTCAGGAAGAAGTAGACCACCAATCAATGCACCAAGAACTGCAGGCAATGTAGGAAAAGAAGCAAACTATGGCCATGTGATCATATCATCATCAATCAAATTGTCCCTAAACACTTGTTGGAAGATAGTAGAATCATACATAGAGTCATAATAAACAATCTCTCCTCGACAGGGAATCCGTAGCAAACGATACACATCGTCGGGTGTGATTGTCATCTCACCATGAGGAAGATGGAAAGTATTGTGGTTAGAGTGCCAATGCTCCACCACAACTGTCAATAACCCATGGTTCAGCTGAAATCGGGGAAGATCAAGAAGGAATCTCAAACCACAAAGCTCTATAACATGGTACTCAACTGCTGTCAATGTCTGTCCAAGGTCAATAACCCATGATGGAATTGATCGGATATATAACACAGGGAAGTCAGCCTGTTTGGCAAAGAACAAAAGAATCATATCAGCATATTATATCAAGGAACATCTAAAGTCAATCAAGTTATTCTAAATTCCATTTTCTCATCATGAGTGCATCAAAATTCCTAACTCTATATCTTGAGGAAGGAAAATCTTTATTTTATATCTCTAGATCTTGAGAGTAAAATATTAGATCATCACTCTATCATAATAGATTGACAAATAAACTTCATTGGTATTACTATATTGATATCCTAATCAATTTTTTAGTTCAAATATAACTGACCTAATCATATTATTCTAATCAGTCATCTTGACATCCTAAAAATTTTTAAAATAGAAAATAGTCAAGTACAAGTGAAAATTTTGAGAAAAATGTTGCAGGCGTGATTTTATTCATCTCAGGTGACATTTCCTTAAGCGACACCAAATTCTTGTCAAGCAACATTAATTTTTTCTCAAGCGACAAATTTTTCATAGGTGACACTGAATTGACTTAGGCGACACTAAAACAGTCCTACGTGACATCGAATTGCTAGGGTTTCATAGGCATAAAAACTTAAGGAATCTAGTTTTTAAAACCTAAGGCTATGTGTGAACCATTTAACCTTAGGTGATAATGAAAGTTGATAAGTGACATTGAAATACTCGTAAGTGATACTAAAAACCATAGATGTGACATTAAACAATGTTAGGCGACATTGAAATTTGCATAGGCGTGAATTAAATATTTCAAAGCAGCGATGAAATTGGGAAATGCAATAAATGCTAATTAATGAGCAATAACTACAATATCAAGGGTTGAAAAGTACTTACAGGAGGTCCATAGTCAAGTGGCCTCGCATATCTCCAACAATGCTCGAATAGATGCTCTTGAATAGCAATAACCATCTAAAAAATCCAAGCAGAACTAGAGCAAAATCATAGAAGTCAAAAGTGAAAATGAATAGTAAATCTAGGTTTTTCAACCTATTTATGCTAAATTTGACCTAATTTTGAGGTAAGAAATGACTTTGACCTATATGAATCTATTGCATTTACTAGGACAAATTGAGAAGCGTGGCATATCATAAAGTGGTTTTTTTTCAGAAATGAAAACATATCAATCAAACATTTAAATCTATCCATCAAAAACAATAATATGTTTCATTTCTAAGGGGGCATACCATCAGATAATCAGATCAACATCATCAGTAACATCAAAAGAAATCAGGGACCGATCATCAAATCAAATCGAAAGTTGTTATCAGAATAATTTTTTGTAATCAAATGAAAGGGGCATTATATCAATCATCAAATCAAACATCATATCAAGATCAATCAGAAAATCAATCATCATATCGAGAATGATCATCAGAGAATCACATCAATCAGGAGAGTTTCATATCAATCATATCTGCATCAACCTCATATTGAAAAATTAGAGGTTCAACCATCGAAAGACATTAAGAACAAACATCAGAGATCGACTATCAATGAATCAAGACATATCAATCAAGCAAGATCAGAGTATTCTTTGAATTGACATGCTTCATACGTCAACTCAAAGAGGGGCATTTGTAATCACCTAAAAATGGACAAAGACAATTTAATAATAAATCAAAGAAAATCAAGTCAAATCAAAGCAAATCAAGGACATAATTAAATCAATTGAATCACAATACATAATTAGCCAATCAAAATGAAAATCAAGTCTTAATCCAATATCAATCAAAATTGAGGGCATTTTAATTAAGTGCAATCAAATCAAAATACAATTAATTCAATTAATTGTATAGTTTTGAATTAAATTAAATTCAACCCATTCAAGGGGTACATGGCTTAAATAAATCAATTAATAAAAATCAATTACTCTCAACAAACCAAAAAGAGAGGAAAATCAAACAACCAATGAAATTTGAGGAAAGGCATTCACATGGATCAAGCCAAATTGAATCTCATTCACTCAAAGTGAAGAGGAATCTCAGCTATCCATCTTGTCTACTTGTCCCAAGCTTTGAGGACACAAACTTTGCTTTGTCTCCAAAGGGTGGAACCAAAGACTTAACCCCAACTCAATCATGATTAAACACAACTACACCCCCTACCATTGGAAAATCTATAAAAGGAAGGCCAAAATCCTTCATAATTCATCAACCACCTATCTGAGAATTGCATCAAACCTCTTGCAATTTGAATTTAGAAAAGCATTTAAGAGCAATTTTAGCATTGTTTTGATAATTGTTAGCTTTAGCATTATTTTATCTCTATCATTCTCATTCTAGGACTGTCATTAGTGAGAGCTTGCTGAGAGCTCACTCATTAACATCTTAGTTAGAGAGCCATAGGATGCTCAATTAATCATTGATTTTGTTAAATAGTTGCTCAATTATGGTTGTATTTAGTTATTATTTCACTTATTATTGATGATTAACCCTAATTCTATGAAGGTACATTTATTTGTATACAATAACAACTAAAAGGAGGCCCCCCTCTATTAACACAAGCTCCATAGTACTTGCAACCATAGCCTCCTTCCATTTGCTAAATGACTTTATTTTATTTTTCACGAGTCATTCACACTGCTTACATTCCCACGCTAGCGTCAAATGAAAATGGGTTGGCATTCCCTTACCTCCATTGTGCAGACATTCCATTTGAAAACATGAGTAGCCCCAAATTATTGCGTGAGTTATCATTAATCGGCAGCCCCCAATGAGCCCCAATAACACTTTGGCATTGTCATAATTAGGAAGTCTTGATGATCATTTCAACAATATTAATTTGTGCAATCCACACTTCGCATACACTCCTTACCAGAGTGGTTTCCAAGTACAACTTCTGGCAAAATCCTCTTAGCACATGTATGGATAGATGCCTATGCGTTATTTGAAAAACTCCCAACATGGTACAAGTAATGGAGGACATTGGTAGAGGTAAAGGAAAATGGATTCACAAAAATGATCACATTTTTTTGAATGTACTCATTTTCTATTTCAATAAATTCACCTTAAGAATGTACGCCATGACTAAATCACACTTTTTTCCCTCAAACTGATCCACCAAGTCCACTGCATAAAAATCTGACAGAAACTTGAAACCTGGCACATTTGTTCTTTCCAACATACTCCATCAGTACACCAAACCTCAGCCTATGAGGAACTTCCAGTCAGAAGATATTGATTTTCAAACATGCCTACTTCAAATTATCCTGCAAATCAAACATGTCATAAAACACAGACTGGGTTCGGATTCGGCTTTGAAAACTAGACTAAACATGACATTATGATAAAAAAATAGGGGCATTTTTTCTTTGTCATACAGAGAGTATAATTCCACAATTAGGGCTCATGATGAATAATAGGGTGCATCTGGCAATCAAGCAAAGATAGGCTCTCAAAATTGCAAACTGGGAAACATAGTAAAACAATGATTTGTGCATACAGAATGACCCTGGGAAAGTATGCTAAAACATTCATCAAGACTTCTAACTTGGCATACTTGTAGTAATTTTAGATTAGAACATAGTGGTACAACCCATTTAGGCTCATCAATCACAGATCAAAAGTTGTAACATCACTAACAGGGGTACAGATCAATCTGCAGATTTCACAACTTGCAAAACAACAGAAGTTGTATTTGGAATCACATTTGCAAATTGAGCAAACAGATTCATCATGACCTCAAAATTTCAACATAGGAAGTATTTGACCCTTGGAATATGATGCAAAAGGAATTTTCTCAATAGGGTCAACTAGGTCAAAGATATGACTAGTCAAACAAGCCCTTCTAGAATTTTGAACAATTGTACAAGTGCATGACAACAACAAACTACCAACTTTGAGGGGTTTGAAACCTAATCAAACGGATTCGAAATGACTTGAAAATTGGAACATAGGTTCTTTGATATGCATACTAAATATCATCAATGTGGCGTGCCATGAAACATTTCTGGACACAAGATATTCAAAGGCAAACTGGGCTACTGTATTCTATTTGACACGGGCAAAATTGTGCAATTTGACACTTGCTCAAAATGGGACTTCACCGAATGATTCAGGATGATAAAATAACATCATAGAATACATACATATACTGAATGGAGTGTCTTAAACACCTGGAACACCTCATAAGCTTCAAAATGATAACTGGGTACATATGCATGAAAAGCATTTAAAGGGCTTCAAACTGCAAAATTTTAACAAGGTACTCAAAACCCCATGTTTTATTTTTGAGTACCAATAGTGGCTCTAACTGTGGACACATGCCCCATGTGGGCATGCAGAGAACTTTAGAATCTCATGGTACAGTAGACCACCCAAAGAGAATCAGCTTGACATTTTACTTCTTTTCAAAATTCCGAACAAAGAACCCCTTACTAAAAGCAAACACACAACTGAAAGGGAAAGCGACTGTACATGAACTTACAATATTTACACAAAAATCTCAAAGCCCCAAAATTCCAATTAGTCTTTACCTCTATGAAATAAATGATTCACATCTCCATGCAACAGAGGCAAACTGAGACTACATGTTTCATCCAGCCGGTAAAAAACATTATGATTTATCTTCAGCATATCATAGAAAAAATGATCACTAAACTCACCATTATCTAGCAAGAAAAATCCATCAAGATGCCATGAGTACTAATCACTGTGTGACATTAAAATATCACAATCATCATTGTCATTGCCATGCTGAAAAGTGAAGCATTCCAACTCAACTTCATGGTTGGAAACACTATCATTCTGATCATTAGTTTGCAAAAAAGAATAACACAATTCTATCTAATCACTTTGCAAATTGAGGTAGAACCTCTCAAAACACATCTCTGATTGCATAAAACTAGAAACATCTTTCTATTCACAAACAACATCAACAAGATTTAGAAAGGAACAAGCTCCATCAGTGAGTGACTCATTATTCAGTAGCAAATTTGAGAACACACTTTCAAATTTACCATATTCTTTAGCATCAAAATGTAAACCAGAACTACAGTCAGCAAGCTCTTGCAAATCTGAACACTCACTAACACATTCATCATTGTACTCATAAAAAATAACACTATCAAAATCATCACAATGAAATGCACTTGAATCTTGCTGATTTAAAATTGTAGAAAAGACATCAAGATGTGTTTCACTCATCATGCCATCATCCGAATCACTTTCATCAAAACTTATTTTCACCATGCATGGAAATTTGGAAACAAAATTAGTACCATACCTCTGAAAATCAGCATCCAAGAGACTTGAAATCTGCTCACAACAAGTAGCAAGCAATGAACATCACATTTCATTTCTTCATTCTTACTACTAATGCTGCAAATCTCTTCTCCATCTAAAATAGGGACTGAATTTACTTGTCTTAGATTACCTTGTGTGAAGTAACCACTGCAAGAACTATCATCCGTATTATAATCATGTTCTTCATGTTCACACAAAACACCATTAAGCTGAAACAAGGAAACATTAGCATCATGCTGAGAAAAGGGGAAATCTACAAGCTCAAGGAAACCACTATCAACTAAAGATTCATTTTCCGCTCCTTAACACTCATAAATTTCATCATCAGCACAATAACCAGCATTATTAACATCACATAACTCAGCATCCTCAAATGAATAAGACTCAGCATGATTGATTTCAACATTTGTAAAAGATTCTATCCATTCCTTAAGATTTTCTAGTGCTTCATACTTTAAGGATGCAGTCTAACTAACTGATTCAGGCATACTAAGTTCTAGAAACATCTCAGCATACTGGGGTTCTTGAAAATCTAACCCACAGGAAGTTCACTACATGCAACAAGAAATTTCTTGTAATAAGACAATGTAGACTCTTCATTTCTTTCTCCTATTGCACATCTCATCATTAGTATGCAATTATGCTGAATTTTTTGATTTATCAAATGAAGTTCATCATTGCAACTTTCTAAATCTCACTGAAAACTTTCAGATCTAGAAGCATCCCGACTTATCACAGCTGGGAACTCCATTCTAACACACTGACAAAACAATAAAGCTTATTCTCATGATAATATTTCTATCCAAATTCATGCAACCATTGACTTCATTAAACATCAACATATTTCTGATACTCTTTAGAAACTGAATCTTCTATCCAGAAATATGGCATGAACTTTCAAACTAATTTTCCCTTCTCTTAGTGACTGATTCACCTATTTAGGGACCTCTTTTTTTTACTTTGATAGAAGATTACCTGGAAGTGTTGTTGCTGGTGTAAAATACTAATCTGAAGCCTTCCTCAAATCACCGTTCAAATCTTTGTAGAGCCGCCACTTGTTGCAGAGGACCAATCTGGAACCAGTTGAGAACCTTTATCTCACGCCTGGACCTTCTTTATCAGCAAACATAAAACAACTTCACAAGATGCACTATTTGTCAGGATCACAAAATTCATTGCAATTTCATCTTACAAAACACTGATCAAATAGAGATTCAGAGTCACCACTCACATTCAGTGAGAAGATATAATAATTTTTTGAAAGAACTGACTCTAAAACCAAACTGGACCAGACCCTGGGATGATTCAGCCATGCAATGAATTGGACATCTTAAACTTGCTGTCATCTATTTGTCCCCAGTAGAGTCACCAATCTGTTAGTGATTTTTCTTGCTGAATCCTATTACAAGCCTTAAATGCTTCAATTGAACTCTCTGATTCGTAAACTCAAGACTCAAGAAAGAAAAGACTAATTGACAGGGAGAAACTCCTTCTACACTTTGGGCTCCACAAACCTAGGCGGGTGTACCTAAAACATACTAAGTCTGCATACACAAACACTCTCTCACTAAACCCTTTATGCAGACATGAAAAAAAATGGATTATGACAAGGATATTCACCCTTCTTCTCTTCGAACCCAGAGACTCCGACAAGCTAACCTATTAGATTCACTTCTACAAGGAATCACCAAGAATGTCTGTACTATTTAGTACAAATTCTGAACATTCATGCTTTCAAACAGGAAATGTAAAATGATTTGAATTAAGGGTTTGATGATGAGACTACATGACAAGAAAAGTACAGTTCCATATCTAATGGGCAATAGAGTCATAAAAATGTACATCAACAGAAATCACTTAATAGGAACACAAATAGAATGCCTTACAATCTAGATCCAGGTCAGATAGAATGCCTTACAGACTATCTTATCATTCCCAAACTACTGTATCAAATCCTCATACAAATGCTTATCCCTCTAAAATTACTCATGAGACTGACTCCTTCCTTGAAGGAAACTCACAGGTGATTGCATAGTTACCTTGTAACCAGTATATTCAGAATGCCTTACAAACTAAACATACAAGAGCATCAAAAAAATATAAAGAGACAACAATAATCTAGAACAGGAACTGCACCATATTTTATTAAGATCTTTTTGCTTCAATACATCCAGAATGACAAAAGAAACTCAGAAAACATGATCCTAGAACCAGAAATCTACCTTGTAGCATTAATTTCACCATCTCTTGCAAAATGAGGGAAAAAAAAAGATATAGCAAATGAGAGTCAGTTGAAAACTAATTGACAACTGTCCATCCTTGGAATGAAAATATCTCCAGATTTTCCCACATTTTGCTATACAATTGATTCCCAAACTGAACCACTATGTGCAATCATTTCTCAAACAAATTGATCTTGATTCTAGCCTTGAAATTCAAACTCAAACTGCTCATTCTCACATCACTAAAACTAAAAAATACTCATTGCCATTGGATTCCTTGTCCTTTCCCATTTTTGGAAACATATAACACTTATATATTTGGACAAAAATTGAATTTCCAGGACATTAATCGGTGAGCAGGCTCATTTTTTAAATTTATGAATATTTTCAAATGTCTGGACTATATCATTTATTTAAATCTTTTAAATCTGATATTTTATATTCTATTCTGCACCTTAACCATAGAGTGCACCAGAACTTGACACTTGTCATCTCCTGACTGGATGCTCAGACTAACCTCAGGCTTGACCACCTCATTGGGAGAACTAGTGAATGCATGCAATCTCCAAGTCTCTAAATCATCCAACTAACCATGGTTAAGCTCTGAGATCACACAAATAAGCTATTCTCTAATTCTTTGAATTCTGCCTTGACCTCGGGTTAGATCTGGAGAATGGGCAACTGAGCCCATTCTCCGAATCTCAGAATGAATTTTTGTTGACTGCCAAGACTTGGAGAATTGGCGACTAAAGAAATATCATGATCTTGAAATGTTAGCCACTAACCGCATGGGATCTAGTGACTAGACTATCTTTAGATCTCAGAATGACCAGCCCTTAACCGCTAGCGTTCAGCAACCTGGCGATTGGCGCTTAGCTATCCACCACCTCTGAATATCTATATTTTCAGCTAATTATAGACTTGATCTAGCGACTTAGCGACCTCATGCCATGTGTCAATCTCATCTAGTCAGCATGCCACCTATCCTCTACAAAATTACCTTACTTGTGCGTTCACGGGCATGAAAACTGAGGTGCCAACATAGATGGTCATGTGAGCATAGCCTCCAGTCCTTTATCTTATTTCATTATGTGCGTAGATTTGTTTATAAATGCCATATTTTCCCAATCCGAGATCAATGTGGGACTAAATCCCGCAAGGTTTAAAAGCCCTTCTTGCACTTCCATTCAAAATTTGTGGGACCCACTAGCCACAGAGACCCCTAGCCAAGAGGGCCCGCCAAGTGCCTCTTGGCTCTTTACTTACCATATAATGAAAGTGCTAGGGTATTTAAATATCATAAAAAATATAATTACACTGCATGTGGGATAAAGTTAGTTTACACTTGCGTAGGGCCTCCATTGTCTTGTTCAATACATGAGCATCCCCTCTGTTTATTACATGGGTGCCTCCTATTTACTGTATGCATGAAGTGTCTATCTTTTCTTTCATAGGCCCTTTTCAAACATTAGCTGGCTGCTCCATTATATCATGCAAGGAAGCCTCTTTCTATTCATTGCGTGAGGCCTCCCCACTTGCGCATGGCATTAGCTTGCTATGTGGGATCTTTCAAATGAATATGAGCAGGCTGGGAAGATGAAAAAGATGCCTCTCTGACTCATTGTGTGGGGCCTTCTATTGGCAATCTCCAAAGAGACCTGCGCAAGATCCCTTCTCCTTACATTAGCCTCCTAGCTACTCACACAAGGCAGGCCCCTCCATTATTAGACTAACATGAGCCCCACTTCAAATTCTAGTCACTCTTTTATTAGCATGAGGCCCCATTCACTCACGCCTGTTTCCAGCTTAATGCATAAGCCTGTCTTTGCTTGGTGCATGGGTCCTTATACCTTTTGCATGAACCTCTAGTCCTCCATGCTGGCAGCCTCCATTCCATTTCCCCTTGTCTTGCATAACACATCCACGCACTAGAAGTTAGTATTATTGCGAGGGCACCCAATGAAATTGGGCAAGCCTCCCATTTATATGTGAGCCTCCAACAATGCGTAAGACTCCTTGTTTATACTACGTGAAGGATGCTCACGCTATCTAGCTTTATTGATTACGTAGACAACCCCTTTACATAACAACTAAAAGGAGCCCCCCCTCTATTAACACAAGCTCCATACTACTTGCAAGCATAGCCTCCTTCCATTTTCTAAATGACTTTATTTTAATTTGCATGAGTCATTCACATTGGTTACATTCCCACGTTGGCATCAAGTGAAAATGGGTTGGCATTCCCTTACCTCCATTGCGTAGGCACTTCATTTGAAAACATGAGTAGCCCCAAATTATTACGTGAGTTATCATTAATTGACAGTCTCCAATGAGCCCCAATAACACTTTGGCACTGGCATAATTAGGAAGTCTTGATGATCATTTCAACAATATTAATTTGTGGAATCCACACTTCACATGCGCTCCTTACCAGAGTAGTTTCCAAGTACAACTTCTGGCAAAATCCTCTTAGCACATGTATCGATCAATGCCTATGCGCTATTGGAAAAACTCCCAACATGGCACAAGTAATGGAGGACATTGGTAGAGGTAAAGGAAAATGGATTCACAAAAATGATCACATTTGTTTGAATGTACTCATTTTCTATTTCAACAAATTCACCTTAAGAAAGTATGCCATGACTAAATCACACTTTTTTCCCTCAAACTGATCCACCGAGACCACTGCATAAAAATTTGACAGAAACTTGAAACCTAGCACATTTGTTCTTTCCAACATACTCCATCAGCATGCCAAACCTTAGCCTATGTGGAACTTCTAGTCAGAAGATATTGATTTTCAAACATGCCTACTTCAAATTATCCTACAAATCAAACATGTCAGAAAACACAGACTGGGTTCGGATTCAGCTTTGAAAAGTAGGCTAAACATGGCATCAGGATCTGAAAAAAGGGGCATTTTTTATCTATCATAAAGAGAGTATAATTCCACAATTAGGGCTCATGATGAATAACAAGGTGCATTTGGCAATCAAGCAAAGATAGGCTCTCATAATTGCAAACTGGGAAACATAGTAAAACAATGATTTGTGCATATGGAATGACCCTGGGAAAGTATGCTAAAAGATTCGTCAAGACTTCTAACTTGGCATACTTGTAGTACTTTTAGAGTAGAACACAATGGTATAACCCATTCAGGCTCATCAATCACGTATCAAAATTTATAACATCACGAACAGGGGTACAGATCAATCTGCATATTTCACAACTTGCAAAACAACAGAAGTTGTATTTGGAATCGCATTTGCAAACTGAGCAAACGGATTCATAATGACCTCAAAATTGAAAAATATGAATTATTTGACCCCTGGAATATGATGCAAAAGGAATTTTCTTAATAGGTTCAACTGGGTCAAAGATATGACTGGTCAAACAAGCCCTTCTAGAATTCTGAACAATTGCACAAGTGGATGACAACAACAAACTACCAACTTTGAGGGGTTCGAAACCTAATCAAACGGATTCGAAATGACTTGAAAATTGGAACATAGGTTCTTTGATATACATACTAAACACCCTCAAAGTGGTGGGTCATGAAACATTTCTGGACACAAGATATTCAAAGGCAAACTAGGCTACTGTATTCTGTTTGACACTTAGGCAGAATTGTGCAATTTGACACTTGCTCAAAATGGGACTTCACCGAATGAATCGGGATGATAAAATAACATCATAGAATGCATGGATATACTAAATGGAGTGTGTTAAACACTTTTAACACCTCATAAGCTTCAAAATGATAGCTGGGTATATATGCATGAAAAGCATTTAAAGGGCTTCAAACTACAAAATTTTAACAAGGTACTCAAAAACCCATGTATTTTTGAGTACCAACAAATCCAATAGTCTAGAAAATTATGTTATGATAGGTGATCCATGGGAGAAAGATGAGGAAGAGTAATAAATGGTATAGTAAACTATATTATTCTAGTCCCACTCATTCCAAATAGATCAATAAAAGAGATCAGTCTAAGGATAAATAAAAGAGACTAGTCTAAGGAACGATAAAAGTGATTCACTCTAAGAACCAATAAAACTAACTAGTCTAAGGAACAATAAGAGTGATCTATATAAGGATTGATACAGACATACAATACACAAAGATGCTACATATATGCCTCCTCCTTCTAATGTAAACATAGGGATATGGTGGCATCATAAGGAAAAGAGAACAAGGAGACGTCCTTAAATATGAAAGGATATCCACAAGTGGGAAGAGATCCTTGAAAGGATATTATCATGGCTATAAGGCATCTACCTTCAATGGACCCTTTTAGCCCCCTATTTCTAGGTTAAAAAGATATTTTTGATGAAGGATAACACACTTTAAGCCCCCAAGTAAGGCTATTTTTTTATGATATACATACACTTTCAAGAAAGGAAAATTTTGTAAACAAGGATGTAAATCTCTTGAAAAAATAGAATATCCCTACATAAATAAACAACTCCATGCAAGAAGGGATATAGAAAAGTACCACATAACTAAGAGAAAGTGGATCCTTAGAAAGGAACAAAATATTGAGAAAATGGAACTTTTCTCCCCAAGGGTGAAGGCAAGGGAAAATATAACACATTGTATACACTAAGTGATAGATCTTTTATAGTAAGCATGCACTTTAAAGAAAGGAAAAGGTTGTGAAGAAGGATGTAAATCTCCTGAAAAAATAAATACCCTCATGTAAAATCAAAACATTCAAGAAAAGAAAAAACTCAACAAAGGGATAATTGATCTTTTGGAAAGAAAAATAAAATTAGGAAGGAGAATCAAGTATACACACCTTACCTATTTCTAGGTAAGGGAATACTTGGAAAAGAGAAACACATTATGCACCCCAAGTGAAAATTTTGTAGGCATGTTCTTTCAAGAAAATAAAATTTTGTAAATAGGGATGTAAATCTCCTAAAAAGATAAAATCCTCATGTAGAAAAAATAAATTCCATGCAAGAAAGGATATCATGTTATATAAGACATAACTAAACAAAGGGATAAAATGGGTCCTTGGGGTAGATAGGAAATTTAAATAATACTCTTGTCCCCAAGTGTAGAGACAAGGAATAAGAATGATTATTATGTTTCTCACAAAGTGCGATTCCTCCTAAAATTGCACCACCATGAATGACAATCAGCTCCCAAAGGATATAATAGAAATATCACATAGTGAGGAGAAACATAATAGGAACTTATATGTTATTTTGAATGATCAAGAAAAAGATGAAATTCATTGCTATGTTTTATTTTAATCATACTACAATCAATTAATTCTTGAATTTTACGCTTTGAATCATAATGCTCGTTAGTCTTACAACCACAACTTTTATGATACATACAAATGGAAGGATTTTCTTTCTTATGTTTATTATTTTTTTGTTTGTGTCTTAAAGGAAGAGTAAAAAAGTTGGAATTGAAAAGATCAAAAAAAAAATTCTCTTATTGTGATGATAAATTAGGAGAGAAATTTATCAATTTATTGGACAAATGGGGAGGTTGGGAACCTAGATACTCTTTTGACAAGTGTGATGTGTTAGGAATAATAGTCCATAATACAACTGAGGGGGGGGGGGGTGAATTAGTTGTATGATAGAATATTAAACTTTAAACTTTGAATAGCAACAATATCAATTTTCAAATCTAATGAACACAATGAATGCCAACACAACAACACAAGATTTTGGTGTCTGTGAAACCCTGTGGGAATTAGCACTGACAAATGATGTACTGCGAGTATAGTATCCTTGTTAGAAGATCTAGCCCTATTAAGAGCTTATTGAAACATTATAGTACACAGTCCTTGTTAGAGGACAGACCCTATTAGGAGTCAAGAAAGAAGGGTGGGCTCACTTCACAGGCTCACTGCCCAAAGAAGGTTAAATCCACCTTCAGAACTCACTGTTTGCAATACAAGTGTCTATGAAGAAATACACAATCTTTTGAACTATTCAAAAACAAATATCTTTGCTTGATTAGTTCCAATTAATTACACTAGTAATGCTCTTCTCTACATCCAATAGACACAAGATCGCATCTTTCACAATCTTCTTTACATCACATACATCTCATCCATTATCTTTTCCAAATAAAAGATCTTACATATATACCCTATTACATTCTACATGATTAGGTTGGCTGATTAGTCTTTCCTAATAAACAAACAATTTCATAAACCCTTGCTAAGATGCACACAGTATCTAAAACAAGTATACAATGATTACATTTCAATAATTAAGGACCGACTTCCTTAATTCACATTCACCAAACAAAATGCACACTTCATCTCTGAAGTCAACTTCTAAATAAGTATCCTCCAGAACACATGCCATAGATGACATCATCCAAAATTCTTTACCTTGCACTAACCATCAACCATTCTTCAGTACCTTGTATGTCATCCCTTAAGCTCACATATACTGAATCCATACCTTCTATAAGATATACCAAGGACATAGAGACTCACTCTATCAACTTCCACTGTCACAGTCCAGTAACCAGTCTTCACCAAAACATTTGTAACTCATCCAATATGTAACATTACATGATGTGATCTTGGATATAAGATCAAAACATCTTCATGTACTCTCATCTGACTTTGCATGTCCTGAAACATCCGTATAGTGTTTGTACACTGTAGTAACCAGCATGTTTTCTTCACAAAAATATATGTTGACATCAGTGAAAAAACACTAATGACAACAGTAGCAGCTCCAACATCACTCAATGTAGTTGTTGTCACTAAGGATTGCACCCAAATGTGCTAAGTGTAAACGCAACAATCCTGTGAAACATGGGACTACTTTTAGGTTGTGGGTGACCTATCAGAAAGTAGACCTCCAAATTACAAGCCGGCTTCCCCTTGGATCACTTGAAATTTGACTAAATTTTGAGGAAAGGGAGAGAATGCATTAAACAAATGACTAAAACTAGAATTAAACTAGGTGATCCACCAAATTGATAAAATATCTACAGTTGAAGAAATCTTACAAAATAACTAAAACAAATCTACAACTCACAACTTGATCCTATTACTTTGAACCTCTTAGAGATAATAAGGTACTTGGAATATAGAAAGGGAAGATACTTCCACAATTCTGATTCCAATTTGTACATAGATTAAGACTTCAAAGCCAAAAAAAATCTATGAATACTTAGTTGAATCAATATGTAGATTAAGGATGAGATGATATCACAATAATCCGAGCATAAAAACTCAATAAGAAACTCGAAAATAAAAGGAGATGAGAAGGATTACTTTTGTATTCACTGAAAATAAGCTAAGTACAATTATGTATCTTAGAGCTACAACAACCTCATACCAGAGAGAAAGAATGAAGAGCTAACCTCAATCACATAAGTGAGAGGTATGTAAAACAAGGCCTAAGACCTGCATTCAAACCCCTCAACCTCCCAAAAATGGAAAAATTCTATATATAGGCCCATGAAGATGCCTCTTAAATCCGGATGTCAAATTCCTAGATTTGTAGGGGTAAGGGTAAAATTGAAAATCCTAAAAAATATGGTCATTAAATCCTACTAGATCCCTTCTAAGTCATGCACTATAAATGACATTCTAACAATAATTTATAGAATATCATTGTCACAATTTACTTTAAAATTGTGTATTTTTCCCCAATGCCATGATGGAAATACATGTGGATTCTAATTATATTTTATGAATAGTCCTCAACCCTGTTTAAATTAATTAAAAGGAGAGAACATATTCAAAAAATATTTACATCTTAAATCAAATCCACCTATTACATAAATGTTTTTATCCCTTAAAACTTAGGGCCTTCTTCTTTTCATAACCTTGGGGTCTTAGGATAACTCAACCATTAACAGTATTTACCTAAAAGAATCCCACTTTTTCACAAAAGCATAAAAAACCCTTGGCTTTTGATTTGCGAAGAAGACTAAGAGTTCAGATTGACAAAAGAAAGAAAATTTCCTTCAGCTTGCTCTGCCCGC
Organism: Chamaecyparis obtusa; assembly: GCA_027943335.1. Taxonomy (NCBI): domain Eukaryota; kingdom Viridiplantae; phylum Streptophyta; class Pinopsida; order Cupressales; family Cupressaceae; genus Chamaecyparis; species Chamaecyparis obtusa. The sequence continues at coordinate 185,514 of BSBK01011612.1, forward strand.
GCTTGAATTGGGAAGTTGCTAGTAATGAACAGAAAAAATGGCCTTGCTGGAGTCCACACTTGGAAAGATGTTTGAACATATTTGGAAGGTAGGTGATTGATTTTACTGCATTTCCTCTGTATTTTCTTTTATTGATATCTTTGTATTTTTGAGGGCACAATGACATCATTTTGATTGAATCACTATATTAACTGTCGAGGCATCACTGTTGCTCACATGACTGTTTGGATAGCATAGTTTGATAAATGGTTTCATTTCTCTATTACCTTGTTGTAGATTCAATCCCATTGTAGATTCATGTATTCATGTTATCCATGGTTTTGACTAGTGTTGATACATCAGTGGTGGTGATGCCATTCCACCATGGTGATTAGAATGTATTGGTTTAGGACACATAAATTGTGAAAGCTTCATTAATCAATTAGATTTGTGCCTATGTCACTGTAGTTACTTTGTTACTTGTAGCTTCCTTCTAAATACAGATTTGAATACTTGTATGATAGGAATGAATGTAGATTTGTGTACCTTATTCTCTATTCTATTGATGATCTGATGTACTCTACCAGCCCTTTGTCAGTGCTTGACCATGATTCTGGATGCTGATGGGCATGGTGGATGGTTATTGTGGCTACATTATGATTTCATAGCAACACAAGATGGAACAACAACATCTAGTGTTGTTTTTTCATGTTGATGATGCAGACACAGTAATGATCCATCAAGTATCCATGCATCCTTCAACTTTCCCTTTCTATATTGATCTCTTTTATGCACTTCCATTCTTTCATGCTTCATTAGTTTGCCTTGATGATCTCTGAATGTTCCACTGATACTACTTCATTTAGTTTCTTCTCTTGTGGTGATCATGGGTTCTCTTGGCCTTTGATATCATCTTTATAAAGGAACTTTGAGGTTTTCCCGATAGAGCCCACATCACAGGGAAACATCATTCATCTGGATTCTAGCACCTTTGGATTGTTGTTGTAAAGACAATAATTGTACTTATAGGATGGTATTTTGGAAAGGTCATCCTCTTAGTACTTTGATTATCTAAATGAGGTAAACAAAAGTGAATCAACCTCATTTTTATCTACACATGGACCAAACAAGTTAATGAAAACATGGTATCTCATTTTTCTTCCTACAACATCTTTCCCGAGTGCACATACCCTACTTAGCATAGTCCTTCTTAGAAGTGTATGGCTAAGTGCATATATTAATGCTTGTAGATGAGGGTAAATATTATGATATCATACATTTCTTAGATCCATTAGATCTAACCACCATCTTGTTCTCTCTTTGTTGGAGGTTCTAGATCACTGGAGCACATTGGACAAATCTGGATCAATGCTTCATCACCAGGCAATGTTGGTACCCTTATACTTATGTTCATCTAATTCATGTATGTCTGTACTCATTTATATATTTCTAAAAATTGGCTATGCTCATGACCTATGTGAGCCCAGATGAATGATCTTTTCAGTTCTCTCCTTTGTACAACACATTTAAGATATTGGCACATATACATGTAATACCTTAGATGTAAACATTTTTTTTCATTTTTATGTATCTTATTATGAAATAAACTCAAATTTAAGAAATATCACCTAATAATCCAAACTAGGGTACTATAGCCTCATTTAGTAATTAGGTCTCCAAAAGATGAGTAAAAATATGATAACATTCTGGCGACCTCAACTGAGTTCTTGTCTACTAAGAACCCTTGACTAGTTGCCTTTGAATCTATTGGGCACAGAGTCTCATAATCCAAAACTAAACTTAGCTTTGAACCAAAAAACTCCCTCTTGCCAACAAAAAAAACTAACTACCTGAGACAGACTACTCTAGCTTATTGCTAACCAAAGCCAAACTAAAAACTAAAAACTAAAAGCAAACTGAAAGCAAAACCTGTGCTGGAGCACTTAGGAAACATAGAAAGTTGAACTGAAACTACTTACTAGTAATATATAGGGGTAGAACTTGACCTCAAAAGAAAGCTTTGAGGTGAATCCCATTCACAAGAATGGGAAACTCTTCTCCATCCATATTGGCCAGTTGGAAAGTGTTATGGGCCTTGCACTTAATATCAATGAAAGGTCCACTCCATATAGCATCAAATTTAGTATGCCTTCTTTGTTCATGTTTTGACTCATCCCATTTAAGGACAAGGTCTCCTTCCTTAAAAACCCTAGGCATGGCTCTTTTATCAAAAGTCCTCTTCATTTGAGAATGATGGGCCTCTAGGTTTTTTAATGCTAGTTTCCTTATTTCTTCAAACTAAACTAACTCAGCAAGCCTAACTTGCATAGTGTCTTCTTCCATAAAATCAATTTATTTAATCAAGCTTAAATTAGGAAATTCAATAGAAATAGGAATCCTAGCCTCATTCCCATAAACTAGTGTATAAGGAGAGTTGCCTATAGATCTCTTAGGGGTTATTCTATCTACCCATAGAACCACCTTCAACTTGCTATGTCAGTCCCTTTGATTCCCCTCTATAGTTCACCTAATGATCCTCAACATGTTTTTATTTGTTGACTATGTTGGAATAAGGAGAGATAGGTATTGAGAGGGGAGGGGTAAATCAGTTCCCACAATAACTTTAATTCATTAACCTTTCAGATCTACAATAGCAAATAGTGTTAACCTTCCAAAATAACTTGTATCTAATACATGTATCATTCATCCATTCAACTTCTATAAGTAAATAACATGAAATCAACAATATGATAATCACATAACACAAGTATTTTGGTAATGTAGAAACCCTTGTTAGAAGGCAAAAAATACGGTGGGGATGACACCCACAAATTCTTCACTACTGTAGATAGAAAAGGTTTTCCTATTAGGACTACAAGTTTTGATCACTTATGGTGATCTTACCCTATTAGGAGTAACATATCAGATTAGCTAGATCTACCTAGTTATAGGATTTTAACAACACTAATTCAAAGTGTGCACTCGATTAAGAGATTTACATAAGACTGTCAAGTCTACTCTGTTAAGAGATTTTTAGCCAAAAACTCTATTACAATTGTTAGAAAGCAATAGGAAATTATCTACTAATTGACAACTTAATTGTCTGATAGATATCAATAAGTACTAAATATATTTCACCTTTACTATGATGAATCTCTGCTCTGAACTACTTGGTTAGCCTTCTCTAATTCTACTTAATCTAATCTCCACTATATACTATTCTGCTTTGTCAACTGATAGTCTTGAAGTTAGGCAACTGCTTCAAGTGCTCTTTAATTCATACATCAGTTCACATCACAAATGATGCAAACATACATTTATATAGCATACTACTTTATGTCACTTTAACAAAATTTGGTTACAAATCTTAGACAAAAACCTAAGATCTACGGTATAGAAAAATGACCTAGATCAAGCTATTACATAAGATATACATTTCATTAAATGAATATCTTAACAATAAATATTCCTCGATCTTGGTAAAACATTTTTTGATCTGTTGTAACTATTTGCATAGAAGAATGTGCCATTCCTGATTACTATGTTGTTCCTTGCGATCATCGGTAAACACTGTATAAACTACTCAGTGTATACTGGTGCTCGGTGTTTACTATCACTCGGTGTCGGTATCTACTGGTGCTTGGTAAACTATCTGATGCTCGGTGTATATGCTTAACCGATTGGTCTATTTTGCTTCTAGTTACCGACTAGCTCAATTTAAGTAATTGACCAATATACTTTGATAACCTTTGATACTAATGACAACCTTTAATGCTCAATAGAGATAACAATCCCCCCTTTAGCATTAGTATCAAAACTTGAATGTATATAGACAAAATTTTCTACATATAACTTATATCTCCACCATATACATATATACTTATCAAAATTTCTATTTACTCCCCCTTAGTGCATGCTCCTAGTAATATGTAGTATATGTAGCATCTATGTACATATTTGGCATATTGACATATACATTGATTTCCCCCTTTTTGATAGTAATGCCAAATATAAAAAAATTAAACTGTATACTCACATCTTGTCAAAAATGTGTGGATGGGTTTTCTTCACAGACTCCAAGAGGTTTTCCCAGTCCTCTTTCAAGTTGGTGAGAGGAATGTGCTCAATACCAACTTGTGCATGCATGTCAAAGATGTTATCCAACACAAAAATTTCTGGTGTTGCAACAAGTTTTTCCACTTTGACAATGTGTTTCTCAAAAATATTTAGGTATGGAAGGAGTTTTGTCTGTAACTTTGTGACCTGATCTGTGATCTACTCTTCTTGTTTCTTGAGATCTGCTATCAACTGCTTGAGTTCCTGAACTCGGTGAATGTTCTTTGAAAAATCTTGTGGCTTGGTTATAGCTGCATTTGCACTGGTCTTGATTTCATCTTCCAAACCTTTGATCTTTTCACTGATCTCAATAGTGAAGGTTTCCATAGTGAATAGCTTCAGTAAGAATTGAAAAATTAACTAGGTTATAGATTTTATTTCGGTTATTACCTCAGATAATTTGAGCTTTTTTATTGCCACTTCTTGGCTGATTCTTTCTAACAGTTTGTCTTGAATCTTGGATTCTACCCTTTCTTCAATTCACTTGTTAGCATCAATCTCTGGGGCATTTATCTTCTCAGCAAGGATAGAAAGTTGATCTATAATAGGAGTATCTTCATCAATGTTCACTTCAGGTACTACCTGTTGTAAGATATCCCTAACATTTGTTAATATTTCTTTTCTTTTAGTTTGTTGCTTCAACTTTTCTTGTGCTTCTTTTATTGTACATAGTTCCCCATATTTACTCAATTCCTTGGGGCTAAGGGTCCTCGAGTCACACTCGGGTATTACTATAACTTCATCTAGAGTGACCGACCCTTTTTCTTTCTTTTTCTTCTTCTTCTCCAATGCAAGGGGTGAATTCTTCACAATGGTGACAATAACCTTGTCTACTACCTTTGGAGTATCCTTCTTAGTTGACACACTCTCTTCCCTTCTCTGCTTCGTTGTAACCTGTGTGTCGGTTGAGTGAGTGGGAGCCTCAGATGTGGTGCGAGGTGGGGTCACCTCGATTACCTTAGGCTCATCTTGTGCCTTTTTTTCTGTAGTATTTTCCTATGTTCCTTAAGACTTATGTGTCTTGGTAGGTGTCTTGGTGTCTTGTTCCCCTATGGTATCTTTATGTTGCTTGGGGTTTGAGTCATCAGGTTGTTCCTATGAAAGAATTTCTACTACTTCTACCAGTATAGGAAGCTCGCCTGGTAATGATGTAAATGCACAATCAGTGACTTGAGCTTCATCTTGAGTGTTTGCTAGTGCAATATTTACATCCTCATCATCCTTGTCATTAGGATCACCATTTGTGATGTCCTCAATGAGTACATCATCATCAATTTTCTTCTTCATTTGGATCTCTACTAGATCTGGTGTATCCTATGAAATATTTATGTCTTCCTTTTTTTTAGTGATATCAATTACCTCAGTAACTAATATACCGGAGTCCTTAGACTTCTCTGTTGCAGTGTCATCAATGTAGATACCTTTACCTTTGGAATGTTATCTCTTTTTAGACAAATTTAGGAATACATTTTGCTCAGCTTGTTCTTTGGCTTGAAAAATTGATTTCCATAGGGAATTGCTAGTCTCATCTACATCCACCACATTCTCATCCAGTATCATCATTGCTCGATTCTTTATAGAAAATCTTGCGTGATGATTAGCCACGTGTTCTTCAATTTTTTCTAGGCTTAGATGTGGGGCTACCTGAACTAGAGATATTTCTCTCTTTCTCTTCCGGTGTCTAGTGCATAAGCCCATTTTTTATTTATTCTATCATCCAAATCCTTTGGTAATGTTAGTGAAAATTCTAATGGAACTCTTTTAAACTTTATCATCATTTGGATGACTACCTCCTCAATCTTTGTTTGATCCTCATTTGACATTTTGTCAAATCTGCTAAGTTTTGGATCAGCAAGGTCGTTGTTCTCAATTATATCTTCAATGATTTCATCTATTGACCTTACCTTATTGCTAACCACTTTGAATTGACTTATGTCATCTTCATTTTTAGTATCCTCAAGGTCTTCTCTACCTCTTATTAGTCTTCTCCATTTCTTTGGTGCCTCAACTACAACCTTGGGTCCTTTCTTTGCATATTTCTTTATCGGTGTAGCAACCTTTCATTTTATTACCTTCTCTACTTCCTTCTTCTATGCTGGTGAAGCTACAGTTGATGACCTTGTGCATGCACCTGTCTATACTGGCAATTGCCTCTTCTTTGGAGCTTTAATAGGAGGAACCGGTGTAGCTTCTTGATCTTCATCAGATTTAGTTTCCTCACTATCATACACCTTGTCAGCCAACATTAACTAACCTTCGGTTTCTTGTTCAACCAGTGACTCCTCAGATGAGTCTGCATCCTTCTCAAATTTCTTAGATAAATTTTTTTTCATCTTCTTAGCCTTCCTAGACATTTTATTAATGGCCAAACCTATCGTGATTCTAGACTTAGCTTCTTCATAGGTTCCAAACCTAGTGGCCTTGTGGTCTTTTGGTAGTTCTAGCAATGCTTCAATAGATTTCAATCCAAAATCATAGTTCATTTCATATCCCATAGGTGCTATCCATTTTATTCTAGGTTCAACTACTCTTATCATGGAATGATCTATGTCTACTAGAAAACAAACATCTGTCTCAAATTTCTTAACTAATTCTCATGGAATTATACTTCTTTGATTCATCTTGGTCTTAAATTCTTTAAAGTACTCATCAAAAAATTTCTTCAAATCATCTCCTAACATGTTCATCATCTCGGTAATCTATATAGTTATCGGTTTATCTATTGTCCAATTTACTTTATCGATGCTTGGGAGATACTTTTGTATATAGAAGAATAAACAAACAAGGAGTGAACAAAACTTACATGTGTTTGACTTCTTTGACCTTATAGTCTTCATGTTTTCCTATAATTGGTGCAGCAGTATTTCTACAAGATCAATCCGGTGATCTTTCTTCACAATTTTGTGTGCCATGTCGACTGCGCTATAGGGTATGCCATTTAATCTGTTCGATTGAAATATTTTGTACTCGATCACATGTGATGCAAATTTTACTATTGGGTCTTTAATTGTTGAAATCTTCAATGCTCATCCATCCCATATAGCTCCAGTGTTCTTCTCAACATCAGGTCATGAGGAGCTTCAAAAAGCCTTTTCCTTGTCAGTTGTAGGATAGCTAGTAACCCTACTGATCATTTTCTTTGTGACCTCTACTGGTTTATCCAACTAGAATTTTCTATCATGATACCGACTCAATACAATCCTTATCCAGTCTATTTTGAATGATTGCAAAAAGTGTATGGCATACAATAACCTTGATTTCTCAATCTGGTCATATTCAGTTTTCAATTTTCCATCAGTGCCATACAATTGTTGATATGCCACAATAGTCTCAAAATCTCCTACTCCAATCTTGCAATGAATGAATGACCATACATCTTCTGTTAACAAAACCCTATGTGGGATGCTTGAAAAAGAACCTATTAAATCCATTTTTGATGCAATCTTGGGGTGTGATTTGTACTTAGGTTCATCAAAATTCACTCTAACAATCAAATTTACTTCTTTGTCAACACTGTGTGATTTTCTTGCAGATGATGTAGATGCCATAAATTGATTTAGGGTTTTGGCAAGCAACAGGTTAATAAAGTGTGGTAGCAAATGTACTTATTTAGAGTCATCAAAGAGTGATGTCGGTTCGATCTACAGTAGCCTTGAATCCTTCTAAAAATCCTTTTAGCTCAAACTCTTTTCTGTGAAATCTTCGCTCTTTGAGATCGCAATGTAAAAATGAACTTTGTTTCTCATGTATTTATAGACTTTTTCATATTCTTTCTCAAACTTTCATGCATTAAATGCTTGACCTACTTTTGGTTCATAACAGCAGTCAGCTCGGTAAAGACTAGAGGATGTCAATAGCTTGGTTAACACACAATTTCTTTGTCAGTTGATACGTGTACTCAGTTAACCTTGAATAGTGATTACCGATGGGTAACCAACTCTTGGTCTTTCTTTTATCGATTATGTAACTTTGCTAGCTCTTAACATATAAACCATAATGCATCTTTTTTCATGCAAATTTGGTATGTGCTCACCATATATAAGGAACTATATGTAAAATGTGATCATTTTGAAATGTCAGTCCCATACATACCTATATCACCTTAAGTGGAGGTACCGATGTTACCCAATCCAGTGGATGAGGTTTCACCGATAGCATTACTTGACTCAGCATTCTCATTAGATGCCTTCCTCCACATAGTGGTCCTTATCTTCATGATATCTACAATAGTGTTTCCACTCTCAAATACATGATTTTCCTTTGGTGCTCAGTCTCTATAGTCTTTGCTTAAATGACTGACTTTATGACAATGCATACATGCCATTCCAGTGCTTGTCTAGCTTCTCAATTGTCCAGCCCATCTTTTCTTGTTATAATTCACTGTAATGTGACCATATCTACCACATGCAAAATATTTATCCCATGTGTTATAATCACAAATATAAGAGTTACCTTTTCTCTTCGGTTGATAAGGCTTGCGCTGTCTTTTCTACTTCAGAGTCCATACTTCTTTCATCTTAGCCTTACACTCTTGTGCAGTGTGTCCATGTTTATTAAAAATATAGCATATTTTTTCCATAGTAGTATTGTTAGCAATATCATTATGTTTAGCTCTACACTCATAAGCTTGGTGATCATACTTACCACAATAATAACAATATCCACTGAACTTAGGAGTGACAAGAGGTTTACCTTGTGCTTTGTTTCTACATTCATTAGATGTATGTCCTAGTTTTCCACAGTGATAACATGTCAATGCTTTAGGTCTTTGACTTTAATTGTTGTTGACTTGTTCAGCTTGATGTGATGATTCTCCTTCACTGGTATAGCCTATCCCAGCTCTTCTCCCAAATCTTCTGTGATTAATCAGAAAGTCATCAATCTTCTTAGAACTGTCCTCAGCTAATTTCTTCATTTCATTATGTTGCTACTGAGTTTTCACTTCATTTCTCAATTTCTCATTCTCCTCTTTGAGTCTTGCAACTTCTTCAAGATTTCTTGACAATTCTCCATTTACTCGGTTGACCTCTTGATTCATAGTCATCATTTGATTAGATACTTGAAAATGGAAATTGGTGAGTCTTTGTATTTCACTTTCTTTTGCTTGAAGTTGTTTAGTCATTTGTCTTCAGTCATCAATGGCCATATTCCTTTCTTGCTCAGCTTGTCTAGCATTGTTCATTGTCTCTACCATTCTCACCATCTAAGATTCTTGAATAATTTGCAGTGCTTTCACTTGTTTAGTTAAATGTTGATTCTTTTTAGACAAATCAATGATTATAATTTTAGATCCATCAGAAATGCTTCTAGAACTAGATCCAACATGATCAAATATATCATCAATTTCTTCTTCATGGTAACCAATCTCATTTTGTAGAATAGATAGGTTCTTCCTTTCAATTAGTAATTTCTTTAGTCCTTCCTTGGCTTGCGTGTACTATTCAATAAGCATCTATATCTGAATCTTCTGATTCTCAATAGTCTTTTCTAACTTATACCTCTCCATGACTTAGATCTTTACCCTTCAATGGTTAAACTATCCAATAAGAGAACTGAGCTCTGATACCAATTGTTAGAATAAGGAGAGATAGGTACTGAGAGGGGAGGGATGAATTAGTGCCCACAAAAATTTTAACTCATTAACCTTTTAGATCTACAACAACAAAAAATGATAACCTTCCAAAATAACTTGTATCTAATACATCTATCATTCATCCATTCAAATTCTAAAAGTAAATAACATGAAATAAACAATATGACAATCACATAACACAAGTATTTTGGTAACACAGAAACCCTTGTTAGAAGGTAAAAACTGCGGTGGGGATGACACCCACAAATTCTTCACTACTGCAGATAGAAAAGGTTTTCTTGTTAGGGCTACAAGTTTTGATCACTTTTGGTGACCTTACCCTATTAGGAGTAACATATCAGGTCAGCTAGATCTACCTAGTTATAGGATTTTAAAAACACTAATGAAGTGTGCACTTGGTTAAGAGATTTACATAAGACTGTCAAGTCTACTTTGTTAAGAGATTTTTAGCCAAAAACTCTATTACAATTGTTAGAAAGCAATAGGCAATTATCTGCTAATTGAAAACTTAATTGTCTGATAGAGATCAATAAGTACTGAATATATTTCACCTTTACTATGATGAATCTCTGCTTTGAATTGCTTGGTTAGCCTTCTCTGATTCTTCTTAATTTGATCTCCCTTGTATATTGTTCTACTTTGTCAACTGATAGTGTTGAAGTTAGGCAATTGCTTCAAGTGCTCTTTAATTCATACATTAGTTCACATCACAAATGATACAAACATACATTTATATATCATACTAATTTATGCTACTTTAACAAAATTTGGTTACAAATCTTAGACAAAACCCTAAGATCTATGGTATAGAAAAATGACCTAGATCACACTATTACATAAGATATACATGTTGCATTAAATGAATATCTTGACAATAAATATTCCTCGATCTTGGTAAAATGTTTTTTGATCTATTGTAACTGTTTGCATAGAACAATGTGCCATTCCTGATTATTATGCCATTCCTTGTGATCATCGGTAACCACTATATAAATTGCTTAGTGTATATTGGTGCTTGGTGTTTACTATCACTTGGTGTCAGTTTCTTCTGGTGCTCAGTAAACTATCTGATGCTCTATGTATATGTTTAACCGATTGGTCTATTTTGCTTCTAGTTACCGACTAGCTCAATTTAAGTAACCGACTGATATACTTTGATAACCTTTGATACTAATGACAACCTTTAATGCTCAATAGAGATAACAAACTATGCCTAGCCATTACCCTGAGGGTAATAGTTAGATGAAGTTCTTAGGAAGATATTGTGTCTCAATGCCCATTCTGAGATTGTCATTCCAAGAAATGCCAAGGCATTGTTTGAAATGATAGAGTCTAGAGTGCCAAACCTTGACACAATATCCTGATAGAAATTTAGGACAGAGGTCTCATTTTCTTCTTATCATGCTATAGCCTCTATCCACTTGGTAAAATAATCCATAGAAGTAAGGATCCATCTATGACTAGCACTGGATGGAGGGTTAATAGTTCCAATAAAATCCAACCCCCATTTAGAGAAGGGTTACTCCATGGTGCAGGAGCACCTGATCTTTTATTTCATTCTAGAAGTCTAAGGTCCTGAAATGATCCATTTTCTATTTGTATAAGATTGGTTAACCCATGTAATTTGGCCATTAGAGCCTACCAAAAATGTAATGGGTGCACTAAAAGTGCTAAAATGATGTAATAGGCTTAGGACATAGGTTTTGTTAGTCGGTAATGGCAGAAGGCTTGTCGATATGACTGGTCAGTACAAGGGAAGCAGTTACTAATAACCAACAATGGTTAGTCAATTTTTGAAAGTTAGTTATGAATTTGTAAATGACCCAATTTATTTTAAAAGGCTGAAGGTGATTGAACAAAGGGAGAGACACGCAGAGAGGAGAAGACAATTGGAGGAAGCTGCACATAGTGAAAATTAGTCACACTTCTAGCTGTCACCATGATTCTGCAGAAATGGTGAACAGTCAAGTATTGGATACAACCCGTTTGGGTTGAAGAATGTTAATGAAATGGGATATTGTTCCCATCACAAACAATAGTAATATATCCATACTTCTTTTGAATATTTTATTCTATGTTATTGAAAAGCCTTCTTGTTTATGTCTCGAGTTTCTTAATAGTCCTGATTTCGAACAATAATGGTCATTGGCAAAGAGTTTATTGTTAGTTTCTGAAGTATGTTGGGTTTGAAATGGTCATCAAGAATAGTTGCATATCCTGAATGTGGTATTGATTCACACCATTGTTATCCAAAAGATGGTGAGGATGCTTATTACATACAGGTTTGAGTTAGAACCATCTGCATGAAGGTGAATGCTGACATAGACCATGAATGATATGCATGACATGCAATAATAGGTTAATGCTGAGATGATGAAGTTGCAGAAAACCCCTTTTTGTTCAATCACGGGTTTTCTTGTAGTTAGAAATTTCTAGTGATTAACGGTCTTAAATGAAGTAGAAACCTATATTGAAGCATAGCCTAATGGATCAGTCCTTAGTATTGAACCTACTCCTACTAAGTTAAGTCTAGAATTAATATTGGAGTCATGTTTAATGAAATAACCCCTGGAAGAATGTCAATAAACCAAGTCACCAAGTAGTAGAGAAGATACTGAGCCCTCTTGGTTAAGTAAGGTGTCGAGTGTCAACTGAGCTCACTCGATCAATAAAGGCACTGAGTAGCAGTCAGGCCCAAGGGAACAAAAGTTGATAAAAGGAAAGGAATCCTCTAGTAAGGGTAGTGGATTGACATTTGATTAAGGATCTTCTAAAGGTGTAGAGCACTCTCCTAAGTTCACTCTAGGTTTAGAGTAACATCAAAGGTCTCACCATTTATTGAGCTACCTAAATAGGGGAGAGCTCTGCATCACTCCACCTTGATGGGATGCAATTGGAGGGCTGCCAACTTCTGTTTGCTAGCAAACATAACACAATTATTGTACTTCCTCACCTAATCAAATGCATCTTTGTATAGGCTGGGCCATTAGTACCCTTCTCTCATCACCTTCAGGGAAATGGTTCTAGCTACAAAATGTCCTCCAGATCCTCCATCATGGAATTCTTCTATAATTCTGTTCATTTGGCTAGGCTCAACACGTCTCAACAGGACACCATTATAGTCCCTTCTATACAAAATATCATCTAGAATGACAAAATGGATGGCTTGGAGCCTAAAATACCTCCTTTTTCTCTTGTCAAGGCCTTGAGGGCATTGACCAGTCAAGAGATAGTGCTTCATCTCTACTGTCCAACTTGTATTCTGCTCTAAATTCTAGTTTATTAGGACAACCTCTCCTTCTTTCTTTCTTTTGTCCATTCTCCCTTCATTCATCTTCTCACATAACACTTTTCCCCTTATCAACTTAGTCACCTTGATTTGGACATCATATTCCATAACTTTGGTGACCCAACCAGCCCTCTTGTGGCTCAAATCCTTACTTAGAAGGAAGTCTTTTATGCAAGGGTGAGAAACCATGAGGTACACTATGTTATTAGACAACAAATTCCTAAACTTCTTTAGGCTCCTCACCACTACTGGGACATGTTTCTCTATAGGAGTATAATTTATCTCATACCCATCCAGGCCTTAGTTGTAAAATGCCACTAGTTGCTCATGTTTCTCACTGTTTTGCTGGGCTAACATGGTAGATATATTATTAGTACTCCCAAAAGAATATAGAATAAAATATCTTGCAAAATCAAGATTTACTAGAGTAGGAGTGGAAGCAATTTCTTCTTTTACTTCTTCAAAACATTTCTTCTCTTCATATGTCTAGTGGAAGGTTGAATTATTCTTCAGCATCTGGGTCATAGGCTTCAATAATGCTGCAACATTAGGGATGAACCTTCTCAAGAAGTTGATTCTCCCAAGGAAACTTTCTAGCCCCTTCTTGTGTGCTGATAACGGTAGTGCCATGATGGCTCTTATTCTCTCAGGATCAATTGTTGTTCCTTCTATAGAAACAATGTGTCCTAGTAGCTTGCCTTCATGGACATCAAAGATACACTATTTAGGATTCAATGAGACTCCATATTCTCTACACCTTTCAAAAATCTTCTTTAGATGAACCAAGTGATCATTACTATCTTTTGAGAAGATGGTTATATCATCTAAATAGGCTAGGACAAATTTATTCATTAAACTAGAAAATGCCATCTCCATGGCTTTTTGAAATGTTGCACCAGCATTAGATAGCCCAAAGGGCATCTTTTTGTATGCCATGGTTCCCCATTTTGTAGTGGCTATTTTATACTGGTCTTCCTCTCTTACTAGGACCTGGTTATAGCCAGAAAAACCATCTAGTAGAGAAAATCTATCAGACCCTGAGATAAATTGCAATATTTGTTCCATGGAGGGCAATGGATGGTGGTCCTTGAGTGAGGCTCTATTGAGGTCTCTAAAATCCACACATAACTAGATTTCACCATTCTTTTTTTTGATAGACACTAGATTAGAGACCCAAGAGGTGTGTTTGATGGGGAATATGATATTGGCCTCAATTATTTTCATTAACTCTATCTTCATTAACACTTCTAGTTTAGGGTTAATAGGTCTTTGTTTTTGTCTCTCAGGTTTGGCATGGGGTTCTAGTTCAATGGTATGTTGGGCTAAGTGGGGATCAAACCATTTCAAATCATAATACTCCCATGTAAAAATATCATTGAATTCTTGACATAATGAGACAAAGGCATGCCTTTCTAGCTAGGTACATACCTTTCCTAGTTTAAGGAACTTATCTTTGAATATCTCAATAGGATGGTAATGCTCCTATTTGACTGTCATGCTTTCTTTTTCTCCTCTGAGATGGTCATTAGACTTAAAAATGGACTCAAGGGTGACCAATCCCTTGGGTAGCTTATTAGTTTTCAACTATAACATCTAATCACTATACTGGTCAGCAATTTTATTATGATTAACTTTAGAGAATTCAACTTCTTCTATTAAAAAAGTGAATATTTTATCATGATTTTCAAAGACTTTCTAGCTTACCTGATTAGCTGGTAATGAGGGTCTCACAAGGAATCTCACATGCTATATTTTAGTGCTTGTGACTTCCTTAGGGATGTCATATTCATCTCCCATGGCAAAGAGCTTTTCTGCATGTTTGTTCTGATTTCTTGGGATAGCAATTAGATTAAAAGCACAAAATCCTTCTATCAAATCCAAAACCTTGTGCTTATACATTTTGAGCATATCATTTTTAGTGAGATTAGTGCCATGAATCTAATTAACTACTAACTCACTATCACCCATAACTTTCAAACACTTGATTCCTCTCCTTCTGGCCCATTCTAAATGATGACTTAAAGCCTCATACTCTGATGTATTATTAGTACAACTAAAAGAAAAATTTACAACAGAGTAATACCTTTTTCCTTTTCGAGAAATCAAGACAACTCCTCCTCCTGAACCAATTCTCCTTCTGGCACCATCAAAGAACAACTACCACAACTCATTATTTTATTTTCCAGAATTCTCATCCTCTTTCTTTATCAAATTTGGTATCACTGCACCTTCCTCATGAATTATATACATCCCTAAACCAAAAATTTCCATATTTCTAAAAGGATCATCTTCTAAATCCCTTTCAGCTCACTCATCCAAAACAATATCCGGAATGTGTTTAGTAGTGGTCTTAGGCTCATAATCAATAGGATCTTGTTCATGGAACATCAAATTGGTATTCATAGGGCTATGAGTATAGGGTTTAACATGGTTCTTTGCAAAGAATTTAGACTTGATTCTAACCCTTGTACCATATCTAGTTTTAAAGTATAAATGAGACCAATCAGCTGAATGGTATCCCCCCAATCTAGCCGTAAAATCTTTTCTTAAATAAATAGCAAAGTAGGGAGGCAAATCAATAACATAGACATCTTGGGGAATTGAGAAGTTAGGAAATTCATGTAAGGTGAGGCTTAGGTCTTTGATGACTCCAACTATGTTGGCTAATGACCCATCCAAATGAACAACAAGTTTGTCTAGTGGCTCATAAGACAATCCTAGGAGGTCTGCTAATTGTTTAGTTATCACTGAACTACTTTCCCTTGAGCCAATCATACAATTGTGAACCAAATATTTCCCAACAGCAAGACTAACATAGAAAGGAGGAGGTTTAACCTGTGGAGAAATGGTGGGCTGCAAGCTTCCTTCTCTGGTTTGCTGCTCCTTCTAAGATGCTTCAGTCATCAAGACTCTAGGCTACTCTAAAACATTTTCACCATTTAATGAAATCCTAGGCAAAGCATTAAGCATTAATTCCTTTTTCCTAGGAATGGCCAAAGTGTCTATCATAGGTACACTTATGTAAGTCTTCTTCATTTGTTCAACAATATTAAAATATCCTAAGCTCACATTTGGTTGTCCCTTTGTTGTAGTAACTTATGGTTGTGCTGATGTCAACTATTTTGTTGCTTTGGCTGGCTCCTTAACCTCTTTTGTTTGACTTTGAAGTGAGGTTTGAGAAACCTTGGGTGGTGATGTCACAACTAGAGCTTTCTAACTGGTATAGGTTGTTTTTTCAACATCCAAGGCCTTCTTTTTAGATCTTGTGTTGGTTGCAACTGGAACATAATTCTAGTTATCATTTATAGAAAAATTAACCCCACAAAACTCCTCCTTCTAGAAGTTAACAAGTGCCACCTCTGGCATATGGAGTTCATTTGAGGTAGAAGGCTTTTCTTGTTGTATCTTTTATTCTTGAGACATCTCTTATGGAATCATGACGTTATTCTAAACCATGAGGGTTTGGCCATACCATTGGGACACATCCATTGAATGTGTTGTTGATTACATGGAAAGATCCATAGGTACTCTTGTACCATATTGTTTTGAGCTACAAAAATAATTTCTCTAGAAGTGCTAGGAAGATTAGTATTGTAGGGCTGACTAGATTTTTTATTATAGTTTCTTTCTTGGCCTTTCTGGCTTGACTGGTATTGGGGCTTATTTTGTTGATATTGAGCTTGATAGGGGACTTCTTAAGGCTACTGTTAAGGATGGAACTATTGCCTTTTGAGGTTGACCAGTTCATTAGAAACATACTGCAAGGTCTTCTTAATATCTTTCAAATCTTGGGACTGGTCAATAGATGGAACAATAGCCTGTTGGGGAGGAGTTGGGATAGGTGGTATAGATGCCAAAACTAGAATTGCTTCTGGAATAGGATGAAGCTCGAGAAAGATAGACATTAGAGGCCTTGGGGCTATCTTTCTAGCTTGTATTAGACTATTATCAGCCCTTATAGCAAGGTCATACACTGCTGGTAAGTTATTCCCTCCCATAGGTTGGATCATGACAAAGATATCATTGTTAAGTGCCCTTAAAAAGTATAGGAAAGCATGTTGGCTTGAGGGTCTAACTATAGCTAGTATTTTGTTCCATGTCCTTTGGAACCTAGAATTAAAATCCATCATATACTCATGGGGTGCCCTTTTAATAGTGGTTAGATATTCAACCAAAGAGAGATGGTCAGACTTTTCTTCAAATTGATTGGTTAAGGCTTGACCCAACTCATCCCAGCTGGCTATGGAACCGCCTGCTATACCTCTAAACCATTGCAAAGCTTTTCCTTTGAGGGATGCTGCCAACAACATCATAGCTACATTGTCTTGAGTTATATTGCGGAGGGAATAGAGGGATGCAACATCTCTTATGTTCTCAATAGTGAAGGTTTGATCCTCTCTTGTAAAAATAGGTAGGCTCTTAAGAGATGATATAGGTATTGTTGGAAATTGAATTGAAACAATTTTTGTATTGTCATTGATGTCAAACCTTAATTGGTATCAAAGCTGAGTTGCTTATTATTAGTGTTGATAGATATCAAGTTTAAAGGGGCTTGAAGAAAATGTTTAGGATGTATAAGAAGGAGGTACCGAAGCTGAACAAAGAAAATTTCCCTACATGGAAAAGCTTGATGAAGCTACATTTGGCTAGTATTGGTGACTCTGCAAAGTACTACATTGAAAACAACTATGTCTCACCTATTGCACCTTTGACTTCTAAAGAAATGAGAGCTAAGCAAGAACATAATCAGACAATGCTGGAAATTGCATTTCCCTAAGCTATCCAGAATTTGAGGACATTAAGGACTGCACAACTGCAAAGGATATGTGGGACACTCTTGCAAGGATCTATGGTGGTGACTTGAATGTGCTGAAATCAAAGGCTGAGAGTCTTAGAAGTAAGTTTGATGAAATGAGAATGAAAGAAGGTGAAAAAATTGCACAATATTGTAGTAGAATAAAAGAAGTCATGAATTCTATTAGATGAGCTAATGGGACTATTGATGATGAAACTATAATTGGGAAAGTATTAAGAACCCTACGTCCTATATATGCTATTAAGATCTCTGCTATTCAGGAATCTAGATGTAACTCTACTAATGTGCTTACTTTGGAAATTTTGGTTGGTAAGTTGACTACTTTTGAACTCTCTAATTATGATAATTTCACTGTTGGAAGCATTGGAAATGTTGAATCTGCTTTTAAGACACAGCTAGTTCTGAACAAGCCAAAGAAATAAAAAGAAAGATGCATTAGTGAAAGTGAAAGTGAAAGTGATAGTGAAAGTGATAGTGACACTTCTGATGAAGACCTAGAAGATCTAGAAGCTACCGACGGAACAAAGACTATGAGGGAAAAGGAAAGAAATCTTGTTACATTGTTGAAAAAGAGACTGACACTGATAGTGATGATTTTGAAATTAAGGTAGTTTATGTGGCAATGAAAGATGAATTTGATGAGGATGAGAAAAATGCATTGATATCCTATGTGAACAAGAATGATAAATGGATTATTGATAGTGGTTGTTCACATCACATGACTGGTGACAAAAATAAGTTTGAGACTTTACATCATTATAGAGGTACAAGTGTAAAATTTCATAATGATGCACCATGTCCTATTAGAGGAAAAGGTTTGATTAAACTAACTGCTTGTGAAAATGCATATTGGGTTGAAGGTCTTAATTACAATTTGTTAAGTGCTGCTCAGCTTAACAAAACTAGTTACCAAGTGGAATTTCATCACATGCAAGCTAAAATATCTAATGCTGTTGGAGAACTGATTGGAAGTGGAGATCAGACTAGAGGTAATTTGTTCTATCTTGACCTATCTGAAGAAACATGTTTGATTGCACAACTTGATGATATTTGGTTATGGCATAAAAGGTTGTGTCATGTCAACTTTGACAATCTAGTAGAGATAAGTAAGAAGAAAAAGGTAAGAGGTCTACCTAGATTGAAGAAACCTGAGAATGTGATGTGCAAGGAATACTAGTTAGGAAAAATGACAAAGTCAAGTTTCAAGAGAAAATCCTTTACTTCCAAAAACATTTTAGATTTGGTTCATATTGACCTTTGTGGACCTATGGGTGTACAAAGTTACTATGGTGCTAGATATTTTATCTTATTTGTTGATGATCATACTAGGATGATGCAGGTGATGTTTCTAAAAGAAAAATCTAAAGCTTTTCAATATTTTAAGTAGTATTTGGATAAGGTTGAAAAGGAGACAGGTAGGAACTTGAAATGTCTTAGATCTGACCGAGGTGGAGAATTTATATCAAATGAATTTAATCTATTTTGTAATGATAGAGGAATTAAAAGAGAGATGTCTGCACCTAGAAGACCTCCACAAAATGGTATAGCAGAAAGGAGAAATAGATCTATCTTGGATTGTGCAAGGACATTGATGATTGAAAAGAATGTGGCACAGAGATATTGGAAAGAAGCTATAAGCACTACTGTCTACACTCTTAACTGGGTACAAATCAAGAAATGTACAAATTTGACACCTTATGAATTATGGCATGGACATGTACTGAGTGTTAAATACTTTAGAATCTTTGGAAGTAAGTGTTATATATTAAAAGACACTAGGAATGGAAAGTTTGATACTAAGAGTGATGAAGGCATATTCCTAGGGTACTCCACAAAAAGTAAATCTTATAAGTGTTTGAACTCTAACACTAACAAAATTGTGGAAAGTGTGAATGTAAAAATTGATGAGTATACAAAAAGAAATGAAGCTGACAGTAAAAGAGAACCAGAAGATTATAGATCTTTTCTGTACATTGAAGAAGAAGAAGAGGCAAGTAACAGACTTGCACCTAATACCAAGTCTCGGGTAAGCAATGTCAAGTGACAGACATAAGCTATCGTGCATCAGGAAAATAGTGCCAAGAGAGAACAAGAACATGTCAAGCTACAAGAAAATGTTGTTGAATATCAAGAAGAGGTTTTCGAGCATTTTGAAGTTGAATCTGATAATATTGTTGAGGAACATGATGAAATAGAGGAGAGAATAGCTAAACCTGTTTTGGCAAAATATGTGAGAAGACATCATAAGCCTGAACAGATAATTGGAGACAAAGATACTGAAATCCAAACTAGAAGCAAGACTAAGGATCCAGCATGTCTACTATGTGAATTTGAACTGAAGACAACTAGAGAAGCATTGGAGAATGAAGACTGGATACAAGCAATGAATGAAAAAATTGACCATATTGAGAAGAATGATACTTGGACTCTGGTGCTGAGACCTGAAAACAAGAATGTTATAGGAAAAAAGTTGGTATTTCAAAATAAGGTGAATGAAAATGGTGAAATCATTAAAAAAAAAGCTAGGCTGGTATGCAAAGGCTATGCACAAGAAGAAGGAATAGATTATGGGGAGACATTCACCCCTGTAGCTAGATTAGAAGGAGTACGAAATCTGCTTGCATATGTTGCTTATAAAGATTTCAAGGTATATCAAATGGATGTCAAGTCCACATTTCTAAATGGTATACTAGAAGAAGAAGTTTACATAGAACAACCAAAAGGTGTTATTGATCTAAACAGAAGACACATGGTGTGAAAACTAAACAAAGTATTATATGGATTGAAGCAAGCACCTAGAGCATGGTATGAGAGGCTGCACAACTACTTGATACAAATTGGATTTTCAAGAATAAATGACACAAGCATTCTGTACATGAAGGATGAAGAAGGTAAAGGTATCTTGTTGGCAAAAAATTTTGTTGATGACATTATTTTTGGTGGACAAGATGCATTATGTAAAAGTTTCTCAAACGAAATGCAAATTGAATTTGAAATGAATATGCTTGCTAAGATCGAATTATTTGTTGGTTTACAAGTATATTAGAGGAAGAATGGAATTTTCATTACACAGTCTAAGTATGTTAATGAAATACTAAAAACTTTTGGGATGGAAGATGCTAAACCAGTAGGAACTCCTATGGTTACTCGACAAAAGTTATCTAAGAATGATGATGTTGCAAAAGTGAATCAAACTCTGTACAGATCTATGATTAGAAAATTGCAATATGATGTACACAGCAGACCAGATATTGCATTAGCTATTGGGATTGTGGCAATATTCTCTGCCAATCCTAAGGAAACACATATGATGGCCGTGAAAAGAATTATGAGATACTTGAAAGGAACTGCTGACTATGGTCTATATTATAAGAAGGATGACAAATTTGAACTATGAGTTTATACAGATGTTGATTAAGCAGAAAATGTAGATGATAGAAATAGTACAAGTGGTGGAGCTTTCTTTCTTGGATAGAGATTAGTCTCCTAGACAAGAAAGAAAAAAATTTGCATTTCCCAATCTACTGCCGAGGCTGAGTATGTTGTTGTTGCAGTGAACTGTTCAAACTTGGTATGGATAAAACAATTGTTGATAGGCATGAAAGAAGAAATCACTGAACCTATTATTATTTTCTATGACAACACAAGTGCTATCAATATTTCTAAGAATCTAGTGATGCACACTAAGACCAAACACATTGCTATCAAGTATCACTACTTGAGAGAATTAGTACAAGACAAAAAAGTCTGAATGGAATATGTGAATACAAAAGAACAATTAGTAGATTCACTAAAGCTTTACCCAAAGAAGCTCATGAGTATTTAAGAAGTCAATTAGGGGTTCTTCCCCTAATTGAGGCTGCCTAGACAAGCTAGGAGCACTGCATCAAATGTGCTACAATAGAACATTTGACAAATTGATGTAGAAGATTGTCACACTTTAGGGCTGGCCTAGAGTTGTGAAGAGAAGCAAAGACAAGGAATCAATCATTAGCAAGATGATAGAGGGAGAAACACTGAGTTACACAAATATTACCTACATCTGATGGATGCATGTTTTAATTGCTACTTTGGCATTTTTTTCAAAGAGGGAGAATGTACTGATATGATAACACATGAAACTAAAATGAAGAATCAGGATAGAGGGAGATCTGAATACTTCTGACAGTCACAAGAGTGAGGCTTACAAGATTCTAAATTAGAATGAAGCTAAGGATATTATAAATAAGTTTCTGATGGAGAGATAAGATTTTGGATTGGTTGGTAATCTATGTGTTATTCAGATGATATCATATGGTGTTTCCATCAATTCCGAAGAGGGAGATTGTTGGAAACTGAATTGAAACATTTGTTGTATTGTCATTGATGTCAAACCTTAATTGGAATCAGAGCTAAGTTTCTTATTATTAGTGTTGATAGACATCAAGTTTAAAGGGGCTTGAAGAAAATGTTCAGGATGTATAAGAAGGAGGTACCAAAGCTGAACAAACAAAATTTTCCTGCATGGAAAAGCTTGATGAAGCTGCATCTGGTCAGTATTGGTGACTCTGCAAAGTACTGCATTGAAAACAACTATGTCTCACCTGTTGCACCTTTGATTGCTGAAGAAATGAGAGCTAAGCAAGAACATAATCAAGCAATGCTAGAAATTGCATCTGCCCTAAGCTATCTAGAATTTAAGGACATTAAGGACTGCATAACTGCAAAGGATATGTGGGACACTCTTGCAAGGATCTATGGTGGTGACTTGAATGTGCTGAAAGCAAAGGCCAAGAGTCTTAGAGGTAAGTTTGATGAAATTAGAATGCAAGAAGGTGAAAACATTGCACAATATTGTAGTAGAATAAAAGAAGTTGTGAATGCTACTAGAGGAGCTAATGGGACTATTGATGATGAAACTATAATTGGGAAAGTATTAAGAACCCTACATCCTATATATGCTATTAAGATCCCTGCTATTCAGGAATCTAGATGTAACTCTACTAATGTGCTTACTTTGGAAAGTTTGGTTGGTAAGGTGACTACTTTTGAACTCTCTAATTATGATAATTTCACTATTGGAAGCATTGGAAATGTCAAATTTGCTTTTAAGTCACAACTAGTTCTGAAAAAGCCAAAGAAAGAAAAAGAAAGATGCATTAGTGAAAGTGAAAGTGAAAGTGGTAGTGAAAGTGACAGTGACACTTCTAATGAAGATCTAGAAGATCTAGAAGCTCTTATGTCTAGAAGAATGAGAAGGGGAAAAGGAAAGTATAAAGGTAAACTCCCTATTATATATTTTGCATGTAATAAATTTGGTCATATAGCTGCTAGATGTCTTGATAGGAAGGATAAAGATGATGAAAGGAAAAGCAAACACAAAGATAGAAAAGATGAGTTAACTTAATTGAGGAAAATATAAGGGAACCTAAACATTGTGATATGTATGCACATGGTGAACAAAGAATGCTAGAAGAGAAAAGTTTTATTGACTGAATAAGCAGAAAAGGCTAAAGGAGAAGTGTGGTGATTGCTTGAAGAAAAGTTCTGAGTAGATCAGAGATGGAAATGGAAAAGTTTCAAAGTCAGTAAACCAGCATTAGTGTATGGAATCGAATCTGATATTTGCAAAGTGAGTTGTATATTTTTTTAAATAATACTGCTGCTACTTTCTAACCATTCTAATAGTCAAAATCCTTTTAACAGAGGTTGACCTAACAATCATATGTTAAATCCTTTGAACAAGGTTGCATTCTAATGGAGTGTATGTAAGGCCTATGACTAGGCTCACTTTTAACATGGTGATTGAAATCCTTTAATCAGGTCACATTTGACAGTGTGTATTGTAACCTTTGACAAGGTTGGATTTTTACCAAGCTCACTTCAGAAGAGTGAAAATAATAGTAGCATGTTACAAAGTGGTTTTTCTCAAATTGGGTTTCCACTATAAAACCTAGTGTTTATATTTGTGTGAATGTTTAGATCTGAACATTGCTATGTTTTACAAGTTAAGTTATAGCTAGGTAGTGGACTACATTGTTAGATGTTTCTATTATTTAATCAGTGATGATCGAGTTTGTTTTGGTTTTGGATTTGATTTAAGGATAAGTTTATGAGATTGTTTTATACATCTGGACCTGAGAACAACTGATTCAACCCCCCCTCTCTATTTTTCTAAATCATATTAACAGGTATGTCATTATGCTACTGCAAATTTAAGGGGCTACCTTGATTAAAATCCATAAAAGGATGATTTCTAGCCATTGGAGGGTTTAAGGGAACTTGAACTGTTGGTGTTGCTTGCACAAGTGGGATTATGGTAGTTCTTACAAGGATAAGAATGGGATTTGTAGATTGGGATGCACTAGATTGGGATGCCTTAGTCCTTTTCTTGGATGATGGTAGCTCTACATAAACAAAAGGATTCTTGCTCTACTTGGTTGGAATCCCACTCATAAGTTTAAGTGTTGATCTGCATGAAACAAGATTAGAGTCACCAAGTACGATATCAAAACATAGTCACTGCTCATACCAAATAATAACCCACATAGAATTACTTTAGAAAATCTGACTTACTGAGTCTTCTGTCCCACTGGGCATGCCAAAATATGTTGTCACTAAGGATTGCACCCAAATGTGCTAAGTGTAAACCCAAAAATCCTATGAAACATGGGACTACTTTTAGGTTGTGGGTGACCTATCAGAAAGTAGACCTCCCAATTAGGGGTCAGCTTCCCCTTGGCTCACTTGAAATTTGACTAACTTTTGAGTAAAGGGAGAGAATGCATGAAACAAATGATTGAAACTAAACTTAAACTAGGTGATCCACCAAATTGATAAAATATCCACAATTGAAGCAAGCTTACAAAACAACTGAAAAAAATCTACAACTCACAACTTGAACCTACTACTTTGAACATCTTAGAGATAATAAGATACTTGGAATATAGAAAGGGAAGATACTTCCACAATTATGATTCCAATTTGTACACAGATTAATACTTCAAAGCCAAAACAAATCTATGAATACTTAGTTGAATCAATATGCAGATTAAGGATGAGATGATATCATAATAAAACTAGCATAAAAACTCAATAAGAAACTCTGAAATGAAAGGAGACAAGAAGGATTACTTTTTTATTCACTGAAAAGAAGCTAAGTACAATTATGTATCTGAGAGCTACAACACCCTCATGCTAGAGAGAAAGAATGAAGAGCTAACCTCAATCACATAAGTGAGAGGTATATAAAACAAGGCCTAAGAATCTACATTCAAACCTCTCAACCTCCCAAAAATGGAAAAAATTTGTATATAAGCCCATGAAGATGCCTCTTAAATCCGGATGTCAGATTCCTGGATTTGTAGGGGTAAGGGGAAAAGTGAAAATCCTAGAAAAGATGGTCATTAAAACCTACCATGTCCCTTCTAAGTCATGCTCTATAAATGACATTCTGACAATGATTTATAGAATATCATCGTTAGAATTTACATTAAAATTGCACATTTTTCCCCTATGTCATGATGGAAACACATGTGGATTCTAATTATATTTTATGAATATTCCTCAACCCTGTTTAAATTAATTAAAAGGGGAGAGAATTTTCAAAAAATATTTACATCTTAAATCAAATCCACCTATTACATAAATGTTTTTATCCCTTAAAACTTGGGGCCTTCTTCCTTTCATAACCTTGGGGTCTTAGGATAACTCAACCATTAACATTATTTCCCTAAAAGAATCCCAATTTTTTACAAAAGCATAAAAAACCCTTGGCTTTTGATCTGCAAAGAAGACTAAGTGTTTAGACTAACAAAAGAAAGAAACTTTCCTTAAGGTTTCTCTACCCGCACTTGAATTGGGAAGTTGTTGGTAATGAACAGAAAAAATGACCTTGCTGGAGTCCATACTTGGCAAGATGTTTGAACATATTTGGAAGGTGGGTGATTGATTTTACATCATTTCCTCTACATTTGATTTTATTGCTATCTCTATATTTTCAAGGGCACAATGATAGCATTTTGATTGAATCACTGTATTAACTGTCGAGGCATCAATGTTACTCACATGACTGTTTGGATAGCATAGTTTGATAAATGGTTTCATTTCTTTGTTACCTTGCTATAGATTCAATCCCATTGTATTTGATGCTATGTATTTTTCATGCATAGCCCTAGGGCATCGTTGTTTTGTATGATCTTAGCATCCCACTCTGCATTTTGTGTAGCACTGTATTTGATGCTTTGAGTTTACCTGTCATTCAAATTTGGGGCTTGAGCTTTTAAAATCTGGGCATACTTTGGTGATTTTACATCCACTATTATGATGGGTTGAAATCACATCTCAGGAACCATCATTTGGGGCATCATTGTTTAATACTTACTGTGTTGACTCTTTGAGGTCCGAGAGCTAGGGCATAGTATTTATATGTTGTAACACATTTTTGTGAAGTGAATGGCACCGTGTTAAACTTTAGGGCATTGTGTTTTCTGCTATTACAATGCTCAAATGCTCACTATTTCATTACATTGTTTCTTCCATGGTGTGCTCATCATTTGCATCCCATGAACTAGATCTCAATGATGCTTATGTTTTAATGCTTGGAAGGTAAAGCCTTGCGAGTTTAGTATTATGCAATTGATGGCACCATTTCTCACATACAATTGTTATTGTCTTTTAGCTATAGTTTCCACTATTCCTTGGGGACCTATGAGCTTGGAATGGCTTGGTCTTGTTGCATCTTTGAGCCTATGAGATTGAGGGCATCATGTCTTTGCTCATGGCATGTTTTGAATGCTGTTGGTGTGAAATATTGACTATGGTAACATTCAATGATCCACAAGCTTGAGCTAGGTGCCATGTATTTGTATAGTATAAAATGGTGTATGGGGTCCTAGAACAATGGTTTGCACATAAAAGAGACCCCAAAGCCAATATTTTACACATACATTTGAATTGTAAGGTAAAATACTTGAAATTAGATAAAATAAGATACATACCTCATGATGAAATTAATTTGGAAATACCTATTTTCTAGTGTCTGTGTGTACTTTCGGGCAATTCTACAACCTATTTTGGACTAGAAATGCCGAGACAAAGAAAACCCAAAAATCATTTATCTTTCTGACAGTAGGTAGTCTTTGACCCTCATAAAAGTTCAAAGGCTACATTTTTTTGTTTGAAGGTTGATTTTGACTTTGTTCACAAATCTTAGAAGTTCATCAAAAAGGGTATCCTAATCTACTCTCAGATCTAAAATTTTGCACCTGTACCTGCAAGAAAAAGAGGGTTTTTGTTGTTTGTTTGGGGGGTTTGCCTTATTCAAACCCCGGTTTGGAATCAACCTTAATATTGAAATTGAAATGGAGAATGCTAGCAAGTAGTAGAAGTAGATCTAACAATGAAGCTATGATATTCAATAGATATGCAAATTGTATTTGAAATGTAATCAAGTATGTTAATATGAAAGCTTGAACATAACATCAATAAATGTAAATCAAACCTCCATGATTGTAAGCTTGGAATCCACCTTGAGGGAAGAATGAATGGATCTTGAAGATGAACAAAAGGATCTTGAAGGAAGATCACACCATCATGATGGAAAGGTCTAGGGTTTGAATGATGAATCTTGAATGCTTGAACCAAATCCCTTCAATGGCTTGAATGCTTGAATCCTTGATCTTCAATGGAGAACTTGGATGGAGAAGAGGACTTGAATGCTTGAATGGATTCTTTCTTGATGAAATGATTTCTTGATCTCCTTTCTTGAGAGTGCTTGAGCATGAAAACTTGATTGAGAGAGATGTTCTCACAAAACTTGATGGTGAAAATGAGAGAGGAAGGCCTCTTTTTATAGTGATCTAGGGCACAATCCTCTAGAGGGGCCACCTTGCAGAATTAAATTCCAATTAGGCCTCAAACTTTTAGGAATGGACCTAAATTAAATATAATTTTAAGGGTTTACCATTTCAAATACCAAAATAGCAGACCCGGAAGCGGGAAAACAATTATTTCTGAAACCCGACAACCGGAGATCCTGGGACCTTGAAATTTGAACCCAGGGTCAAAGACAAGCTCGATCCTAACCTAGTTAGGATTGAGGTTTACTTTGACCCATTTAGGTCTAATTTTACCCCTTTAGGTTGACTTTGACCTTAAGGGTATAGATTTTAGGGTCTCAGTCAAAGTGAGAAACAGGAGGTCCCGGGGGTGCCTGAAGACCTAGAAATGATGCCAGAACAAGGTAGAGTGTCAAGGAGAGGCAAAAAATCCTATGATGAACATGATGAAGTCTAGGAGGACCTATTTTTAAGTCCTACCTAAAACATAGAGCCATAGAAGAGGGAAATTAAGGAGAATCCTCAGGATCCTAACCCTAATTTCACCTAGAATGAAGGAATCAAGTGCAGAAAAGAAGTGGAAAGCGGGGAGAAATCCAGATCCAAGAAAAGATCAATTCAAGGTGTTCAAAATGACCCCAAACCACTTACTCAGAGGGCTAAATTATCTTAACATGGAAGTACTTCCATTTTAAGATGATACAGTATCGTGGACTCATTTCTTTCTTTGACCATTTAGTTCAATGAAACAATGGCATTTGATTTCTTCTTTCTATAAACTCATGGAATTATTGATCTCTTTGCAATCAAACACTAGTGTTGATTTCATTTTTGAGGAATAGATTTGTATATTGCTAACTGTGTTCCATGCTGCTATGTTGGATTGGATCATAGCCCATGAATCCTTAAACCATGTTGTATTTTAGCATGCTCAGCTTGACTGATATGCTTTTCTTTCAAGCTCATTGTTTTAATGTATAGCTCCATTATGATGATTGCATAGCATTCACTGTTGCTTGGGGCCAAAATTCTTACTCTTATTCCTTGCTATTTGAAAAAGCTTGACACCATGCTTTTGTAAGTTCATCAATGCACTAGAGGATTCATGTATTCTTGGTATCATAGCATCGTCTCTTGACTCATCATAACTGGTTCATTGTATTCCTGCCCTTCCTATTTTGATTGCACATGTTTCTTTAGTTCTATTCTATTGCATGAGAATTTCTTTAGTTCTATTCTATTGCATGAGACTCAGGTCTCGGTTGAAGAAATAACATTGTTATTTTATTTTGAACACATGTGATCATGTTATCCATGGTTTTGACTATTGTTGATACATCAATGGTGGTGATGCCATTCCACCATGGTGATCAAAATGTATTGGTTCAAGACACATAAATTGTGAAAGCTTCATTAATCCATTAGATTTGTGCCTCTATCACTGTAGTTACTCTGTTAGTTGTAGCTTCCTTCTAAATGCATATTTGAATACTTGTATGATAGGAATGAATGTAGATTTTTGTACCTTATTCTCTGTTCTGATGATGATTTGATGTACTCTACTAGCCCTTTGTTAGTGGATGACCATGATTCTAGATGATGATGGCCATGGTGGATGGTTATTGTGGCTGCATTATGATGTCACAACAACACCAGATGGAACAACAACATCTGGTGTTGTTGTTGCATGTTGATAATGCAGACATAATAGAGATCGATTAGGTGTCCATGCAGCCATCAACTTTCCTTTTTTGTATTGATCTCTTTTTTGTACTTCCATACTTTCATGTTTCATTAGTCTACCTTGATGATCTCTGAATGTTCCACTGATACTACTTCATCTAGTTGTTTCCCTTGTGGTGATCATGGGTGCTCTTGGCTTGTGATGTGGTATTTATTGAGGAACTTTGAGGTTTTCCCAATAGAGCCCACATCATAGGGAAACATCATTCATCTAGATTCTAGCACCTTTGGATTGTTGTTGTACATATAATCATTGTACTTCTAGGATGTTCTTTTGGAAAGGCCATCCTCTTAGTACTTTGATTATCCAAATGAGGTAAACAATAGTGAATCATCTTCTTCTATATCTGCACATGGAACAAACAAGGTAGTGAAAACATGGTATCTCCTTTTTCTTCTTGCAAAATCTTTCCTGAGTGCACATGCCCTATAGCATAGTCCTTCTTAGAAGTGTATGGCTGAGTGCATATATGCATGCTTGTAGATGAGGGTAAATATTATGATATTATACATTTCTTAGATCCATTGGATCTAACCACCATCTTGTTCTGTCTTCTCTACAGGTTCTGGATCATAGGAGCACACTAGACAAATCTAGATCAATGCTTCATCACTAGGAAATGTCTGGTATCCTTGTACTTATGTTCATCTAATTCATGTATGTTTGTACTTATTTATACATTTTAAAAAATTGGCTATGCTCACGATGCATGTAAGCCCAAATGAATGATCTTTCCAGTTCTCTCCTTTGTACAAGAATTTTCAGATATTGGCACATATACATGTAATACCTTAGATTTAAACATTTCTTTTCCTTTTCATGTATCTTATTATGAAATGAACACAAATTTAAGAAAGATAACCTAATAATCCAAACTAGGGTACTGTAGCCTCATTTAGTAATTAGGACTCCAAAAGATGAGTAAAAATATGATAATAGTAGTTATTAAAAATATTAAATGTATCAACCATTTCTCCAATGCATTAGCAATATCCAACAATCTCCTCCTTTTGCATTGATGTCAACATATGGGAAAATCCATTAGCCCAAAGTTTTATCAATCCAAAGTTCTACAACCAAACAATACTCTCATAGTACACCTTTATACAATCTCCCCATACAAGTTATGCAAACAAACAATACTAACACAATACACCTTCATACAATATCCCCATACAGTAGGGAGTTTCTTATAGAAACACTCCCCCTTTGACAGTAATGGTAAATGGTGCCATGAGTCATCAATTGTTCTTCACAACTTTCTTCAATGATCACTCCCCCTAATGAGTAGATCCCTACATTAAGTCCAGAATATGATAAGGCTCTGAAAACCTCTAGATTGATGCATCCCTACATTATTTAATTCTGACTAGGAGGGGCATGAACCCCAAGCATACCTCTGAGATATTCAAAGGTATCTTTTGGAAATAGCTTTGTAAAGATGTCTGCAATATGTTCCTTTGTACTAATATATTCCAAATTTATTTCCTTATGTACCACTTTGTCTCTCAAGAAGTGATACTTGATAGAAACATGTTTAGTTTTAGAATGCATCACCAGATTCTTTGACATATTCATTGTATTGGTGTTATCATAGTGGAAAACCACATGCTCATCAAAAGTTATTCCAATGTCCTTTAGCATTTGTTTCATCCAAACAATTTGAGTGCAATTAATAGTAGTAGCAACATACTCCGATTCAGCAGTAGATTGAGCTATACAATCTTTCTTCTTACTAAGCCATGAAACCAACTTTTTCCCAAGGAAAAATGCACCACCACTAGTACTCTTCCTGTCATCAATATTTCCTACCCAATCAACATCAGTATAAGAATGAAGTTCAAAGCTATCATTTCTATCATACCATAAGCCATTGTCTATTGTTCCTTTAAGATATCTCAATATCCCTTTTACAGTAGCTAGGTGTGTCTCTTTCAATTCTGACTGATATCTAGCCACAATCCCAACAACATTAGCAATATCTGGTCTGGTGTGAGTCAAATATTATAATCCTCCAACCATTGATCTGTACTTGGTTTGAAAAATACACTTTGATTCATCATCAATTATCAGCTTATTACCAGTCACCATGGGTGTACCAACTGGTTTATAGTCTTCCATTCCAAACTTTTTCAACATTTCTTTAAGATATTTAGTCTGAGAAATAAAAATTCCATTCTTACTTTGATTTATTTGTAGTCCAAGAAAGAATTTCATTTCACCTATCATGGACTTTTCAAATTTATTTTCCATATCTTTAGAAAACTTCTTACACAATTCATTATTGCCTCTAAAGATAATATCATCAACAAAAACTTCTATTACCAAAACTCTATCTTCACTAGTTCTCAAATATAAATTACTACCAACATTACCTTTTCTGAATCCAAGGTGAAGTAATTATTTGTCCAACCTTGCATACCAAGCCATTGGAGCTTGCTTCAGCCCATATAGAGTTTTCTTCAAATTTCATACCATGTCTCCATCTTCGGATAGGGGAAATCCATCAGGTTGTTCTATATATACTTCTTCTTCAAGATCCCCATTCAAGAATGCAAATTTCACATCCACCTGATATACCTTGAAGTTCTTATGTGCAACATAAGCCAATAATAGTCTTAAAACTTCTATTCTAGCAATAGGAGAAAACGTTTTTTCAAAATCTATGCCTTCTTGTTGTGAATAGCCTTTACATACCAATCTTGCTTTATTTCTTACTACAACTCCTTCTTCATTCATTTTGTTTCTGAAAACCCATTTAGTTCCTATTACATTTTTGTTCTTAGGTCTAGGAACCAATTTCCAAGTGTTATTCTTCTTTATCTGATCTAACTCTTCCTTCATAGCATTTATCCAAGATTCATCTCTATAAGCTTCATCTATAGTCTTTGGTTCAACTTCAGAAATGAAACAAATTTCTTCTCTAGCCTTTGATCTAGTCATTACTCCTTGATTATAGTTACCAATAATTTTATTTTCAAGATGATTTTTCTTTACATACCTCAGAGTCTTAGGAACCTCATAAGCCTCATTTTTGTCATCATCACAAATCTCATTTTCACATTAAGCCTCAACAATTTCTTCTTCTTCTATAGCAGCAGCCTCTTTGATCTTTGTAACCTGATTACAATCATACATTCTCTCTTGTATTTGAAACCTTTCATCTATCTTCACATTGTTACTTTCAATTATCTTCAGGTTAATCTTAGATTGAAACATTTGTAAGCCTTTCTCTTAGTAGAATAACCAAGGAAAATTCCTTCATCACTTCTAGCATCAAACTTCCCTATCTCATCATCTCTCTTGATATAGCACTTACTACCAAATATTCTAAAATATTTTACTGTAGGAGAATGATCAAACCATAATTCATAAGGAGTCATACTTGTACCTTCTCTAACTTGAACTTTGTTTAATGTGTACACTTCTATCCCAAAAACCTTTCTCTAATGCACATGATATACATTTCCTTCAAGAAACATTGTCCTAGCAACATCAAGTATAGTCTTGTTTCTTCGCTCTAGTATCCCATTCTATTGTGGAGTCCTAGGAGCATATGTTTGTCTTTGTATTCCATACACTTCATAGTATGAATTGAATAAGTCTGAAGTAAACTCTCCACCTCTATCTGACCTCAAAATTTTTTTCTTTAAACCTGATTCATTCTCTACTTTTCCCTTGAATATCTTGAATTTATCAAATGCTTATAATTTTTCTTTCAAGTAAGTAACCCACATCATTCTAGAAAAGTCATCAACAAAAAGTATAAAATACCTTTCACCATAGTATTATATTGTCCTTGTAGGTCCACATAGGTCTGTATGTATCAAATCCAACTTTCCTTTTGATGTATATTCTTTTCTTTTGTAATTGCTTCTAGTCTGTTTCCCCATAACACATTCTCTTCATACAATAGATCTCTTACTGTATTAGTCAAAATTTCCTTTACAATGTTGTCAAAGTTAACATGAAAAAACCTTATGTGCCATAACCAACTATCATCTACCTTTGCAACAAAACAAGAGGCTCCAAATGTATTTAATTCAAAAAAACTACCTCTAGATTTAGTACCGGTTGCAATTAGCTTTCCTTCTTTACTTCTGATAAAACATTTACCATCATTGAATTGTAATTGAAACTCTTTTTCCATCAAGTCTCCAACACTCAACAAGTTATTCTTCAGTCCATCAACAAGTAGTAGATTATCAATATTATTTTTTCCATCTAGAGTAATAGATCCTACTCCTATGATAGGTTTAGGAAGATTGTCTCTGAATCTCACAACACCACCATCATACTTTACTAATTTAAAAAAATTGTTTTTGTCTCTAGACATATGATGTGAAAAACCACTATCTATAATCCATTCATATTTCTTATCACCATGTGATACTAAAGCTTTTTCCTCATATTATGGTTCATCTCTAATAGCAACAAATCCAATCTCTTCATAATCTAAATCATCATCATCAGAAATTCCTTCACTAGCATAATAACATTCCTTATCCTTTGAATACTTAGACTTAAAAAACTTAGGCTTTTACTTAGGAACTCTTGTAGGACATCTAGATGCAAAATGACCTACCTTATTGCATGAAAAACATTTCAAAGGTAACTTTCCTTCAAATTTTCCCTTGCCTCTCTTTTCTCTTCTAGCAATCAGTGCAACAAGTTCATCCATCTTTCTTTCCTTAGCCATTATCTGTTCCCATTCCTTAGCATATTGACCAAGCTCTTCTTTTAGGTCTTCATTACTGGTGCTCAAAAGTGTAGATATCATCTTCTTGTGTGTAGATTCCTTAAATATAGATTCAAGTTTAGGTACAGAATCTCCCATTTTAGCATCTTCAAATGTAGTCAACTTTGCAATCAACATCTCTCTACTAAAGTTCAGAGTCAAAGGAATAGTCTCTTGAATAGATATAGCCTTAAACTTGTAAGCATGTGTCAATGATTTAAGGATCTTTGTAATGACTTCTTCTTCATCATAAGTGCCTCCACAATTTTTTATTCCAACCACAACTTTTCTAACCCTTTGAACATAAGCCCTAATGCTTTCATCATCATTCATTTCTAGCTTCTCCATCTTTGTTTTCCAGTTCTATAACTTCACTTTCTTGGTATACTTGTCTCCTTCATATAGTGCTTCCAATCTTTGCAAAATCTGGTGTGTCGAATCCAAGTCTTTAACTTCAGTAAATTCTCCTTCAGAGAGTGCACTGATCAATGCTTCCCTTGCAACCATGTAATGTGAAAATATCTTCTTCTCATCATTAGTATTTGATGGAAAATAATTCTCAATCTTCATAGTTACCTTATTCTTTGTAATCAACTAGTAGTCAATAACCAAACATAGTAAATGAGTTCGCATCTTGTTCTTCCAACTGTCAAAGTTTTCAGGATCAAATTTTGGACTATCCTTCCTATAGAACACCATCTCCAAGATCACCTCAAGCTATTAATATTTCTCTCTAAGGACCACACACTCTGATACCAATTGTTAGGAATAACAGTCCATAATAAAACAGAGAGGGAAGGGGTGAATATATTGTATGACAAAATATTAAACTTTAAACTTTGAATAACAACAATATCAAATCTAATGAACACAATGAATGCCCACACAAAAACACAATATTTTGGTGTCAGGGAAACCCTGTTAAAGGTAAAAACCCAGGTGGAATTAGCACCCACAAATGATGTACTGAGAGTATAGTATCCTTGTTAGAAGATCTAGCCCTATTAGGATCTTATTGAAACATTATAGTACACAGTCCTTCTTAGAGGAAAAACCCTATTAGGAGTCAAGAAAGAAGGGTGGGATCCATGCTCAAAGAAGGTTAAATCCACCTTCAGAACTCACTATTTGCAATACAAGTGTATATGAAGAAATAAACAATATTTTGAACTGTCTGACATCAACTATCTTTTCTTTATCAGTTCCAATGAAGTACACTAGTAATCCTCTACTCTACATCTAGCAGACACAAGATCACAGCTTTCACAATATTATTTACATCACATACATCTCATCCATTATCTTTTCCAAATAAAATATCTTACATATATACCCTATTACATTCTACATGATTAGGTTGACCGATTAGGCTTTCTCAATATACAAACAATTACATAAACCCTTGCTAAGATACACACGGTATTTAAAAAAAGTATACAATGATTACATTTCAAATATTAAGGACTGACATCATTAATTCACATTCTCCAAACAAAATGCACGCTTCATCTCTGAAGTCATCTTCCAAATAAGTCTCCTCCAGAACACACGCCACATATGACATCATCTAGAATTTGGTACCTTGCACTGACCATCAAAAATTCTTTAGTACCTTATATGTCATCCCTTAAGCTCACATATACTGAATCCATACCTTCTGTAAGATATACCAAGGACACAAAAATTCACTCTGTCAACTTCCACTATCACAGTCCAGTAACTAGTCTTCACCAAAACATTTGTAACTCATCCAATATGCAACATTACATGATGTGATCTTGGATATAAGATCACAATATATTCTTGTACTCTCATTTGACTTCACATGTCCTGAAACATCCATAAAATGTCCATACACTATAGTAACAAACCTTTTCTCTTCACAAAAACATATGCTCACATCAGTGAAAAAACACTAATGACAACAACAACAACTCTAGCATCACTCAACATAGTGATTAAACATATTAAATGTATCAACCATTTCTCCAATGCATTATCAATATCCAACATGATGTAGATTTCTCATGGGTCTTAATGCTTTCTTGTACACATCCTATATCATGTCCATCAT
Organism: Chamaecyparis obtusa; assembly: GCA_027943335.1. Taxonomy (NCBI): domain Eukaryota; kingdom Viridiplantae; phylum Streptophyta; class Pinopsida; order Cupressales; family Cupressaceae; genus Chamaecyparis; species Chamaecyparis obtusa. The sequence continues at coordinate 221,681 of BSBK01011612.1, forward strand.
GAAGGTTTAAATATCAAAAAGAGAAGGGTCACTCCTAGTTGGAATTGGATTGAAATTTAAAGAGGCTCAATCAATATCCATAAATGTTTCAATGTAAGGGATTTGAGTCTCAAATTAAAGGATTTTATTTTTACTACGGAAAATAGGTGTAAAATCTAAGTTTCCTCAATCATCATCTTGAAGATTTTATGGTCTTCTTGTTTTTATGGGAGAAATAATTGAAGGAGGGGGTAGATATTTACCTGAATGGTATTGAATTTATTAGTATCTTGATTTTCTAATGTTTCATTTGTAGAAGGGAGGGCATCAAGGATATCATTCTCTTTTTTCCCAAGTATGTTCATCAATAGGGGAGAGTTTAGGAGAGGGACAATCATAACCTATTAATGCCTCTTCTCTAGAGAGAAAGTTATTGAAATAGATAAGAGGGGAAGTATCATTAATGAAGTGGTAAATCATATCAAACCCTTCCATAATATAATCCTCTTTCACCAAGGTAATCTCACGAGGGAGGTTCATATAATGAGAATAATCAACATGATTCCCTAATGGTTCATTTGAAAGATGGAGAGCATTCATGGAAGTGTTAAAAGTATCTTCTTGCATCAATATGTTCTCACAAGGGAGATTAAATTTGGGAGATGAATCATTGATAGGTTCACAAGCAGATTGTCATAGATCTTAAATTCTTGGATCATATTAAGAAAATTCTATAAAAAAGATGGTTTAGGAGGAATAGAGGAAGACTTAATAGAGATGAAATCATCAAGGGATTCATCCAACATATCAAAGTCATCACTACAAAAGGGTTTATCAAAGGTCGTAAAATTTGGTAAAAAGAAATAAATATTTTTTAATACAATAAGCTAATGTAATGAAACAAAGCATAAAAGAATTTTTATATTTTTATTATTTTTAACATGCAAATTAAATGCAATAATGAACTAGATCTATAACAAAACATGTAATTTTTATGTCTTTTTTATTAATAAATACAAAAATAAGACTAAAATTAAAATCTAATAATGTAATGAATACAAATTAGATCTAAACACCAAACCATAATTGGAAATTTTATGAGTTGGGTTCACCAAAATGTACAATATAAAAAGGGGAGAAATAAAATTGAGGGGTATATCCACCTTATCCTCATACACAATCAAAAGGAAGATGACCCTATTGGTTCTTTTTCCTTCTACCTCTGATTATAAATGGTAAATCAAACCTTAATATTATAGATTAAAAACATAAAAAATTAACTCACTGCATTATCAACAAATCAAGGACATGAAAACCCAACACTGACAAGGCTATACAATCTCTTACACTTCAATCTCCATAATACTTGGGTAGGTGTACCTTTATAACATCTACTTCACTAAATGACTTGAGACAACTTTCCTAGTAGATGCAAATTTGTGGAGAATTCTCAGAAAACTAAACTCATTTTGAGTAATAAAGAAATAATTTACGCTAAAAGAAACAAATGATAAATTTATAATTTTGAGATGCTCACCAAGTAACATTTCATGTTAACTATGACCCATGCTTAATCCATGGGTCAAGAGTCACTGAAAATAACATATGCTTGCTAACATGATCCATTACATGCATAATATTAAAATCTAAAGAAATAAGTATGCATGACATATGAGTCCTTTACACCTATCGAATGCTATCATCAAATTTTCATTTAAATTCAACTTTTATAGTGATCAGCTTTAGCATATTTAATTTTTTCCTAGAAAGAAAGAAAAAGATGAACACATCACATCTTTCATATAGAGAGATGAATTGGAAATATATCTTGATATTGTATTCAATTCATGTAAAATTTCAAATTCCATAAAAAGACAATAGTATAAATTTCATCTATTCATGACTCCAACATTCAATAATTATAAAGACATAGTAACATAATAATACATAAATCATATGACTCAAATCTCCTCTATTATATTGTTCTTGTCTTTTCAAAAAATGTATTGGGAGCCCCCGTAAAGTGGTCTTGGAATCCCTTTTATAAGATAAAGGATGCAACAAGCTTCAGATTACTTGATCAAATTAAATCTAGGGACATAAGACACCCATAACTTATCTCCAACAAATTTAGGATGTCTACTATTATAACTGACCAATCTCTTCATAAACAATTTTTCTCTATGACCACAAAAAAAATTATTCACTAGAAGACAAAAATAAAGGAACTATTTGTCTTTACTCAGTTTGAACCTTATTTCCCTTAGAAAATATTTTCCATTTATTACCTTCCTTATCTTTAGTCTACTTAAAAAATTTTAGTTCTTCAAACTGGTTCACAACCTCTGTCCAATTGGCATCTGTTATGGCACATGCATCTAACAAAATCAACTTCGTCCCTTAACATAGCATCCAATATACCATTGAATTCAGGAAAATCAACATCATTATCAATATTAAGTATGGTCTCAATATTTAGAGAAATCAGTTCAAATTCTCCACTCGAATATTCAAGGGACTTAACATTATTATTGACATCATATATTGAAGGGATCAATGCATGAAGATTATCAAGGGTAAAAGCACGATATACTGTCTCCTTCTAGGCTAAACAAAAAGTCTCATCCAATATAGACTCAGCCGAGTAGGACTCGGCCAAGTCTAAATCGGTCGAGCATACGTAGGTGCCATGCAATGTCGAATGGTGCCTACGTGGCATGGAAGACTCGGCCAAGTCTGACGAGTATTTTAAATACCCCCCAAAACCCCAAAAGCCCCCCATTTTCACATTGAGGGGCTAAGGACTAGTGAGAGGTGAGGAACAATGCGTACTCAGCCCAGTTCCAGGTAGGAAGCATTTTTTTAAATTTTTTTTTGTGTTTTCTAATTTTTTTCTTGTATTTATATACAAAAAAATGTCACTTTTTTACTTAGCATTATACTTTAAATATTAATTTTTCCATTTTTGAGATCTATATTATTGATGAAATAAACATAAATGTAAAACCTAAAAATGTAAACCTAAAACCTAAAATTGCATTTACCTAAAAATGTAAACTTCAAACATAAACTCAAATGTACAAAGCTAAAACCTAAATACATATATAATTTACCCTAAACATAAATTGGAACCTAAAAACATGTAAATAGCACACAATACATGGTTAATTTAAACAATTTTTCAGTCAAATTTATTTAAAATGATTAAGAGATATAACTTATATATATCATAATAAGTTATTTTCCAAAATAAATATATATCAAGAACATATAGATCTAAAATCCTTTGCATATTTTTTCAGACAAAATTATACTTAAAAGACTTAATAATATCTAATCTTAAGACATAATAGGAACCTTAAAACATAATAATACCTAATAAGACATTATACCTATCCTTAATACATAATAGGACCAGTTAAGACCCAATAGGATGTCCAATAAGACCCAATACTTGACCTAATTGTACCAATTAAGACATAATAGGACCCTTAAGACCTAATAGGACCACTTAAGACCTAATAGAACTTAATAGGACCTAATAGTCTACCCTTAAGACCCAATAGGACCCTTAAGACCCAATAGGAACCTTAAAACCCAGAAGGACCCAATAAGACCCTTAAGACCTAATAGGACCCATAAGACCCAATCAGACCTAATTAAGACCCTTAAGATCCAATAGGACTAAAGAAAATCCATTGTTTCATGGACTTGAATGATTTCATCTAGTACCTAATTATTTTCAAATGAACCCCTTTCTAGATTATTATATTTTCACCATTTCTTTTAGTATTTATAATGTTCTTCCCTCCCTAGTTATGGAAATTTACAATCAAACTAGTAAACTGATTTAAAATTTATCTCAAAATTATTGTCACTTGAATCTAGCTAGATTTTGAAAATTTGTATTAAATTAATTTTTCTCATGTTATTTTAAATGTGTATAAATATGGATGAATTAGTAAATTATGTGTGCATGAATTAGTTCTAGTACCATGATTAAATACATGTGTAAATGCATGAATTTAAATTTTTAAATATTTAATTTTGATGCAGGAGCATCCTGGGTGTAAGAGCAATCTTGCATCACCCAAAAATATTTCTATTTTTGTATTCAATAAGGGCTATTTTGTGCAGAGCTGCTATTTATGGAAAGTTACTATTTTTGGTAATTTTTGTATATGCTCAGAATGATCTGATTTCTTTCTTGGAGGTTGATTTTGGTCATATAAGTCCGCCAGTAAAGTTTCATTGCTAGACCAAGTGTATATTGGAAGATATTGAAGATTTTTCAGTATTGGCAGCAGGGTACAGAAACTTTGAACTCAGTTTTAAAGGCTTTAGAGGCCCCGGATGAGGTCAAAAATTTGGGTGACGGGCGCTTGCGCTGGTCAAGCCTGTAGAGCGCTATAGTTCAGGCATTAAAGAAGTGGAGACATTATCTTCTTCCTAAGGAGTTTGTTTTGTATACAGATCATCAAGCTTTGCAATATTTGAATAGTCAAGGAAAGTTGAATCAGAGGCATTTGAAATGGGTTGAGTTTTTGCAGAGTTATACATTTGTTTTGAAACACAGGAGTGGAAAGTCTAATAGGGTTGCAGATGCTCTTAGCAGAAGGCAACTATTGCTGACAGAAATGCAGATTGAAGTGGTTGGGTTCAAGGAACTCAAGAATTTGTATCCAGAGGATCTTGATTTTGGTGAAGCTTGGAAAGCTTGTACAGAACCTGTTACTCTAGACAAGACAAAATGGTTGGATTTCAACATCCAGGATGATATGCTATTCACAGGGAGTCAGTTGTGCATTCCACGAAGTTCTATGAGGGAGAATCTCATCAAGGAGAAGCATAGTGGAGGATTGGCTGGACATTTTGGTCGTGATAAAACCCTTGCTTTGGTTGGTGAGAATTATTATTGGCCACAATTGCAGTAAGATGTGAAGAAGTTTATACAGAGTTGCAGAGTATGTCAGATGGCGAAAGGAGTGAAGCAGAATACAGGGTTGTATCAGCCATTACCTGTACCAGAGAAGCCTTGGGAGGATATCAGCATGGACTTTGTTCTTGGTTTACCGAGGACACAGCGGGGACACGATTCAATTTTTGTGGTAGTTGATAGATTTTCAAAGATGGCACATTTCATTCCCTGCAAGAAGACTAATGATGCTGTTCATGTAGCAGAATTATTTTTCAGAGAAGTAGTGAGACTTCATGGTTTGCCAAAGACCATAGTTTCAGATCGGGACACTAAGTTTGTTGGATATTTCTGGCGTACATTATGGAAGAAGTTGAAGACAAATTTGAAGTTTAGTTCATCACATCATCCACAGACTGATGGACAGACAGAGGTGGTGAATAGAAGTTTGGGAAATTTGCTGAGATGTTTGGTTGGAGATAAGCCAACAGGATGGGATTTGATTTTACCATAGGCGGAATTTGCATACAATAATTCTGTCAACAGGAGCACTGGTAAATCACCATTCCAAATTGTATATGGAAGTAGTCCAAGAAATGCATCTGAATTGAGGAAGATAGATAAAGGAGAAATAAGTAGTGTTGAAGCTAAGGATTTTTCAGAACACTTGAAGAACATCCATGAAGAGGTGAGGAAGCATATTACCAAGATGAATGCACAGTATAAGGCTAAGGCAGATGAGAAAAGGAGGTATAAAGAATTTCAAGTTGGTGACAAAGTCATGGTTCATTTGCGGAAGGAGCGGTTTCCAGTTGGTACATATAACAAGCTGAAAATGAAGAAGTTTGGACCATGCAGGATACTGAAGAAACATGATTCAGGAAATGCATATGAGGTAGAATTGTCTACTGAGCTAAATATTTCAC
>BSBK01011613.1:0-55000 GCA_027943335.1 Chamaecyparis obtusa
GAGTATACCTAACAAGTATTTTTTGTAAATCTATTAACCAAGGGCACACTTAACAATGTTTCTTGAATCCTCTAACAAGGTAGATCCTAATAGGTCTTTATTTTTATTCCTAACAGCGTAAAATCATTAGAAATGATCAACATTGTAGCCTTTACTGGAAAAATTTATTACTGCAGTTAGTGAAGCTTTGTGGGTGTCATCCCCATAGTAATTTTAACCTTCTAATGAGGGTTTCTATGATCCCAAAATACTTGGGTATTGTGTATGAAGTTTCATGAATGTTTACATGTTAGATCTCAAAGCATTTCTTATTTTTAGTAATGTTATGAATGGATGGAAAAGAGAACATGCCATTCGGTTAATGAAATACATTGTCTTAAAGATTCAATTCAAAATTTCTTAGGGATTGCAATGTCCCCATATTAAAATAAGATTTAGTATAAAAAATAACAATAAAACTAAATTAATAAAGAATAAATAATAATAAATTCTAATATAATTTATTGATATTAAATATAATCCAAAAGAAAATTAATATTGTATAATATAATATTAATAATATTATAATATATATTTTATCATATTTATATTAATACATATAGTATACTATTAATATTAAATAATCTTTTAATATTTTATTAATATTGAATATAATAATATTCACATATATAAATAAATTGTCATATTAATATTATATTATAATTTTTATATTTTATATTAGAAACTTGTCAAAACTAACGAGCTCACTAATAAGACATGACTTCTAGTCATTCCTCCAAGAATGCATATATATAAGAGAAATGCAATTTAGATGGAGGGTGAACCCATAATAGTGGGTTACACTTTTTTGCCTGAACGGAAACTATACTCTAAATTTTGAATAAAACTTTTAGATTCGAATGCATATTGTCATTAAACTGTTAAGAATCAGAAGATGAAAAAAATTAGAGTCTTTTAAGATTTTCTATCTAGATTCTAAATATATTTTTTATTTTTATTTTTGAATTGATTTGATTGGTATTTTCTTTCTCCCACAAAAATTGGTATGTTGCTAAAAACGTCATTTTCAAAGAGTTACATTATTTTCGTAGAGCATAACTTTTTTTCTAAAATAGATATGAATGTGATTATTTCAAATTTAGTTTTTTAACATCCATATGGAGGGCATGCAATTGGTTTTATGACATTATCATGATTATTTCATATTTTATTAACATTTGAAGTTGACTAAGCCGTAATTTTGACATACCTTGACTACATAACTTTTTGTGTATTTGTCCAATTTTTTTTAATTTTTTATTTATAGAAAGATAACTTCAATACCTAGGGCATAGATATTTTTTATAATTTTATTTCTCTCATTTACTATTTTTCCATAAGCATTGAACATAGAGGTGGAGATACAGTGAAATATCTATGTTTAGTAAAACTAAAAATATAGAGTCATAATAAACTTAATATATATTAACATTATAATAATTGGAAAGAGTTTTATCAGTAGTACCTTACTACATAGATAGGTTTTTCAAATGGATTCATTTGATCTTCCAAAAGATAAAGTTGAAGAGATTTTTTATCAGCATTTTAATAGGTGCGAAGGAGACTCCATTGTAGGTATGAATGAGGAGTATATATGTTATATCAATAATTTTTTTATCTACGAGGATTTGAGCTAACCATTTCTAATTAATTCCTTCAAATTGAACCTCTCAAGGCTTAAATAATCATATTTTATTGAAAATGTGTCATTTCATAAAAAATCAGCATGTCTAAAAAAGTGTAACCCACTATTGTGGGGTCGCCCCGGAGGATATATATGAAAGAGAATACAAAATATAAAAGGTATGGGAAATATGAATTTTTTCAACTTACACAGTTGAGGAAATACGAACAACATAGAAGAAGATTCATCAATCATTCATTTCTACTCTTCCTCCTAGCCATGGTGGAATATATATATCAGGGATCATCCATAGGGAGGGATCAATGAGCAGGTAAGGAGGAACAATACAATCAGTAAATTATTATACATACTCCTGATAAGAGAGAATATTGTAGGGAGGAATAACTTAAGTCTTATCAATCCATTCTCAAATTTTCTCATTTGAACAATTATCCTATTTGGCATAAATTATTTAAAGTCACATAATTATGATCAAAGTACAATACACTAGTACTTCATACAACTAGGAGGCAATCAAACTGAGTGATTTAAACTTAGGAATGGGCAGCAACATCTTAGCCATTGAGACTTTTATCTATTAAACATATTGAGATTAGCATTTGATTCAAGAAAACTGAATAAGATAAACATCATAACATTCACCAATTTCCAAATTGGATAAGTGTCATTTTGTATGTATAAATAATTCATTGTACATAATTGGATCTAGAGCTCGAGCCTTCAAGTAAGATTCATATAGATTGATAAGATATTGAATTTAGGTTAGAGCAATAACTTGCAATAGTTACTCTCTCCATTAAAAGATATTAACAGTCTCTAGAATGATTTTTGAGTATAAGATTTTATAGAAAGAAGTCTTTGGAAATTCAAGTTATAAGAATATTGTCCCAATCCTAAGCAATTATAGTAGGGGACATTACATATAAGTAACTCTGCATTTTTTTGTAAAATCAATTCAGAAAAAAAAAAAGAGATTGACCTATTTAGGACATAGTGTCATCTCACAAGAAGATCTAATAAGTCATCAAGATAAAGAAGGTCATTCACATAAATCATAGAGAAAATCAAATTCATACAAAAGACCTCTTTGCATTGACACATTACTATTATATCACTTAGTGGTCAAGAATTATCATTACAATACAAATGGTATCAACAATCTAAGTCTTGCAAATCTAAGAAAAAAGTTCCATAATTCTATAATATATACAAGGGACATTTCAATGGTATTAGAGCATAATCTTGCCATCCTGTGAGTTGGGCTTCTGCAAACCTACAAAAGAAGAATGAAGATAAATACAATGAATGACTTAGTCAATGAGATGAGATCTTATATGGAGAAAACAAATCAAACATTAATAAGTAAAATGGAAAAATCAAATTAGGCCCTCCTTCTGGCCCTACAAAACATGGGGAATTCAATCAATAATTTAAAAGTCCATTCCCACCAAGGGAGAGAGACTAGTTCAAATCACTCAGATAACAACAATATAACCTCTAACAATGGGGTACCTCAACCTCCAGTCTTTCCTAGAGAAGGGTCCCCAAGAGAAAAGGAAGGAATAGAACAACCCATGACCTGAACCGAAGACATAAAAAAGGCTTATGCAGAATTGGATCCTCATATTAGAGAAGTGGTATTATTTAGAGAGTTTTGTGAAGATAAGCGAAGAGAGACATCTAGGAGGCATGTAAATAAGGAACTCAAACACAAAGTGAACAAGGTAATACTTCCAAATTTTGATGGATTTGAGAAAATCACATCTCACAAATGGTTGCAGAAATTAAATACTTTCTCTACTTTGAGCCCCATGAAAGATGAAGACACCCTCCAATTTGCAATAATCCATTTGGAAGGGGTAGCACATGATTGGTGGCATTATGGGCTTATTTCCATAGACCACCAAAATATAAATTCCTATGGAGAGTTTTCCCAAAAGCTTATGAGTAGATTTGATGAAAGGGACCCCAAATGGTACTTCCATGAACTAACCCACCTCAAAAAAACTAGAACTGTGGAGGGATTTTCTTGAAAATTCCAAGAGTTATCAGTTATGGTCCCAAATATTTCCCAAAAGAGGCTCACTTATATGTTTATAGAAGGAGTTAAAGACAACACCAAAAACTTTGTGAAACCATTTGAACCCCACAACTTGGAGGAAGCGAACGAAAAGGAAAAGAAAGTTGAGTCTAATACAGTGAAGGAAAGACCTAAGAATACCCCGACCAAGGTACACTAGGAGTATGAAGAGTCAAGAAAGTTTGATAAAGGAAGAACATGCTATTTTTGCAAAGAATGGTGGAGTATTGGGCACCAATGCCAAGACAAGGACACCCTCAAGAAAAAAGAGGACATAATGAAGAAAGGCTTATGCTTCAGGTGAAGAGAACCATGGGAATCAGGACATAAGTGTGGGAAAAGGAATCAAGTCCATAGAATAGAAGAAACAAAAGAAGGACCGCATAAGAGAGAAATTCCTGATACAAGGGATCTCAATAGCATACAATCACTGAATGAAGGGGAAAAGTAATGGAGTTTTGAGGAAATTCAACCATAGCTATGATAGTAATACACAAATGGGAAGTTAACCATCAAATAAAACTAGAGAAGAAAGGAAGTAACAAGAACCAAAGATCAGAAACTCATTTATTGAAAAAAATATTAATATCAATTTTGTGATCAAGGCTAAAAGAGGATAAATAGTTAACTCTCAAATCAAGGAATAGGAGTTTCTAATGAAAGAGGGAACCACAAAAATATTAATGCAAATATTCATTTATACTTACTCAGAATATTCTCAATTCTTTATGTAGAATTAAGGAAAGATCTTACACCCCAAGGCCTGGAAAGAGATAAAGTCTCTACAATGAATTATAAAGGGGTATGTGTAGGATCATGGTATGCTAAAAAGTGGCGATGTGAAAAAGAAGTCTTGATTGATAGACTCTTTGAAAAACAACTATAACTTTCAAATAATATAACATTTTTAAAATCTGAAATATACATCACATTCTATGCTTCACCTAATACAATTTAATAATAAACAATTATTTCAATTTGATGAAGTTTAGACTAAGTTAAGATGGTTAGACATGAGATTTTTTATATTCAGGAAAATTTGTAGCATAAAAATCATAATTAATTATTTAATTGAAAAAAAATATAAAAAAATATACATCACATCTAGACATGAGTCTACTACTTTTATCTATTATCTTATAAAAAAATATTATCATTTGATTTTGTTTAATGTGGTCACTAGACATACACCTACTTGATATCTTTCTAGTCCTAATTGATAGACTTATTGAAAAATAGCTATAACTTTCAAACTATATAACATTTTTGAAATCTAAAACATGTGTCACATTCTATTCTTTTCCTACTACAAGAAAAATAAAAAAAGTTTTCAATTTGATAAAGTTTAGACTAAGTTAATGTGGTCGGACACGAGAGCTTTTATATTCTAGAAAATTTGTAGAAGAAAAAATATAATTAATTATTTACTTGGAAAAAAATTCCAAAAAAATATGTGTCACATTTGGGCATGAGTCTACTACTTATATCTAGAATCTTGTTTAAAAAATTATCATTTGATTGTGTTTAAGATGGTCAGACATACACCTACTTCTTATTTTTTTCCTAAAATTTTCATACTACTTCATTGAAATTTGAAATTTTCAATATATAGAATAATTATTTTTCAGAAGAGGCCTAGAATCTTAGAAACTAAATTCAATTTTCTACAGATTCTCTTCTTACATATTTTTGATATAATATTTATAACTTGTTCAAAATTTTATGTCAACTTGCCTAAACTTGATTTTCTGAATTTTCATTGCCACTTAAGGGCCTAGTTTGGCATACCATGATCCTGCATGTACCCAAAGAAGGATAGTCCTAAAGGGATATCCATAGAGTCATAGGATGAGATAAAGTCTCTCCTAAGTACTATAAAGATGGATAGTCTTAAATAGCTATCCATAGAGGCCTAGGATGAGATAAAGTCTCTCCTAAGGATTATAGAGATGGATACATCCTAAAAGGATATCCATAGAGATCTGGAAAGGGATAAAATCTCTACCAGGAATTATAAAGATGGATAGTCCTAAAGGGATATCCATAGAGTCTTAAGATGGGATAAAGTCTCTCCTAAGCATTATAAAGATGGAAAATCTTAAAGAGATATCCATAGAGGCCTAGGACAAGATAAAGTCTCTCCTAAGGATTATAGAGATGGATACATCCTAAAGGAATATCCATAGAGACCTGGGAAGTGATAAAGTCTCTTCCATGAATTATACTTCCTAAAGAGTATCCATAGAGGCCTCAGAAGAGATAAACTCTCTCCCAAGGACTATAATGATGGTCACGTCCAGAAGTGTACCTTAAGAATTAGGGTTACTCATCAAGACTCATCACACAACAAGAACGGAAGAAAGTACTACTACAACAAATCAAGATAAGTTTTATCTTTTTGAATTGTTCTTAAAATAATATGATGAAATATTTTGGAATTGATAAGTTTATGCTTATGAATGTATTGAAGTTCTAACTTCAAGTTGAAATTACCATTTCAGGGCTATTGGATTGGACATCAACTTAGAAAGACACCACAAGTTCGAATTGCTTGAGGACAAGCAAATAATAATCCAAAAGAAAATTAATAATGTATAATATAATATTAATAATATTATAATATATATTTTATCATATTCATATTAATACATATAATATAATATTAATATTAAATAATCTTTTAACATTTTATTAATATTGAATATGATAATATTCACATATATAAATAAACTGTCACATTAATAATATCTTATAATTTTTATATTTTATATTAGAAACTTGTCACAACCGACGAGCTCACTGATAAGACGCGACCTCTAGTCGTTCCTCCAAGAATGTGTATATATAAGAGAAAGGTAATTTAGACAGAGGATATATATGGAAGAGAATAAAAAAATATGAATTGTCGCAACTTACACAGTTGAGGAAATACGAACAATATAGATGAAGATTCATCAATCATTCGTTTCTACTCTTCCTCCCAGCCATGGTGGAATATATATATTGGGGATCATCCATAGGGAAGGATCAATGAGTGGGTAAGGAGGAACAATACAATCAGTTACTTATTATACATACTCCCGATAAGAGAGAATATTATAGGGAGGAATAACTTAAGTCTTATCAACCCATTCTCAGATCTGCTCATTTGAACAATTATCCTATTTGGCATAAATTATTTAAACTCACATAATTATGATCATAGTACAATACACCAGTACTTCATACAACCAGGAGGCAATCAAATTGAGTGATTTAAACTTAGGAACAGGCAAAAACATCTTAGCCATTGAGACTTTTATCTATTAAATAAATTAAGATTCGCATTCAATCCAGGAAAACTGAATAAGATTTAAACATCATAATATTTACCATTTTCCAAATTGGATAAAGGTCATTGTGTACATCAATAATTCATTACGTAAATTGGATCCAGAGCTGGGGCCTTCAAGCAAGATTCATATACATTGATAAGATACTGAATTTAGGTCAGAGCATTAACATGCAATAGTTACTCTCTCCTTTAAAAGATATTAACAGTCTCTAGAATTATTTTTGAGTATAAGATTTAATAGAAAAAAGTGTTTGGAAATTCAAGTTATAAGAATATCGTCCCAATCCTAAGCGATTATAGCAGGGGACATTACATATAAGTAACTCTGCATTTTTTTGTAAAATCAATTCAGACAAAAAATAAGAGATCGACCTATTTAGGACATAGTGTCATCTCACAAGAAGATCCGATAAGTCATCAAGATAAAGAAGGTCATTCACATAAGTCAAAGAGAAAATCAAATTCATACAAAAGACCTTTTTGCATTGACACATTACTTGTATATCACTTAGTGGTCAAGAATTATCATTACAATACAAATGGTATCAACAATCTAGGTCTTGTAAATCTATGAAAAATGTTCCATAATTCTAAAATATATGAAAGGGACATTACAGGGTTACTGATTCACCCTTCCCTTCTCAGTAACTCACCTTTTCATAATCTCAACATTTTATTTTTACTAGGAATCAAGAAGAATTTGGTCTTCATATCAGTCTTAGAAGACAAATGATACCAAATCACCTTCATGGATGGTAAGGTCCTAGAATGGACCAAGAAGTCAAATAACAAGAAAGCTCACACCATAGGGGTTCACCATGGATGTTTATATAAAAAATTTCACTATTTCTTCACAAGCCCTAATTCACAAATCTTCAAATACATATGAGATTTGGAATGGAAGATAAGGGAATCTTCACTTTCATGCTTTATCCTCAATGGAAAGGATGTTGATAGGTTTACCAAAACTTAAACAAGAACATGGAGAAACATGCAAAGGATGTGATTTAGGAAAGAATACCAAAGACATCTTTCGTAATAGTGAAAGTAAATTGATACATGTGTTAGAACTCATTCCTTCAAATTTATGTGGGCCAATGATTGTGGAATCCTTAGGAGGCTTCTTATAATATGTTATTTTCATTGATGATTACTCTAGGAAAACCTAGATATAATTTTTGAAAATTACAGAGTCCAATGATGTATTTGTGATATTTAAAGAATTCAAAGCTCTAATAGAAAATATGTTTGAGAAAAGGATCAAAAAATTAAGATTAGATAATGGAGGAGGATATACCTCTGACATTTTCAAAAAAAATTGTAGTAATGTTGGGATTAAGAGGGAGATTAGTGTTGCTTATAAACCCCAACAAAATAGTGTGGCTGAAAGGAAATATAGGACAATTCTAGTAGTCGAAAAATAAATACTTAGATACTTGCATGGTACAATTGGATGTGGTCTGAAGTATAATAATGCAAACCTAAATATGCACATGGATATATTGATTCAGATTGGGTTGGAAGTATGGTTGATCGAAAAAGCAGATCGGGATATTGTTTTAGCTTAGGATCAACTATGATCTCCTAGTTTAGTAGGAAGCAATCTTCAATTGCACAAATTTTCACCGAAGATGAGTTTATTGCAAAATCCATGGGAGCTCAAAAGTAGTATGGCTAAGGAAACTTCTTGTAGGGTTATTTGGACAATCCTTGGATCCTACTATCATTCAGTGTGACAACTAAAGTTGTATAAATTTGTCAATAAATCTTTTGTTTCATGAGAGGTCAAAGTATATAGAAATTCCCTATAATTATGTTAGAGACATGGTAGAAAGGAATATTATTAAACTATATAATTCCCTAGAAATTCCCTAGAAAAGTAGGAATTCCATATAATTATATAATTCCTTTGATTGGTTTAGACCTATTAGCTTGTGGAACTCCTATAAGATTATTTCTAAAGTGTTGACTCTAAGAATCCTCAAAATCATTCCTTCTATCATTTCCCCTTAGCAGAATAGTTTTGTTCTAGGAATAAAAATCTTGGATTTAATAATTAAAGTGCATGAGAATATTCATTCTCTTTCAAAATCTAATAAACATGGTTTTATCCTTAAAATTCATATGGCTAAAGCCTATGATAGAGTGGATTGGAAGTGTATGAGGAATGTGCTAGAGAAATTTGGTTTGGGGCCTAAAATAATTCAGATGATAGACCAACTTATCTCCATAGCTTAATTTTCTATCCTTATCAATGCTTTCTCTTCTCCCTTCTTCAACAATTCTAGGGGCTTGAAGTAGGGTGATCCTATCTCCCCTTTACTATTTACAATAATAGAAGAGAGTTTGGGAAGGTATATCAAGAAATTATTTGTGAAGGGACTTTGAAAGGGTTGCATCCTTCCTTTACTAATTTAATATGCTTGCATGAGAAGTTTGTTGGTGATACTATAGCTATGGGAGAAACTTTTGTTCATGAGACTAGAAACCTAAAAGGGGTTCTCAAATCCTATACTAGGACCTCTGGTCAGTTAATAATTGGAAGATAGAAGAAAATTACATCTATTATGGAGTGTGACATTGTTTCCTTCCCTTCAGTCTATTTGGGACTTCCTCTAGGGCAGAAGCCACCAAATTCTTTCTAGTTAGACTTATTGGAGAAGTTCAAAAAAAACTTGTCGAATGGAAAGGCATCTATCTTTCTTAGGAAGGAAAAATCACTCTTATCAAATCTTGTTTACAAAGTTTGGTTATTTGTGCTCTCAGCATATTTAAAATTCCTTCTAAGCTTATTGAAAATATGGAAAGAATTCAAAAATGCTTTCTTGGTATGGAACTAAAGAAAGAAAACGTATACCTTTGTTGGCTTGGGACAAAGTTTATAGACCTAAGAATCTTGGAGGTTTAGGTATCAGATCTATTAAATAAATGAATAAGGCCCTCCTAGCTAAAAAATTATGGAGAATGTATGGAGAGGAGGAAGAATGGAACACTATCTGGAAAAATAAATATGTTACTAATCTTTTTCTTGACCAGATTACTCAAGAGGTTTTCATTATTGGAGGTTCTAAAATCTAAAATAATGTACTAAAAGTAGGAAGGGTGGCTGCTAAAGGGGGAAGATGGAAGATTGGGGATGGTAGGAAGATTAAAATTTGGGAGAATTCTTGGATTTTTGACAAACCCCTACATAGGTTTCCTAAACATTAGGATCTTATAAATAGATGTAAAATCTCTTTTGGAGAGAAGGTTGGAGATTATGAGAGAGGTAACAGCTGGGTGAATTTACATGAAAAATGTTGGAAATATAGATGAAGTAACTGAGAGGGGGGGTGAATCAGTTAACCATAAATTTTCTTTCCATAGATCCCTTAGATGTTTTATTAAATCATTTGTTGTTGTTCGGCAAACATACAGAGAAATGTTGAAACTCGGTTATTGCAGTGAGTATTAATTATAATTATTCTTAAGCATTCATCAGTGATTAACATACATGAATAAATAAAATAACATGAACACAAGAGACACCAGATTTAACGTGGAAACCCAATATGGGAAAAACCACCAATGTAACTAGTTACTATTTTTCACTCTTCTGAAGTGATGCCCTGTTAGGAGCCAACCTGGTAAAAGGTTACAAAACACACTGTTAGGTGTGACCTTGTTAGAGGATTTAATCACCCTATTAGGAGTGGCCTTGTAAGAGGTCTTGAAACAATTCAATAGAACTGTCACCTTGTTAGAGGATTTATAAAATGGCTATTAAACCAACTCAGTTAGGAGATTTTGAAATGACTGCTACAATGGTAAGAAAGTAACAATGAAATGACCTGAATAATGATGCAACCTAATTTCTGATTATAGATCTCTATTCTGCTTCACTAGATCCTTCCTGATCAAAATATATCTCTGTTGCTCCTCAAGGATAGCTAATCATCCTTCAAAATTTGCTCACACTTTCCTTCTTTTTTTTTACTTCCACACTTTTAATTCACAACTTGACCTTCTATATATACCATTCGGATTGACCATTCAGATTGTCAACTTGGCATTAACAACATTACTAGTCATCACAACAGTCGGCTGGAATAATCAAACTTTATTTCTCAAATTAACAAAATCCTTTACTAGGCCGACCTTGCTCGGTAAACACTAATCTGAAAAGATTTCCTTTGGTGACTGAGAGAACTCAGTAAGCACTACAAATTCTGCAACATCCTTTGGAGACCGAGTGAACTCAGTAAACACTAACTTTCCTTCATTAACCGAGGAAGCTCGGTTAACACTATTTTCTACTATACTTTTCTTTGACACCCGAGATATCATGGTAGACACTGAAAATTGCCTGTTGACCGACTGAGCTTAGTAAATACTGTGAACTGCTTTGCTGACTGACTGAGCTTGATAAATAATATGACATTAGTGTGACATCAAAGACAACACACAATTAATCCAACAATCTCCCTCTTTGGCATTGATGGCAACACAATATGTCATAGCACAATAAAATTTCATAGAAAACATAGAGTAAGGAACATATCCTTAGCTTCATTCTGATTCTAATCTATGAGAACTCCCTCTGTCAGCAAACTTCTCTTTCTGACTGAAAACTCTCCAAGAAAACTCTCCCTCTTAGAAATGTAAAAAAAATTCTTGAAATATGACAGCAAACTCTCCCTCTTTGACAACACATGCCAAAGACAACACATACTAGGTGAATAGCAATGTACCTTGAGTACTGATTCATATGCAATGATTCTTTGACTAAGCTACATCAACTGACTGATCTTTAATATGCTCTGGTTGATGCATCACTAAAACTTCATTTAGTGAGCCTCGGATAGGGGAATGACCCCTAACTTACCTCTTAAATACAAGAATGCATCCTTAGGTAGTGGCTTGGTGAATATATCTGCAATTTGTTCTTTTGTATGAATATATTCCAATCTGATTTCCTTGTCCTACACCAATTCTCTGACAAAGTGATATTTTATAGCAATGTGTTTGGTTTTGGAATGCATTAATGGATTCTTTGAAACATTTATTGCACTTGTATTATCACAAAATATAACAACTGGTTCTTTGATCTCAACCTTCATGCCTTCCAATAACTATTTGAACCAAACAATATTAGAGCTGTTTACTACTGCAGCAACATATTCTGCTTCTGTTGTGGATTGGGATGTGTAATTTTTCTTTTTACTGGTCCAAGATACCAACCTCTTGTCAAGAAAGAATGCTCCACCACTTGTACTTTTTTTGTCATCAATGTTTCCTACCCAATCAACATCAGTAAACACTTTTAAGTCTAGATTGCCTCCAAATTTATACCACAAGCCATAATCTTCAGTTCCTTTCAAGTATCTCAAGATTCTTTTGATTGCCATCATATGATTTTCTCTTGGTTTTGCTGAGAATCTTGCTACTATACCAACTACTAAGGCAATATCAGGCCTTGTATGAACTACATACTGTAATTTTCCAATCATTGATCTGTATAAGGTCTGATCTACTTCTTTTGAATCATCATTTTTGGTAAGCTTTAGTCCAGTACACATGGGGGTACCAACTGATTTTTCATCTTCCATACCAAACTTCTTAAGTATTTCCTTGATGTATTTAGACTGAGTAATGTAGATATCGTTCTTGCTCTGCTGAATTTGAAGACCAACAAAAAACTTTATCTGACCAAACATTGACATTTCAAATTCTTTGTTCATTTGCTCTGAAAATTCTTTGCACTGATCATCATTACCTGTTAACACAATATCATCCACAAATATTTTTGCCAAAACAATTCTATTATCTGGTCCTTCCTTGATGTACAAACTAATGTTATCATTAGCTCTTTTGAAACCAATCTGAATAAGATAGCTATGTAATCTTTCATGCCATGCTCTAGGGGCTTGTTTCAGACCATACAATGCTTTGTATAACTTGCAGACCATATCCTTTTTGTCTGGATCAACAAAACCTTCAGGTTGCTCAATGTAGACTTCTTCATCAAGAATACCATTGAGAAATGTAGATTTTACATCCATTTGATATACCTTAAATCCTTTATGTGTTGCATATGCAAGTAGAGTTCTTACACCTTCTAATCTTGCAACAAGAGAAAAATTCTCTCCATAATCTATACCTTCTTCTTGAGAATACCCTTTACACACTAATCTAGCTTTGTTTCTAGATACTTGACCATCTTCATTCAACTTGTTCCTGAATACCCATTTTGTTCCAACTACATTTTTGTCTTTAGGCCTAGGTACAAGAGTCCATGTCTTGTTTTTCTCTATTTATTCTATTTCTTCATTCATAGCCTCAATCCAACTTTCATTTTCCAATGCATTTTTAACATTTTTAGGTTCAAAGTTACCAAGTAAACATGTACCTTTCAGTTTACTTCTTGTCATAGTACCATCTAATTTGTTTCCAATAATCTGATCTAGTGTATGATGCTTCCTGACATACTTGGCCAATACAAGTTCCTTGCTTCTTGAATGAGTTACATTGTCATCTTCTTGAATTTCATCTTCAAGTTCAGTTTGCTTGGGCTCGGTAGATATTCGCTTGGTAGCTTCAGATTGAGACTCGGTTTCTTGTGACTTGGTTTGAATTTCTTCTTGCGACTCGGTTACTGTACTGGGCTCGGTAGATGTAGTTTCCTTATTGACAGATGTGTCTGGCAATGTATCAGGTTCAATGTAAACAAATCTTTTGTAATCCTCTGGTTCTTTTTTGCTTTCTTCTTCAGTCTTTTTTGCAAACTCATCAACTTTCACATGTGCACTTTCTATGATTTTGTGAGTAGACAAATTTAGACATCTATATGCTTTACTTTTGCAAGAATATCCCAAAAATATTCCTTCATCACTTTTTACATCAAATTTTCCTTTTCTAGATTCTTTTAAGATGTAACATTTACTACCAAATACTTTCAGGTAACTTACATTGGGTTTATAGCCATACCATAACTCATAAGGAGTTTTGAATGTGTCTTTCCTCAACTGTACTCAATTCAAGGTATGAACTGCAGTGCTAATAGCTTCCTTCCAGTATTTCATAGCAATGTTCTTTTCAATCATTAGAGTCCTTGCACAATCCATGATAGATCTGTTCCTTCTTTCAGCAATTCCATTGTGCTCAGGAGTTCTTGGGGCTGATACCTATCTTTTGATTCCTCTTTCAATGCAAAAATTATTGAATTCATGGGAGATGAATTCACCACCTCTGTCTGATCTCAAGCACTTTATTCTTTTTCCTGTTTCCTTTTCTACTCTTGCTAGATACCATTTGAATTTCTCAAATGCCTTTGATTTTTCTCCTAAATACATAACAATCATCATTCTAGAGTAATCATCAACAAAGAGAATAAAGAATTTTTCTCTAGTATAGCTTTCAATTCCAATAGGTCCACATAAATCAGTATGCACAATATCCAAAATATCTTCAGACTGATGGTTTTTACTTTTAAAACTAGTCTTTCCCATTTTACCAATCTGACAATTCTTGCATAGACCTTGACATTAGGTTTCTTCAAAGTAGGAATACCTCTTACTTTCTTGAATTTTCTTATTTTCACCATATTATCAAAATTTACATGACATAACCTTTTGTGCCATAATCAACTTTCTTCAATTTGAGCAATAAAACATGAGCATTCACCAAGATCAAGATAAAATAGGTTACCTTTGGTTTGTTTGCATGAACAAATCAATTTTCCTTTGTCATCCAGTAGTCTTGGTTTGCCATTCATGAATTCAACCTTGAATCCAATGTTGATTAGCTGTGCTACACTTAGAATATTATGCTTTATTCCTTCAACACAATATGCATTATCACATATAAGTTCTTTGGTTAATGAAATTCATCCTCTTCCTTTTATACAACAAGGTTCATTGTTTCCAAACCTTACATTACCACCATCATAGTCTTCAAGGTGTTCAAACTTTGTTCTATCACCAGTCATATGATGTGAGCATCCACTGTGTATAATCCATTTATCATTTTTGCTTATATGGGAGATAAGTGCCATCTCATCTTCATCATCATCAGATTCATCTTTTATAGCAATGAAAATAATTTCTTCTTCACTATCATCAGAATCCTTAGCCAAAAAACATGTTTTCTTACCTTTATCCTTGAATGATTTGAAATTCTTCTTGCCATAGTACTTGTGACCTTTCTTCTCATCCTTGCTTTTCTTGTTTGGGCACCTAGCTACAATATGACCAATTTCTTCACATGAGAAATAGATTAAAGGAGTTTTACCTTTGTATTTACCTTTGCCTCTAGTATATTTCTTTGCAAGTAATGCTTCAATAACTTCAAGATCACTATCTGAACTTTCCTCTGATTCTTCTTCACTTTCTGACTAGATTCTCTTGCCCTTCTTAAGTGGAAGTTTGGCCTCAAATGCTGATTCAATATTTTTACAAGTTGGAACATAGTTGTCATAGTTATCCAATTCAAAAGCTATCAATCTTCCAACTAAGACATCCAAAGTTATATTGTGATTTTGTTCACATCTTCTTTCTTGAATAGCAGATACTCTTATTGCATAGATAGGAAGCAATGTTCTAAGAACCTTACTTATAATAGTTTCATCATTAATTTTTCCTCCAGAAGCTCTGATTGCACTAACACTCACCTTGATTCTTTCAACATATTTTGCAATGTTTTCATCTTCTTTCATCTTCATCTGATCAAACTGTCCTCTTAGGCTTTCTGCTTTGGCTCTCTTCACATTGTGATCACCACCATAAATTTTCTTCAGCTTGTTCCACATTTCATAAGCAGTGGTACAATCTTTGATCTCATCAAATTCTTCATAGCTAAGAGCTGATGCAATATCTATCATCATGGTGTTATGGTTCTTTTTCTCTGCAATGTCTTCAATAGTTAATGTGCCAGTAGGAACTGTATATTCTTGATCAATATATTTGTATCCTGAGTCACCAATGGAAGCCAAATGAAGTCTCATGAGACCTTGCCATGCTGAAAATTTATCTCTATTAAGCCTTGGAATTTCTCTCTTGTAAGACATCTTGATCTTTAGCTTAGGTCCTTGAAACCCTTCCTGCAAGCACCAAAAGCTCTAATACCAATTGTTGGAAATATAGATGAAGTAACTGACAGGGGGGTGAATCAGTTAACCATAAATTTTCTTTCCATAGATCCCTTAGATGTTTTATTAAATCATTTGCTGTTGTTGTTCGACAAACATACAGAGAAATGTTGAAACTCGGTTATTGCAGTGAGTATTAATTATAACTGTTCTTAAGCATTCATTAGTGATTAACATACATGAATAAAGAAAATAACATGAACACAAGAGACACCATATTTAACGTGGAAACCCAATATGGGAAAAACCACCAATGTAACTAATTACTATTTTTCACTCTTCTGAAGTGATGCCCTATTAGGAGCCAACCCGGTAAAAGGTTACAAAACACACTGTTAGGTGTGACCTTGTTAGAAGATTTAATCACCCTATTAGGAGTGGCCATGTAAGAGGTCTTGAAACAATTCAATAGAACTATCACTTTGTTAGAGGATTTATAAAATGGCTGTTAAACCAACTTGGTTAGGAGATTTTGAAATCACTGCTATAATGGTAAGAAAGTAACAACGAAATAACTTGAATAATGATGCAACCTAATTGCTGATTATAGATCTCTATTCTACTTCACTAGATCCTTCTTGATCAAAATATATCTTTGCTGCTCCTCAAGGATATCTAATCATCCTTCAAAATTTGCTCACACTTTCCTTCTTTTTTTTTTACTTCCACACTTTTAATTCACAACTTGACCTTCTATATATACCATTTGGATTGACCATTCAGATTGTCAAGTCGGCATTAATAACATTACTATTCATCACAACAGTCAGCTGGAATAATCAAACTTTATTTCTCAAATTAACAAAATCCTTTACTGGGCCGACCTTGTTTGGTAAACACTAATCTGAAAAGATTTCCTTTGGTGACCGAGAGAACTCAGTAAGCACTGTGAATTTTACAACATCCTTTGGAGACCGAGTGAACTCGGTAAACACTAACTTTCCTTCGTTAACTGAGGAATATCGATTAACACTATTTTTTGCCATACTTTTCTTTGACACCCGAGATATCACGGTAGACACTGAAAACCACCTGCTGACCGACTGAGCTCGGTAAATACTGTGAACTGCTTTGCTGACTGACTAAGCTTGATAAATAATATGACATTAGTGTGACATCAAAGACAACACACAATTAATCCAACAAAAAACATCAATAACGCCCTCCATACACAACGGATAACTGATAATAAGGAGGATACCTTTATATGGGGTCTTGAGTCATATGGAAAATTCTTTATTTCTCTTGCTTATAGGATTCAAATTCAACATCATCTAAATGATGAGGTCCCTTCCTAGGTGAAATCTTGGAATAATTGTCTTATACCTAAAGTTGATATTTTTTTTATGGCTCTTCTTCCAGAATAAAATTTTAACAATAGACAATTTGGTGACAAGGGGGTTATATCTCCTTAATATATGTTGTCTATGTTGTGAGGACTATGAGTTGGCTTCTCATATCCTTCTAAGCTACTCCTATTCCTTAGAGATCTGGAAAGTGTTACTATAGAGATGGAATATATGATGTATTTTTCCAAGAACTATTCAAGGATTATTTCAGCAATGGAATTGCCCTAGTTTAAATAAGAGAGTCATATTGGTTTGTCTTCTTTTTGTTCCTCACCTAATTTGGAATATCTAGAAAGAATGTAAAAATATAATTTTTAGGGATACCTAGAGAAACCCCATGGTGTTGACTAACACTTTTTTCCAAAGCATTCAAGAGAATTACTCTTTGCATATAAATAAATTTGGTGATTTAGGTGTCAAAATTGATTTCTAGAATATCAATTCAACAAATGAAAAGAAAAAAGGCAGAGAGAATTTTTATTGGTTATGTCCTCTTGAGGTTTGGGTTAAAGTCAACTTTGATGGTGTGGAGAAAGGGAACCCTAGAAAACCTGGTTGTAGGGGGATCATTTGGTATAGTCAAGGTAACTTCATCGTTGTTTTTGTTGTTTCTCTTGGTTCTCAAACTAATCATATTGTTGAGGCCCTTGGAGCCTATTACTCTTTAAGGTTGGCTAAGAAAATGAATGTTAATAAGGTGTGGTTAGAAGAGGATTCTCTAAACACTATAAATAGCATAAAAGGGAATTCTAAAGCTTCATGGTAGATATCCTTGATACTATAGACATGAATATAGATATTTTGGGATATTTTAAAAACTCATATGTTTCCCATGCCTTTCAGGAATCTAATAAAATTGCTGATGTGTTTTCCAGTAAGGGGGTCAATCTCGACTCCCTTATGATGTGGAAGAATGTGAAGTACCTGGATATAAAAACTATAAGTCTTATTAATTACGATAAGACAAGTAGTAAGGTGGCACAATTTATCAGAAATGATGAAAGGATCATGGAGTAAGGACTACATATCTAATAATCAAGGATGGATGAGTATGTTAAAGAACCATAGTTACTATTTCTTTTTGCATTCCTTTTTGGTACTTGGGCTCAACATCTTTACCATTTTGTTCTGGATCTCTTTATTTCATTGTCTAAATTTCAAGTTGGAGAGGAAGATGAAAATGGGGAGTGATTTGAAATGAGAGGAACCTTTAGATTATCTGAAACTCAAGAACCCTAAAATATGGAGGAAATTGGAGAAGGGTTAGATCATGCCCTATCTAGAGAAGTTGCATGGTTATGATAAGGGTATAACCCAAAAATTCATCACAGATGGAGGAATAATTATGTTATGATTGATGGTAGGAAATTCATTCTCAATGTGGAGCTTATTGCATATGTAACTAGATTACCCTTGTTTGGTCTAAAATTCTACATAAATAGGAAAGTTTACAAAATGGCTACTAATAAGTTCCCCAAGATTGTAAAAGAAAGGGATTTCATTGTTAAAAAGAGGGGTTTCTATGTTTTCAATAATATGAAGGATTTATGATGCAAGGTCTTGATTGTTATGATGGAATACATAACTCTAGAATGGAATTTTACCAGAGCCTAGTCTCACCATTTTGTTCTTTTAAATCACTTCCACCATAAGCATTTTATTTCCTTTTTGTACTATCTACAATTCTCTTCTTCATAGTCTGGCTATGAATAGGAAGAATTTTGATAAACTAGTTCTCTATTAGGGTCTTATATTACTATGTTATAACTATATGTTTAATTGTATATTCCTTAGAGCTTCACTAAAAACATTAAGGAAAAGAGAAAGGACATTACCTCTGTAAAGGGAAAGGATGAATGACCAGCCAAAAGAATAAAATATGTTGACTCTTAGATGACTAAAGACCCTCCTTCATCTTTGAAGAAGAATAAAGTGATGGTTGATTACTCTTTGAGCTTGAAGAATGAGCAGATGGATTTTGATGATGGTTCTGTCAATGGTAAAGAGTTAGATTTCCCGAGTTCTAGTAAAAATAAAATGGGGAGAATGAAGAATAAGGTTTCAGATGCAGAGGGAAAGAGTATGTCTTATTCAAAGGAAGCTTCCAAGGATGAGACTAAGAACTCTGAGGCATTTGGGAAGGAGACTGAGGGGGATACAAAGTACATGAGGGATGAAAAAGCTAAGAATATTGAGGTGGAAGGAAAAGAGGATGAAGCTAGAAAAGAGGAGGATTATGTCGAGGGTATTAGGGAAGAGCCTGCTATGGACCTGGATCCCAACTAGGGAAATAAAAAAATCATTATTAACCTTGACCCTTCTTATATGGTGAAGGATCTAGAAAATACGGAGTATTAACAAGAAAGGGTGGAAATGCCTGAAAACATGGATACGGATGCAAAAATTGAGAAGGATAATGAGAAAAAACTTATGAAGGACACCAAGGATAAGGGTAACCACAATGGCAAGGAAAAGCTAGAAGGGAAGGATTACAATATCCTGTACACAATAAAGATTCTTACCAGTGATAAAAATGGTAAGGATTTTTGTCAAGATGCTACTAAGAGAGAGGGTTCCATGTTTATGAGAATGGATGATCTCACTGATAAGGAGGATTCAAATTTGGGATTTTTGCACACTATTAAAGTTAGAGCCTTCTTTGCTTTCATAAATGACAAGTGGTGCTATCAAGAGATTGAGAAGCTTAGGACATGAAATATTGACTTGGAGGCCAAATATCAAAATCCACTAGATAGAGTTAATAACAGGGACCTAAGGAATATGACCACTCTAAGGATTTTTCTGCCCTTTTTAAATTACTGGCTAGTATTGAATGTGTGGAAAAAATGCTATAAAACCTACTCAAGCATTCTATGGATGGTATGAAGTACTCTACCAATAACCTTTGTTGGCTAGTTGACATATTGGAGAAGAAGGCACGTGATGTAGTTTAGAATCCTAATACAAAGGGAAAAGGCCTTGGGACTAGAACTAGAGAAAAGATGAGCCAAAATGCCTCTTCTAGGAAGGAGATTATGGGGCAAAAGGAGAATCTAGAAAAAAATGATAGAGTAGGAGAAAAAGATGGAAGAATCCATCCAGATTCTGAAAGGGTGGCAGTAGCTGGTTTCCTTTGCTAGTTCTCTTTTTTTTTCTTTTGTTGTTGGTTGTTACTAGTTTGGGGTGTTTTTGCTCTGCCTCTTGCTTTAGATTATCTTTTCTATTGTTCTTATTAACTAATATTTATCTTTAACTCTTTGGGTTTCGGGTCCTTGTAAAACCTATTATTCCTTCATTCAAAACAAAATGACTCCTTGTATTCCCACTTGCTAAAATTTTTTTATCTTCTCAACAATTTGGTTTTATAGGAATATTTTCATAAAATGTATGTCACTCTCTAATGCACTAATTAAATTAGGAAGAAATCAGAGTATCTCCTTCAGGTGAAACAAATACTAGTGTTGTGTCAATGTCGACCCCTTAGTAGGTGCAAAACAAGAGAAGAAAAAGTGTAAGGACCTCAGAAAACCTTCTCCAAATACATCACGTGATTCTGAAACCTTCTTGAAAAGAGAAACCCAAGATCTTGAGGTCTACTCATCCTCTTCTTTAACCAAACAACCCGTGTATTGAAACCAAAAGGAGCCAAAAAAATATCACCCTTTTGGATTTTAAGTTTGTTGCACAATTTAGCTTCTAATGTCCCTTTGGCTACTATGCATATTATCTCCTACAACTAATCCCCAAATTTCTCTCACATCTATATCAAGAGATACTCCCTATCCTCAATAATATCTATTTTTTATAATGAGAATGGGAGAGGATTTGAGCAGGAGAGGAGACGATTCGAGCGGGAATGGATTTTAAAACTTCAGGCAGGGCCATGGCAGTGAGGCTGCAGGTGCTGGCTCTAGCCCTCGTAATGGTGTTGGTTGGGAAGGGCCTATGGTC
Organism: Chamaecyparis obtusa; assembly: GCA_027943335.1. Taxonomy (NCBI): domain Eukaryota; kingdom Viridiplantae; phylum Streptophyta; class Pinopsida; order Cupressales; family Cupressaceae; genus Chamaecyparis; species Chamaecyparis obtusa. The sequence continues at coordinate 21,523 of BSBK01011613.1, forward strand.
CTAGGGATGCCTTCCTTTCCAGTATTGGATTTTGCATTGCCGGTGTTCGATCCTTCTTTGTTGGGGTAGGGGAATTCTTCCCCATGCAGGGGTATCACGGGTACCCCCTCAATGGTAGTGTCAAATGGGGCTTTGTTTGTGTGTGAAGTTGTGTTAGGAGAGGGGCCCTGTCCCACTACTAACATGTTGAGGGTTGAGGCTACTTCTTTAAAGAACCCACAAGTGGGGTCAAAAGGCATCTCTAGCACTGTCGGTGCTGAAATCAACCCTCATAGTCTGAAAACATGGTTAGAACTAGTGGGAGCGCGAAAGGAGGAAAATTCTGCATCCTCTGAAGAATTGGTTAAGGCATTTCTTCAAGATGGAGAAGTTTCTATTCTTGTTCCAGATTCTCTAGTGGATTGATCTGTTTCAGCAATGGAGTTATCGTTGGTTGGTAAGTTTCTAGGCCCTCATCCTAATATTGAGGCAATTAGATCTTTTGTTAAGAAAAAATGGATGTTGAAAGGCCATGTTGATATTGTGGCCCTTCCAAAAGGCTTTCTCTCATTTTCCTTCTCAAATAAGGAAGATCAGGACTACGTGTTGTGTGGTGGTCCCTAGATGTTTGGTAGAATGGCTATGGCTTTTTTCAAATGGGTTCCCAACTGGAACTATTCTAATAATTTCTTTTAGGCAACCCCTATTTGGGTTAGGTTCTATGGGCTTCCCCTAGAATATTAGAATGAGGGGGTTTTCAAAGGTTTAGCTTCCTCTTTTGGAGGTGAGCTCATTTATGTCGATCCTATGACGGCGGCCAAGTCTAGACTTGTTTTTGTTAGGATTTGTGTTAATATTGGTCATTTTGACAATCTCCCCTCAGTTATCAACATTAAATCCAAACTGGGTCAATGGAAACATGAGGTGACTTTTGACTTGCTCCCGTTTGTCTATTTCGTGTGTCATAAAATGGATCATTGGGCCAAACACTACCCAAAGAAAACTCCTAAGGTTTCTCTGCCAACAGACTCAGAACCCAAAAAGATGACTAGACAAGTTTGGAAGGAAGTTAAAAGTGATAATAGCAATAAAAAGGAAGAATCGATAGAGAAAGTGGAGTCTAATTCTATCCCAGTGTTGGAGGAGGGAGAAATGGTTGAACTAGTTTCCCATTTATTAGATTTGGTTGCTATCTCCTGCAAGGATGTTGTCCCTAATGAGAGTAACCATGCAGTTCCTGCTTTTTCAGAAACCCCTGACAATCCCTTGGGTGCTGGTCTTTATGATGATGACTCGGTTCTAATGGTGGTGTTGGTTCCTATTTTGGAAAATGTTTCATAGATTGGACCCTTGGATGACAAAGCTATTGAAGATGTTAAATCTGATGAAGATGACTCTTCTCCTATTCCTGGTACTCTTTTAGGAGGCAATGATGAAGATCTTGTAGCTAGAGATGAGCCCTCTGTAGAGAATAGAGAGCCCTAGACTATTCAAAAAGGGAATAAACAAAAAAACAAAGAGAAGAAATTGATCACACTGGGTTGCAAGGGAGTCACCACTAGAAGTAAAATAGATGGGGGATCCAAGCTAAAAGCGGATGTTGGATCTCAGAAAAAACCCTCAAGGTAGATATACTAATAAAGAGATCAAAGAAAGAGAAAGCAAGAAGGATATTGCGAATGGTAAGAAACTTACTATCCAGGGAGTCTGCACTTCGGTTAAGAAATGGAGCTCATTTCATGGAATATAAGAGGGCTAAATGCCCCTCACAAGCAAGACATTCTTAGGAATCTAGTAAGAGACCACAATCTTGATATCATTTTTGTTCAAGAAACTAAGATGGGGAAAGAGAATGTGGAAAAAATTAGAATTTTTACAAATAATGGGGTGGTTGGCTTTAGCTCTAAAGGGGCTTCAGGAGGGGTTGCTATTTTTTGGAATCAGAATCACGTTCGAGGGATTGTGATCATGGAAAATCTGAATTGTCTTAGCATTAACTATGTTCATGTTAAGATGGATTTTGAATGGGTTGCTACTACTATTTACACCCCCAACTCTAAAGTTGGTAGATCCCATTTCTGGAAAAAAGTTGAAAATCATAGAAAACCCTTCCAAGCTCTTCCCTAGTTGATTATTGGGGACTTCAATTGTCCTTGGAAAGACAATGAGAAGTGTGGTGGGGTAGATAATCAGAGTCATCTTGATGGTAGAATGGAGCTTATGGAATTTATTAATAATCAAGCCCTTTTTGATATGGAGCTTCAAGGGGTCAATTTTACTTGGTCGAATAGAAGGATTGGTCAAGACCTCATCCAAGTGAGGTTGGACTGTGTGTTGATCACTAGGTGCTGGCTAAAAAAATTTAGTTGTTCATTGTCATCCCTTTTGAAGATTGGGTCTGATCACTTTTTAATCTGCTTTAGTGCTGATCCAATTATTGCGAAGGGTCACCTACCCTTCAGGTTTGAAAAGATGTGGGTCGATCATCCAGATCTAGATCAGCAGATCAAAGATTGGTGGAATGTTAATATTCAGGGCACTGCTATCTTTAGACTAGTTAAGAAACTTCTCAGTGTTAAACAGAATGTGAAGGTGTGGAGTAAAGAAGTTTTTGGTAACATTTTTAAATCTAAAATTCAGCTCAAAAGAGATCTTGACATTATTTAGAACACCATCCAACATTCTGGGCTAACGGTGGAGCTTAGGGATAAGGAGGAGAGCATCCTTACCAAAACACATAATATTATTTCCAAGGAGGAAGAATACTAGAGACAAAGATCTAGGTCTATTTGGCTCAAAGCTGGGGACAAGAATACTAGATTCTTTCACTTATCTACCTCAAAACATAGAGCTACCAATAGAATATCCAAACTTAAAGTGGAGGATGGGGAAATCACCAATGATAAAGATATTTCTGAAGCTATGATCAATTTTTTTTCTTCTCTACTTTCTAAAGACTTGAATCTTGACATGGGGAATCAAAATATCCTTCTTGAAACCAGTTCTTCCATTGTTAATGACACTACCAACAAAGCTCTTATTGCTATCCCTTGTTTGTATGAAGTCAATTTTGTTGTCTTCTCTTTTGAAGGTGATAAGTCCCCGGGTCTGGATGGGTTTCCAATGTTTTTCTTTCAAAAATTTTGGCATATTATTGGTGTGGATATCAGCAATGCTGTTAAAGAATTCTTTGGAGCTAGATCTTTGCTTAAAGAGATTAATGCAACCTTTCTTGCTCTAATTCCTAAGAAGCCTAGAGCTGATATAGTGGATTCCTTCAGACCGATTAGCTTGTGTAATTCTATGTACAAAATTTTATCCAAAGTTTTAACCTCTCATTTGTTGGTTATTCTTCCTCAAATTATTTCTCCTTAGCAAAGTGGTTTTGTTCTTGGCAGGCAGATTCTTGATTCGATTATGAAGGTTCATGAGGTTATCCACTCCACTCAGGTCCCTCTTAACTCTCATTTTCTTCTAAAATTGGATCTTTCGAAGGCTTATGATCAGGTGGATTGGGACTTGTTGATCAAGGTGTTGAGATCCTTTGTTTTTGGTGACAAATTCCTCAAATTGATTTATTAGCTCATTAGTACTTCTACTGCTGCTATTCTAATCAATGGATCCCCTTCTAGATTTTTCAAACCCTCTAGGGGTCTTAGGTAGGGAGATCCTCTTTCTCCTATCCTTTTTTCTATCTTGGCTGAATGTCTGGGGCATTTTCTTTAGAAGATTGTCCCCACTGGGTTGTTCAAAGGGCTTTCCCCTTCTTCGGCTTCTAGTCCTTGTTCTCATGAAAAGTTTGTGGATGACACTATCATCATGGGTTTCTCTTCAATCCAGGAAGTGAAAACTATTAAACAAGCTCTTTCTACCCATTCTCTAAGTTTAGGCCAATCTATTAACTAGGATAAGAGCTCTTTATTTTTTATCAACACTCCTGAGGATAGGCAGTATAGAATTTCTAGAATCATAGGATGCAGAATTGATTCTTTTCCTACTACATATCTTGGCCTTCCTCTTGGTCTCCAACCTCCGGATTCCTTTTGGGCTGGTATTGTTGATAGATTTAATAGGAAATTGGCTGGTTGGAAAGGTGTGCTTCTTAGTCAACCAGGTAAACTTCATCTCTTAAAGGCCTCTTTGTAAAGCCTCCTTGTTTATGCTCTTAGTCTTTTTAAGATACCTGGTAAACATGCTGATATTATTGAAAAAATCTAAAGAAACTTCTTGTGGTCAGGAGTGGAAGACAAAAAGAGAGTTGCTTTAGTTGCCTAGGACAAGGTTTGTACTCCTAAAAAGTGGGGGGGGGCTAGGAATTCACCCTTTAAGAGTTACCAATATGGCGTTATTGGCAAAACAAACTTGGAGAATTTTGGGGGAAAAAAGAGAATGGAATAAAATTATCCATAAAAAGTATCTCTTCTCTTTCTCCCATATTTATGAATATTGGGAAACAGAATTGAAAGTGCAAGGCTCTTTTATTTGGAACAATAATCAGAATGCTAAGGAGGTAGATTTTAAAGGGGCTAAGTGGTTTCTTGGCAATGGCAGAAGGATCTGGTTTTGGAAGGATTGATGGTTCAAAGGTTGTCTTCTTAGATTTGTCTCTTCTTTTCAACCTTTCATTAATCAGCGCATTCAGAGATTTGGAGCTAGGGTTAGGGACTACTGGAGTAATGGCTTGTGGATTGACCTCTCCCTAGTGGATGAAGCCCTTAAGCCTTTGATGCTAGATCTTATGATCTGGAAGGTTAAGGAGTCTAGAGAAGATGAGTTTCTTTGGGGTTTTCTTCCTTCTGGTATCTTCACGGTGGTTTCCTATTCTGAGCTTTTACTGAAATAGTTGAATCCTCTCCCTTTTTGGGCTAAGGTGTGGGATAAAAGTTTAATTCCTAAAATTAATATTTTCTTCTGGCTGGTTTTATAGAATAAAATTCTTACTATAGAAAACCTACAGAAATGGCACATGATTTTGAGCAACAGATGCTTCCTGTGTAAAAAAAGTCGAGGAATCGGTCTTCCATCTTGCCATTGATTGTTGCTTTGCTTGGGAAGTTTGGAATCTTTTATTACAATGGTGGTAGATTAACTAGTTCTTTCCCAACAACATGGAGAGTTTCTGCATGTAGTGGAGAAAAGAGGAGGTCCCAATGGATCATCATTTTTGGAACATCATTGCTCCCCATGTGATATGACGGTTATGGAGAGAACGCAATGACAAAGTCTTCAGGAATATTGAACTTCCACCTAAGGTGATTGTTGAGAAGATTAAGAGAAGTATTAAGGAAAATTACAGACTGTTGACTAGTAGGATGTTGGACTTCAATGCTAGGACTACTAATAATAACTCAAATAAAAGGGAGAATGCCATCTAGCTTTCTCCTCCACCTGGATGGATAAAAATAAACTTTGATGGTGCTGCGAAGGGAAACCTGGGCCTAGTGGGTTGTGGTGGTCTCATTCACGATGACATGGCCAATTGCCTTGCCGCAGTGGCGATACCTATTGGGGTGCAAGGCAACTACATGGTGGAGGCCATGGCCCTTCTATAGACTCTTAAAATTGTCAAGAAGAATATGGCTTAGAATGTTTGGATTGAGGGAGATTCTATGAATATATTAAGATGCATCAATGACATGACTAAACCATCATGGTCCATTAAGGAGATAATCGAGGAAGCTAGGGTTATCATTAGATCCTTTAAACAAGTCATTATTTCTCACTTTTACCGGGAAGCAAATTGTACCATTGAGGAGCTAGCTAAATTTGTGGTTAAATACAAGGATATCATGATTTGGCAAGGTAGCAGCAATCTCACCGTTGATATGAAAGCCAAGTTGGCCTTTGACAAGTCTCAAAGAAAAAGGGTGGATTGGGCGTATCTCAAGAAGTTATGATGATTAGACACATTTTAGAGAAATAGGGTAATATGATTATGGAAAGTGGTTCATTTCCCAAAAGAACTAATTGCAAACACAAGTTAACTTCTATTAATTTCAAAGTTGCTTGTTACCTCAACATTTGGTTTTTCTCTGCTATTACAACTATCATTGTTAGCTTTGAGATCATGGGTGGAGGGCTTAATCGTAGAGAGCCTAAGGACTATGTGAAATGGAAAAAAATTCTAGAGCTCTGGTTTATTCTCACTAAGGGGGGTCTTACCACCTACATGGAATGGTTGCATGGGACTAAAGACAATGCCATGAAGTTGTTTGCTGAATCCCAGAAAGATGGGGTGGTCACTATCGCTAGTATCACTGTGAACATTATGTAGGAACTCATTGCTGAGGTGTCTGGGCTTAGTATCAAGGGCATTAAATTCTACCATGACAAGAAATTTTTGCAAAAAGCCATTTGATGCTTCCCCAAAAGCAAGGATGAAAAGAAAAGTTTGGTGAAAGACTCAAGCGGGTGCTTTGATGTTGCTACATTCAAAGAAATCTAGGCGATGGTTATGATGGTGATTATGGAATATGTTACCCTAGATGGTAGGTTCAAAAGAGCCCATTCCTACCATTTTGTGTTGCTCTATCATTTCTGTCATAAAATTAGGGTATCCTTGCCTTACTATATTTCGCAGTCCCTCTGTCTTAGTATTTCCCAGCATAGGAAGAAGGAGAAGAAACCCATTCTTCATGAAGGGTTGATTCTTCTAATTGTTGAACATATTAAGAAGATTTCCAATGCTAGCCCTATCATTTCTTCACCCAAAAACTTTGGCTCAACTAAGAAAATAATTAGGGAGATGATTGCTAAAGAGGAGAGTCCTTCAAGTAAAAATTTAAGAAAGGATAAGGAGGTTGGTATGGAAATGGATACTTCTACTGATAGTGTGGATGGTTATGATGATATGGTTGATTCGACTGAGGAAGATAGTGATTCTTCGACCTCAATTTTGAATACGGCTTTGGGGGAAAATGATAACACTAAAGAGGAGGCTACTAGTACTATGGAGATGGGAAATACCTCTAGAATAAAGAGTAACAACAAGGATGATAAGAATGAGGAGGATGTTGGTCATCAACATGTGCCCATTTTAGTGGAGTATGATAGTTTTGAAGATCACGATGTGCCCATCTCCCCTAAAATGGAGGTGATCATGGAGGTTGGGTCAGATATTTAGAAGGATGCCAAGGATGTAGAGAAAACTTCCCCTGATGCAGAGACGGCTTCACCTAGTGGGGAGAAAGGGAATGCTCCTTGCAATTATCAAAACATTCCTTTCATTAAAACTGTGGATATGTAGGAACAGAATGTTCAACTACTAAAGGAAGACATGGATGATAAAATAGATCCCCCCTTTGGGGTTCTCCAAACTGCTAAGGTTGCTTCCATGTATTCTTTTCGCTTACTGAAATGGGTTTTTTAGGAAATCAAGAATTTAAATTTAAAGTATCATTCCATTTCCGCTAAGGTAGATTCCCTGCTGGATATGCTAGAGTCTGGTTCAAAAACAATGGATGACAACATGAACATTAACGGGGATAAAAAAGTGCAGGAAATGCAAGCTAGAATGGAAACGATGGAGAAAGCCATGAAAAAACACATGCATGACAACAATAAGTTTATGGGTTCAGGCATGGACTACTTTATGACCATTAAAGCAGAGCTGGATGGTGGCTCCCCCAGCAAGAAACCTTATGAGAGTACAAAGGACTTGGAAGAGGAAGGCCCAAGAAAATGTACTAGGTCTGCGAAAAGTAGAAAGATTCAAGAAAGAATCTAGGATCTCTCTAACTTCAATGCTGCAATAAAGAAGATATATGAGGCAAAGCAGGAAGCTGACGAAACTCGCAAAGAGTTTGTCTAGTGCCTTAGGTCCCTGGTGTTGGCCTTTTATCAATTTTTTGGCTGGTGTTTGGTTTTTTGTTTTTATGTTGGTTTTGGTTATGGCGAACTGGTTCCCAGTCCTGTTTCTTTTTAGATTCCTTCAATGCTAAATTTTTTATCTAGCTTGTACAGGGTTTCTGGTCCCCCTTTAAAACCTATTTTTTCCTGCAATAAAAAACAATATCTATTTTTTATCCTACACTAAGATAACTGACCCATGGAGAAATTATATTTATAACCTTCAAATACTAGTACACACCATGAGAATGTACCTGATAATGTCCTTTGGATGTTTGAAAATTCATTTTTGTATAGAAGTAAAACAACGGAGTAATGTATCGGAACCTACTATTATTCCTCTGAAAACATCATGATCTACTAAATTTTCACACCACAAGAATTTTTTTGATCTATGTGCATATTTTAAAATAGTCCACTTACATGGATCCCTTCAGATCCCTATCTATTTTGTTCCAACCTTCCCTGAACAAAAAATGTACACAACTACATAAAAAAAAGAACCTCAGATCACTGCTCACCCTGGTCAATATTGCCTTGACCACCATATGGAAATTCCTAACATGTGGCACAATTTAATAAGTCTGCAAGTTCACAATATCAAACCTTAACTACCATCCTAACTAGTGATCTTGCAAACTAACACTAATTGTAACAGTGCAACAGGTTCACAATATTTTTTGCTAACAACCTGGAAACCTCATGAAGTTGAGCCTAAAAATTTTGTGTAACCATGCATAGGCTCACAACACTTTCCGCTAACAGGAAACTTGACCTGTGACCTCAAGCCTAACCCAAGTGCAACACTGCATTATTATCCAGTAACTGCCTAAGAAACTCGCAACCTCATGACTTGGCATTAGCTATCTCCCATCATAAGGTTTCAATATATATGTTGTTAACTATGTCATATCCCTACAAAGTCATGCCAAGTCACCACATGTCTCCATTTGGCACAATCCAACCCATCATCTAAGTTGCCACTACATTGGTGTTTGCAACATCACATGGGTCCACAAAGTTATGCTAACATCACCTTCCAACTATCCATTCACATTATTGTGCACATTGTCAAGACACACCCAAATCAACTCCATGTGTGAGCCATTTTCCAAAAGGCTTTATTCCTAATTGGTAAGTTAATTGTAGTATGTTATCATATAAAAATGACTAAGCTTCCCCATGCACTATGCATGTGGGATATATCTTATGTACACACTTTTCTTAAAACTCTACCACATCCCTGGCCCATTATGTACTATTAGGTTTTAAGCTTTTGATTTCCACATTATCCTACTTGAACTAAACAATGGTCAAGGTTGTCAAATATGTGTCCTAGCTCATCTCTTTCTTGACCCTCTAAAACTCCTAGGTTAATGTTCTAGATCCCCATGGTTTAGTGTTCTATAACTAGCTATATCTTGAAAAATCTATGTCTAATTCTTCTAAACCATCTAGAGAATTATGTATAGAAGAGCCTGAATCTAAAGTAGACATTCTAAAAATATTTACATCTGATGTTTCTACTTCTAATTCTTTATTTACATATCTAGGATTATCCATATATACAGGTTATGGTTGTTGTTCCTCAATATTTTTCTCTTGAAGCTAGTCCTTAAGTTCTTCTTTTGTAGCGAAACTGTATTCTTTGACTTTTGGTAGAATAATTTTAATAGAGGATCTATTTTTTCAAGAATAAGATTCAGCTACTTATTTCTCAATTGTTGTCCTTTTTGAACTTCTTAGCATTTCTATCTTTTTGGATTTTGATTCAGGGATTATGACTAATTTTGTCTAACTTGTTAGCTATTGTACATATGAGAGCTTTTGTTCATCACATAACTCGAGCTCACACACACATATACACTCTTTAAATATTATGTACTATATTGATTAATGTTTTTTTCATTTTATTTAATATTTCTTTTATTTTACTTGGTATTATTTATATGAATTGAATATGAAATTCTTTGATAACTTGAATATTATTGTAAAATTCATTTAAAATTATTTATCTATAAGTTTAATATTTTATAATTATCAATTTTACATATAAATAAACCATTTTACATCTTTCATCATTTAAAATTTTTAGATTGATTCTTACATATGTTTTTATCTAATGTTAAATGGATAAGTTAATTAAATAATAATAAGATTCTAAAGCAAGAACCTTATTGATATTTCTTACAATATCTTTCAATTTTATATATTGAATGCTTGAACTTAGAGATGTGTTTAATTCAATACAAAGTTTTTTATTTGAATTTTCTTTAAATGATATATAATTTAATCTACACGTATTCGAATTTGTAGGTTTATTTAATGTGTAGGGTTTTGAATAGTGCATCCAGAAACCTTGTGTAAAAAAAAGGACAACTCTCCTTCAAACTTTATATTATCACATAATCGAAAATACTCCAACAAATTTTTTCATTTGAATTTTCTTTAAATGATATATAATTTAATCTACATGTATTTGAATTTGTAAGTTTATTTAATGTGTAGGGGCTTTGAATAGTGCATCGAGAAACCTTGTGTAAAAAAGAGGAAAACTCTCCTTCAAACTTTATATTATCACTTTCATCTATATATATCTTATTCATATTAATTATATATTATATTTTCAATCTTTACACTCTAATTGAATATTGTGTATTACATTGATTAATGCTTGTTTCATTTTTTACTTTTCTAGGAAAACTAATAGAGTTCCAACATATTTTTTCATTTGAATTTTCTTTAAATGATATATAATTTAATCTATGTGTATTTGAAATTGTAGGTTTATTTAATGTGTAGGGGCTTTGAATAGTGCATTGAGAAACCTTGTGTAAAAAAAAAAGGACAAACTCCCCTTCAAACTTTATATTATCTATATATATCTTATTCATATTGATTATATATTATATTTTCCATCTTTAACTCTAATTGAATATTGTGTACTACATTGATTGGTGCTTGTTTCATTTTTAACCTTTTTTTTTTACTTTTCTAGGAAAACTAGAATAGAGTTTTTCACATTTCTAGGAAAACTAACAGAGTTTCAACATTGATGTTTGTTTCATTTTTTGATTTTTTTTTACTTCTTTCATTTTACTTGGTATTTTTTATATGAATAGAATATGAAATTCTTTGGTAACTTTAACATTATTCTATACTTAATTTCAAATTATTTATTCATATAGACAAACAATTTTACATATTTCATCATTTAAAAATTTTAAATACATTCTTTATCTAATGTTAAATGACTAACTTTTTTAAATAATAAGAATCTAAAGGAAGAACTTTAATGACCTTTATTACAATATCTTTCAATGTTGTATATTGAATGCTTTCAATACAAAAATTCTCGTTTGAATTTTCTTTAAATGATATATAATTTAATCCGTGGTAGTTAAATTTAAAAATTAAGATAGGTATTTTATTTCTCTTTAAATGATATATAATTTGATCCCTGGTACTTCAATTTAAAAATTGAGATAGGTAATTTATTTCTGTGGACAACTCAGGTTGATATGGCAGATGCGCTAGCACTTGCTATTGGGACACGTATAGATCGAGAGCTATTTTAGCTAGCCCTAAAACGACAAGGATGTACAGGGACAATTGTCCGATCGTTTTAGCTAACTTCGAATTGGACATACATTAGGTTACAAAAATGTCTATTTTGGTGATACTTAAGCCACTATTTTTGGTCAGATGTGGTAAGATGTTTGACCAGTTTCATTGTCTGAAAGACTTCCCTTTCAGAACTCTTGTTTTGTCTAACCAAAATTTAGAGCGATCTTAGCTATGAAACCCTAAGTAGTTTTGAGCTTCAAAAACATAATTATTGCAAACTTAGTTTTGAATCCTTAGATATTTTTGAGCTTCAAAAACGTAATTATAGCAAACGTAGCTTTGGATGCCTAGATATTTTTGAGCTTCAAACCTAGATCATGGCTTCAGAGACCGGTGCAGGCGAAAATCCTCACCAAATTTCAGACAGCCGAGAGAATGTAAGACGTGCTGCGAGAGATACTCTGAATTATCAGACAGCAATTGTTTCCTCATATATTGGTGCCTTCCTAGCAATGGAGGGTTTACTTGTAGGAAATATGCCAAAGGACCTTACAAAAAGGATCGCAGCTCAGGTTTCACAACTTTTGTTTCTTTTCTCTTTTGTATATCCAACTACTTGGATGATAATCAACCTCTTCAAGATAAGGAGGTTCCTGGTAGGCCACAGCACTATACCTAGGAGGTCAGTTTGTTTTAATCTATAAACCTATTTATGCTCAGGCGAAGCGTTGGAATGAAATCGTGTTAAAGTGATCAAATTTTAAACAAGTTTTTGAAGGGGTTCTGAATTCTTGTACAAACAGATTTTAAAGAGATCTGAACCTCGCAATTAAATAGCTGTAACAAATCGAACAAAATTCAACAGCAGCCCCACCATCAGTAAACACTACCAACCTAAAAATTGTAGCAAGACAATGCTCCAGCTGCACCAACAACAGACCTTAGCCCCCTACATGAGGACATAGGGTTTTTGAAAGCTTCCTTAACCTTAACCAAGAACAAACAGTTTTTCCAAACTCCCTTAATTTGAAACTCAGGTTTTAGAAAGACTTCCATAACCTTCCGTTGTCCTTGTTTTCTTATAAATATACGTTTTATTTTATTTTTAAATTTCATCCTCAAATGTGGATATATAACTGTAAATATTCATGGCTGTATATTTATATCAATATAGAGGATGGAAGACTGGACATCTTTTGAGCAAAGTATTGAACCGGGAAGGAAAGTTGCCTTGAGCACCATCATTGGATATCTCTTCTTTCTAGTCCTCATGGTATACGAGATAATTGTTTGAAGGTGAGCTAACTAGATCCTAACAAAACTACCTTTCCTATTATAGCCATATTACATATCAGGTTTAACAAATTTAATGTCCATTTAATTTCAATAATATGATTTGTGTTGATTTTTCTAAATTCACTAAAACTTTGTGCTTTGCAAGGAAATGGTAAAGTTAGAAACATTAATCTTTGATGAAAAACTTGATTTGGGAAATTCATGGAAATTTTTAAGCTGCCCTCCAGCCCATTAATGGTGCCACTCAAGTAAATTGAGCGAAATAAATTAAAGCTTCAGCAAAATGGTCTCCTCCAGAGAAAGAATGCCTCAATTAATTTTTAAAATGTTTTGGGCAGTCTAAGAGCAAGATGTGTAGAGAATACGTTGGTTGTAATAGGCTGGTAAAGATGTGTGAGTAAATTAGATACTAATCGGTTAAGAAAGAGTAAAATACATGTAGCGTGAAATATTACACATGCCTTCAGAAAGGAAATTGTCTCTTAGAGAGAAATCCCATGAACAATTCTCTCTGCAGGTGACTACAACCAACAAACTAAGGTTGCTGATATTGCAGTGAAATGGAATTTGAATAATCATGTTCAATGACATATAGAACGCTAAATTCCACTTCTCTGATGAATTGGAGTGTGGCTTTTAGATGTTGAAAAATGAACTTTGTTCGACTTATAGAAGATAGAAAAGTAAAGAACTAGTTGCTTGCAAACATTTTTACCTCTGGAACCCACTACTGATACTAAAAATCGTACACAGCTGTATCATTGGTCAATGTTGAGACCAGAAACAGCCCTCTCAACAGTATAACGGGCGTCACCAACAAGGAACAACGCCTTCCAGCAATACAACACACCCGCACTGAAACAAACAGTATTACATATTACTCATATACAACAATGCAACTCTATATAATTTAAAAGATGTTCTTGAACATTTATTCTTGAGTACAATAGATCAAACCGCTGATATAAGGTAACTCAAAACAGTTTTCCCTAGAACTTTATGATGTCTAGCAATTAGCATAAGCAATTGATATAATTCAACTCACACAATCAAAGAATTTTGTTTCCAAATTACAATAATAGCAGGAAAACAACAGCATATCGAACCCAATTTTTTGTATTTAATATTGGACTTCTCTAACCCCAACAGCGCCAAAATATAAGGATTCATAATATACCGTCCACAGCTATGTTCACCGCCAATGGAAGACCGCCTTAATTCCACCGCTTGTACTTTGATCTGCTATACTGACAACCTCTACAGCAGAATTCTCTGATGATTATCTTGTTTTATCTTGCCTCATTACAACTATAAATAACTGTTGATTGAAGCTATTATACAGTGCGTACAATCCTACGCAGATACCGTAGATTTCTGTATCAGCCTTTGCAGTTGTTTTCAATCACTAGATATGATTGTCTTAAAATTATGTATCGTCTGTTTGTTATTAACATTCTGCATGATATTGTTGTGTTATCTCATTAAACATTCTTCAAGCTAAAGCAGTTTTAATTCATTTATCGCTTCAAAAGTCTAATTAATCTTAAGCAACTGTGTTTTATTGAATTTTCTTTCCCAGCCCCATTTCAAGGTATTTGAAACTCCAAAAATATCAGTACAACTCTAATGATGAAGTGGGAAAGTGAAAGGGTTGGGGGATTGGATCGCGGTCTGGTTTGATTGGTGGGAATTTCTTGGATATGAGGTTCAGTTTTTTCTAATGTTTGCTGGTATACTGTATAAAGAATTTGTGTTCTTGAAAGAGGTGACAAGTTCAGATTTATAAAATGTGATATATTCTTTTAGTTCGAAATACAATTAGTTACCTCTGACAAAAAGAACTGAATAGTCTCGTCTCATAATACAGATATCATATAGAAATCCAAAAATATATTTCTGAAAATTTCTCTCTTTTCAATTCCCGCAGTCTTAAAAAAAAAAACGCAGAGTGGTAAAGTAAGAAATATGATGTATACCAATTGGCTGGAGCGGCCACTTGCAACAGTACGTGCCTTTCGATTCATCCTTGGAAACAGTGGTTAGCAACTGAAGACAGATAGGAAGCCGAGTTGAAGAGGGGGCCCAATGAAAACTTAAGAAATCATTTTCAGTTGGTCATCCCTACCTGTTAAATAAAAATTTCAGACGGACATATGAATGCCTTTCATTGGACCTTGGAACAATAAACAAAATTGTCAAACATATAAAAAACTATAGTTAAATATTTTAATCTATTTTGGAAACAAATTCAATTTTTATGCTTATAATTGGAATATTTTTAAAAAAAAATCATCATTCTCAAAAATGTCAATAAACAATTAGAAACTATAATAATTTTCTATAAGCTTATTAAAAATATTTTAAAAATTAAATTAACTAAATTTTTTAAACTTATATTTGAAACTATTTTAAAAATTTTAAACAATTATACTCTATGTTTAAAAATATTTCAAATAAATTTATATTCTAGTAATAAATTGACTTCTCTCACCTACCCGGGCTCTCCTTGTCGCATGATCGCATGGCACTTTTCTAACTCTTGCGATCATGCGACTGCTCTATCATTGGCGCATGATATTTTCAAAATGAATAATATTATATTTAATAATCATTCCATCTCATTGTCACATGATTGCAAAGCACTTTTCTAACTCTTGCGATCATGCGACTGAACACAAGTAGAGTAACTTTCTTGTGGGGTTAGGATCTATAATTTACCCCTACATAATTCTTGTTACCATTAGTCGGGCACTATATAATTTTTGCTTCAGGGGACTTGTTTCTATACCAATTAGTGAAGTGGTGGCCACTAATTGGTATAGAAATATTGTAATCATCTAAATAATTGCATGGCTGCAGTCTCCTGGTTGAATCCCGTCACCAGTTCCTCTGTACTTGCACTTCCATCCATCCGGGCTTTCATTGTCGCATGATCGCATGGCACTTTTCTAACTCTTGCGATCATGCGACTGCTCTATCATTGTCGCATCTACACTGTTGGCGTACATGGGTCCCAGTAGAGCAAATTTTATTTAGTCTTCCCTATCATTTCATTGACTTCTCTCACCTACCTGGGCTTTCCTTGTCGCATGATCGCATGGCACTTTTCTAACTCTTACGATCATGTGACTGCTCTATCATTGGCGCATGATATTTTCAAATTGAATAATATTATATTTAATAATCATTCCATCTCATTGTCGCATGATTGCAAAGTATTTTTCTAACTCTTGCGATCATGCGACTGAACACAAGTAGAGTATCTTCCTTGTTGGGTTAGGATGTATAACGTACCCCAATGTAACGAAGTATTCAAATAACCCGCCCGGCTTACAAAAAAGGAGGCAATGGAGGGGAAACCCGACAAGGTCTTCCTATCCTAAGTAAGACTTAGACCTAGACTCAATTAACACTAACACATCTATAGCATGAATTTACACATGATCTAAAGTTCAAATATATACTCAGGGATATATGTAACAAAAGTGTGGCAACAACATGCATTGCTCCCAGGAGAAATTCATTTCTTGCCAAGCACAGCTAGTCTTATGATTGCATAGGCTATTTTCAAGTTATGAGATCATGCGACAAACTTGTTATTCTGACAATAAAAGTTGCAGGGATTGTCGCCAGTAAGAGGGCTGATATGACTGCTTGTCGTATGATCGCATAGGCCCTTTTCACGCTATGAGATCGTGCGACAAATAGCTAGATGATATGCTAGTAAGGATCAACGGTCAAATTTTAAACTGCCAGCTTTCGTGGTTGTGTTACTAAACTCTGCAAGCTTCAAAATTTACTACTGAGGGTTTAAGTTATCATCAATTCCAAAATCTGCCTAAGTGTTGAAAACCCACAGTGTTTCTGAAAATCCATGATGTTTTCGACCTTTTTGCCCTACATAAATCCTTGATGTTTTTGCAGCCTTGTTTGCCTCTGTGTCAATGTCAAAAACCCTGTGTGTTTTCGATCCTTCGCTCTTGTGAAAACTTTGTGTGTTTTCGACCTCCTAGTTCCCTATCTGCCAGCTTTTCTTAAGTGTGCAAGTGCGATGACAGGTGGGCCTGGGCCTTCAAAAGCTCTTCCTTATTGGCTGTTGCATGGCCGCATGTCAGACTTTTCTGACATGTGATCATGCGACCGCCAACCACCTGTTCGTGTGGTCCCAATTCTCAGTGATGTTCTTCTTAGCTGCTTGGCAGTTAGTTTTTCATTCGGCAACCTGGCGACTATGTTGTCGCGTGATCTCCTCTTTTCTAGTGGTTAGCAGTTAGCATCTCATGACTTGGTGAGTGGTTTGTCACGAAGTCACTAGATGCTTGGCGGTTGGCAGGTGGGCTCGTTTCTTCAAGCGGCAGGAAAGGAGATCGACGGTTGGTGTGTGATCGCAAGGAATATTCTTTCCCCTTGCGATCATGCACCTATCATTGATTCTGTTTGCAGAACACAGTGGTTCCAGTGTCAGTGGGGAGGTGAAGATGTGTTCTGATTGGCCATCGCATGGCCACATGTTAGACTTTTTTGACATGCGATCATGCGACCGCCTGCCACTTGTCCATGTAGTCCTAGCTTCTTAGTAGTGTTCAGTTACCTGGCAGTTAGTTTTCTTCTAGCGACCTGGTGATTTGCGGTCTTCTCTCAGTCATTGAATCCTAGCGGTTAAGTCCCTAGCATCTGGGGACTTGGCTGGGGTTAAGTTTTCCATAGTCGCGTAGTCGCTAGATGGTGGGCCTAGGTTTTCATGCTTCTAAAGTTGGTGATGTGGCAGCCGGGGGTTGGTTGTCGCATGGCCGCATGTCAGACTTTTCTGACATGTGATCATGCGACCGCTTGCCACGTGTCCCTGGGGCCCATCGGTAGGGTGGTTGCAGTTTGGTGGTCGTGCGAGATGGTGATGTGGCAGCTTTTGGTTGGCTGTTGCATGATCACATAGCCCATTCCTTGGCTATGCAATCATGTGACCGATCGACACATGTCCTTGTTCCCACTGGTAGATGTGGCGTATGGCGGGCCCAGGTCTGTGGCATGGCGACAGGTGGCATCATGCATCGTGGTTGCGGAGCTAATGGTGGGGTCTAAGGTTTGGTGGAGTGGATAAGGTCTAGTAGTGCTAATAATTTCCTTCTTGTCACTGGTTTGCAAGATGATTTGGCGGTTCGCTAGTTGGTCTAGCGACTTGGCGAATGAGTGGTCGCAGGGTCGCTAGAGTTTTTAGCAGAGGCAGGAAGTATTTCATGAATTGGTGAAAGTTCCTTTGTCGCCAATTCGCCAGATGACTTAAGTGCTATTTCAACACGTGCAGTCATGTGGTCGTTGAGTATAACTAGAGTTAAATATTTCATCCCGCGACTAGGTTTTTGCCTTGTCACCAGTTCATAGAATGTTAACCCGGGGTATCTGATGAGTTAGAGTTGTGAAGCCTGGGGAGGATGAGAGATCTAACGGACCGGACTTATTGTTGATCTCCAATCGAATCAGGACCGCGAATTCGCTGCTGGCACCAAGAAGTAACCGTTGGATTTCAAATTTGAATCTCAGAGACGTTTCCAGTGACCAGTAAGGACTAGAATTGATGATAGAAAGGGCCAAAGTTGGTGAGATTGATCTTCTCCACCGTTCTGGTGTGGTCCAGGGTGCCATGAGGGTTTGCAGGGATTTGTGCCATGTGGGGGAGGATAGTTTTTCTTGGCTCAAGGTTTTTTTGCAATAAATTTTGTGACTGTTGGGTGAGACCCTAACCCTAGCCCTAGCTATCCATAGCTTGTTGCATTCTCTCTGAGAATTCCAAGGCAGCTAGTGGTATAAATTGCAGGTTGTTCAATTTTGTAAGGGTTCTAAATTTTGTTAGTTCTAGTGAAAGTTTCTGCTCTGCAGATTTCCCCTTCTCTCTGCATATAGGGTGTTCTATTTCCATTGCTGGTTGAGAGAATATAATACATGCTGCAGCAGATTTGTTTTATGTATGAGGACTCAATTTATTCTTACTATCACCAAGCTATCTCCATTTGAATTCTGAATGCATTAATCATACATCAAGGGTGTTTGATTTGTCTATTTGCATTGCCTACGTGTTTGCAAGTAGAGTTATCTTCGTAGAGGTAACTAGTTCAGGGTTAGTGTTTATGCATGTATGAGCTGAGATATCAAGGATAGGTCATGCTTGTCTTCCAGTGGATGCTGGTTAATGTATTATCCTTTCATAGGTCTCTTCTAAGGGGAGGGTCAAAATCCTTTGATGGATAATAGCATGCTTGAATGCACAGGTGGGTGTTAAGTTGAGGTTTGGTCATGGTGTGTGATTGATGTCAGGCATCAACACATTAAGCATATTGTGTTCTTGTTTCATAACTATCTCTTGCAGTAGGGTATTTGACTCTGTGGCCCATTGGATAGGGCACTGGTCTATTAGAGACTTAGGGCATCTCAGGGGTCCTTTCAATCTTTTTAAAATCATTTCCTTTCAGTCCCACCTTTTCCCTTTCATGTTGTTAGGATAGATCTCTGGTTTTCATACTCACTCCATGCAAGTAGGGCTATTGCATGAGATATTGGCTTCATTGAGGTACATGATACCTAGGAGTTTGAGAACCATTCTAAAGTCAGTGACCTGCAAGCCTGTAGTGTGACACAAGTTGTATGAGTGTGAAGATGAGGTACACCCGCCTGAGTGAATGTGGAGCTCAAAGTGTAGAAGGATCTCTCTTTGATCCTTGTCAGTTGGCCCTTTTTCCTGTCGAATTTGGAGTGTTGAGTGAATGTGACACTAGCCCTGTCAATCCTGATGCCAAGATGACCTTTGGGGAAAAAAAACACCAACAGGAAGAATGCCACATGGATTTTGAGTAAGAATCCCCAATGAAGACTTCAATAAGGAATGTTTTGATCTTCGTATTGGAAAGAAAATCATAGTTTGTGGATGGATTTTAAAAACAAAAAATAAGGAAGATGAATCCATACAAAAATATTGAATATAAATTTTTACAAAGGGATATGCTCAGTAGGAGAGTATTGATTACGAAGAGACATTTTCACCCATTGCAAAGCTAAAAATACTATTTTTTCTGTACTGACCACTTAGAAAGAATGGAAGGTTCTTCATATGGATGTCAAGAATTCTTTCATAAATGGTAATCTTAAAGAAGAAGTACACACATACCTAAATTGAAACATTCATTGATAAACATCATCCTCACAAGATATATCATCTTGTTAAGTCACTTTATAGGTATAAACAAGAACCTTGGGCACGGTACATAAAAATAGATGGTCAAATTATACAAAATGGTTTCACAAGTATTCCCTCATATTAAAATTTTTATATTAAGAAACTAAGCACATAGATTGACATCCATTTTTTAAAAGTGGATATTCTTTAGTTATAACATTTTTTAAATAAGTTCAAAAAATTTAGTTATAACATTCAATAATGATCTAAATAAATCCTTTGGCATGATAAATTCCTCTAGTTAATTACTATTGTCTTTTCTTTGATATATGAAAAGAAAAAAATTCAATTTTTTACACCATAGATGAAATAGCCAAGATGCTTCTGAAGAAGTTCAGAATGTCTTATTATAGACATGTGGAAACTCCAATGAAGAATGGATTGCAACAGTCTTGATTTTAAGAGTCACCTCAAGTTGGCATGACTCTTTATAGGCCCAGCTTGTTGGGAGTCTCATTTATCTAACATATATTGAACTAGATTTATGTTTTGCTATTAGAAATCTATCAATATTTATGCATGAGCCAAATAAACATCACTGGATTACAACTAAGCATATTTTGAGATATGTGTAAGGTACACTTGATTATGGTCAAGTATATAACAAGAACACTCAGTTCTTCATGTAGGGATATGCTAATTGAGACCATGTTTCTTTTTTTTATAATGTTAAATAAACTAAAAGATATGTGTTTTATCTTGGACCTGGACCTATTTCATGGATTAGTAAGAAGAAAACTATAGATTCTCTATAATGCACAAAGGATAAATATCATATCCCATGAGGAGCTATGTGTGAAGTGATTTTGTTACATCACATTAGACCTAATATGGAACTTCCTAAAGAAAATACACCTATTCATTATTGCAATAGTTAGGGAGTGTTAAAGCTTGTGAAGGATGCAGTTGGTCACGAGAAAAAAAGTACATTCCGGTAGAATGTCAAAAGAATTTAGAATGGTGCATAGGAATGAGCACAAGTTGGTCAGTTCTAGTTCATGATCCATATCCAACCACAATAGTTTTTGATCGAGTAGAACCATAGTTTCTCAATCCATGTCCAAATTCTTGTGAGCATGATCTTACAAGATGTAGTAGTTTATCCAACTTATCCAATAGTTCCAGTAGCATATACGATAGAAAAATAAGCACATCCATATTTTAGTAGAAAATAGATGTTGAAGATCCAATATCCCGACACTTTTGATTATTAAGTCGTTGCCCTATAAATCCATGGCCAATTGATCTAGAAGTTTATCGAGCAGTTTTGTTTGAACCAATAGTTTAGGTAGTAGTATTTTGACCAATAGCATAAGTAGAGGAACCATATTTGCTACTTACTCTAGAGTGTATGGGGTTGTAACTATGGTTTCCCACCCACCCAGTAAAGGGCTTATTATAGCTTATGGATGTTCCATATGTAACATGTCCAAATATAGATGGTAGGGCCAAGGCCAGATTCTATTCTATCCATGCCTAATCCTATCCCCTCAGACCCACCCAACTCTCATCTACCCACCCACCCCAACTATAGAAGAGAGGGGTTTTTTTCATGTCACATATAGAATCTAGGTAGGGGGGCTTGAACTATCAGAACAGAGATAGAAGATCAATCTCTTTTTCCCAATTTGGGAGTGGCTTGGGGGAGTGTCAGGGGCCAGACTTAGCTATATAGATAGGAGGTATTCATGGCCATGGATAGCCACATAAATATGGGGGGCCTCATTAGACTAGTTAAGAGTTCTCTCAAAAGGGAGGGCTTTGTGGCCATGGATAGTTATAGGCCCTCTCTAGACCCCTATTGATATAGATGGTGAGATCAAGGAAAACTATAACTATAATTGGAGTTGGAAAACACTCCCCTATATATCTCTCTATCTAGGCGATTCACCATCACATTCATCTCCAATACTAGCTAAAATATTCTAAGATCACTGATATACTCACCATTAATTGGTAAGGTAAAATTTGAGTTGTTTGAAGGGTACATTTGCAAGAACAATGTGATACAGGAGGGAAATTAGTATAACTATTCAAGAAAAACTTCATTGTACAATTATTGAATGGTTATTATATTATGCCGTTACTCTTTAAACTGTTGCATTCCTACTTGTATATATGTTCTTTCCTTATTAAAATAATACATCAAATTATTTCTACTCTTTCAAGATATATCTCAAAATATTTATGCCCTTTCAAGATACGGATGAAAATATTTCTTCTCTTTCAAGCTATACACTTTTTGGCTCCTTTATAAATTTGGAAAGATAGCTAATAGAAAAACATATTTCTAGTTTGGTATATGTGTTATCCTTTATTTACGCTATAGGAAATTGAGATTTTCTTGATAAAACAATGATAATTGTTAGGTATTATAACCTTATCAAGTGAATTCTAGCTGTGAGATGGTAGTGCCACAAGTTATATATTTTTCATTATCTTTATCTATCTTTGGAGTATCATAGGTTATTAGATTTTTGTCAAAAGGATTCCCATTTGAAAAAGAGCCATCTTTTTTTTAGTCTAAATCTTTGGAGTAGTCATGATGATGCAAAAATTTATGAAAATAATTAAATTTGAAAATTTGTCAAAGATTGTGTAAAATACTTTTATGGAAATAGTCATAGTTTTATTTTGGCTTATGTGGGAAGCTTTCAAGACAATATGTTTTACAATTTGGAATATATTAAACTCTCACTTTTTTATGGCTGATTTACAGAAATAAATAATATAAAACTTTTGTAGAAGCTAGAATAAAATGGTTTGGCATGAAGATTTGTGACATTATTTTTTAAAAAATTTGGCCACTTTTCAAGTAAATCCATCTCCTAGTTTTCAAGTTATTAAAGTATCAATTTTTGTTGACCCAATTAAATTAAAGGTTCTATTTAGTCAAAATAGAATTATATTCATGGATTTTGATTGTAATAATAATTTTATCAACCTAAATTTTTTTTATGGTAACTCGTTGACCCAATAATGATTTATGCCTCTTTTTCTCTCGTCATCTTTTCAACTATATCAAAGATTTCATATTTGGCCTTCAAAAAATACAACCAACACATTTGTGATTAATCATCAATAAAAGTGATAGAATATGATGACTTACCCAAACTCTTTGTTTGCATAGAACCATAAATATGTCTTTGGAAATATCTCCCTTGTGTGCTTTCCTCACAAATCTCCTTGTGCTCAAGTCCATCTTTAGCAAACCTGAAACTAATGCTTTCGATGCTAGAATCTTCAAACTATTAAAATTTAGATGCCCATACTTGAGATCCCACAACCAATTTGTATCTTCATATGCTATATTGCCAACATGCTATTGTTATATTCACCAAAGTTTAATGAGAACATCCTATTCTTTGTCATAGGAACAACTGTGACCACTATATTGCCTTGATTCTTATCATAGATCGTATAACTCTATTTTTCAAAGATAGTTTTCCACACACAATTGTCCAACAAATAACAAATTATGCTTTAACTTGGGAGTTTAATAAATGTCATTAACATTTCCAATACCTTCTTACCGAGGTGGTTCTTCGGTTTGGAATATGCATCTATTGTTAAAAACAAGTTTTTATTTCCTGATATATGGTTCTAGAGCATCAGAAATCTACATACCAAATATCTTTACTATTCTCTTCAACTTGTTGACATAAGATAAAATACAAGGCTCCCATATGAGTCACAGGTCCAAGAAAGGAGTATTGCAGCTCCATAAAGTAACTGTAACAGCTGGAAGAAAAAGTATAGCAGCCAACATACTATATTTACATCTTCTGAATATACTATAAGATTACAGTTAGAAATCTAACTAATTCCTAGTAGGCAGAACAACATAACGACCGAAGTCAAATGACATGCCCAGATACCCATGAAACGATGTTTTTTTATAATAGAAGATGCTGCCAGTACAAGGAACACTCGCAGCTATTTGGAGAACAAAAACCGAAAAAGAAAATTTAAATTTTTCGTTGAAGTGTTTACAACTACCTGTCAAAAGAGCAGAAAAATTTACTAAAATTATTTTTGCAATGATTGACAACTGGGAATTACATGGAATTGAAAAGGGCGCAGATCATAAATATTACGAAAAACATTGAAGTTTCTTCTGAACTGTTGGTGATGGATGAACACGGATCAATCACAACACACAACACAAGATATAAAACACATCAAACACAAACTATAAAACTATAAACGTATCGAAGGACAGCACTCAAATATTCAATAATGGACAACAGACTCTACCTCCTGCCAAAAAATGCAACATTCGTTATATAAAATTTTACATGAGGAATATACTAAGAACAAAGAGTTCATAGAGAATACAGTAAGGATGCAGAAAAATAATCTTAAAACTGTAGCTTATAAGGGAACATTTGATACTGATATCATAGGAACTGGTTCTTAAGATATATTATTGTCCACATTCCAATTTAGGTTTAGGTGCTGAGGACATATCTATAGGTGATATATTGCGTTTTCTTAGTTTTCTGTTTGAATCAATCTATTCTTAGATTTCTCACAATAGAAGGAAGCCAATCCAATAAGGACCTTGCAGACTACAAAATTCTAAATTTTATAAGTACTCAAAACAGTGATATTTGATATTTGGTTTTTCACTTAATTGATGTTGAAATCAACTTGTCTGTGCAGTTTGGAATTGAGTGTTAGGATCGGTATGCTCAACAGGTTCTCTGGCATACGCACTTTTTTACTTTCGTTGAGCAATCTGGCTTCTATGGCAGGATATTTTGACGTGAATAGTTTAATTACTATTATCAACTCTATTTCTGCAATTCCCTTAGCAGTTTCTGGGTATTTTGACGTGAAAACTCTATTTGTGCAAGACCTTTATCTTTGGGTTGAAAGAACTACTCTCATTAGCATGTCAGAAGCTTGTTCAACTGATAATTTGAGTGACATTTAAAATACACAAATACTTCTACATTGGACCAATAGGCATAAACATTGGTTTGCTAAACCCAGAGCTTTTTACCTCACATGTTGACTGTGCTTGGATAAAATAGGTGTGTTTGTTAATTTGGCTCAAGTGATTTGATCGGTAACATTTAGAAATAGGTGACGATTTGGATTGAAATGTGTCCCGTAAAATTGTATAGAGCTGCTTTTAATGTGATGCATTGTATGTAAATCGTGCAACTTTTGTTTATTAGTAGTTTATCAATGCAAATATTCCTGAGTGGAAATATTTGTGTTTGTTTGAATAACTTTTCTTTTTTTTCATTTTCTTTTTTTTTTGATAAAAATGGTATTGCTATTATATTTTTATTTATATAACTGCTTCGGAAACATTCTAGGGGGAAAGAAGCAGGAAGAAAACCCTCTTTCACAGCTGCAAATAAACAAAAATACAGGAGGCAAGATCAAGAGGTCAGCCAGGAAAAACTAAAACTAGCACCCATAGCCCCTACAATGGCCTAGGCATCTACAAGAAACTACTGTCCACCAGAAAAACTCCCTGACGAAGAACCCGCAATGACATCAGACCCTAATAAAGCCACAAGAAAGAAGATGCCGACAAAGCAGAGCATATGATGCAACAACCACTGAGCCTGGAAATTTTTAAATTCGGAAAAGAAATAAGATTACAAAAATGTTGGAGATTGTAATTCCAACTACTTGTGAACCTATCACTTTTAAACATGTCACCTCCTCTACTCTTCAGCAGCACTCAATCAACATCATTAAAGATGTGCATTGAAAACAGATCTCAGCATAGATTTGAATGGACATCACATTAACTGCTTAAATCTGTCTATTGTACAATCTACTAATTCCACACTGATTGTGGGCAATCTAAAATATGTTATTTTATGTTCAACTTTCTCTCTTCCCACGCTCAGATTTCTATATAATGTGTAGTTTGCATTTTGTCATTCACTCATTTCAAAAATTCAAAGTCCACCTCTGTAGAGCTTTTAGAGATAAGAAGATGAGTCTATATGTAGTTTTTTTTTTTTGATCAGTAAAGGTCGAAGCCATAGTTTTTATATTAAGTAGAAAGTAAAATATACAACATCTATCTACAGCTAAAAACCATAATAGTGTTCGATCATGGAGTGTGAATAAATATAGAGCGCCAGTGCTCTCTCCATGAAAGAAAAAGAACCATTTTCTGGTATAACAAAATTTCCTTAAATGTAAGTCTTTTCATGCTTTCCCTATTCAGCTAAAAGCTTCCCAAAAGCTCTTGATAATGGGAATGTTATGTGTCCTTCCTATCAACTTTCTGGATTCTGACGAGGATGCCAACCATTTGAAATTGATCTAACGTGTATTCCACATGCTGCCATATTAGCCAACTCATCAGCTTTATCATTGCCTTCGCGGTAGATATGGTTAGCCGTTATTGATTCAAATTTGGAGATAATACTCAAAATCACCTCTAAAAAAGATTGAAGTTTCCAGTTAGTGATGGCTCCTGATCTAATTGCATTTATGATTATCATTGAATCCCCTTCGATTTCCACTTTATTGAAGCCTAAATCCCTGACAAGAATTAAACCATGATAAAGGGCTTTAATCTCTGTTGCATTATTAGTATCTGGTTCTAGAGGGATGGCTAATTGAGCAATGATTTGACCCTCTGGGGAATGAATAATGCACCCAGCACCCAAAGGCCTAGGATTACCTTTTGATACACCATCAAAATTTAATTTCACCCATCCTAGGGAAGGAGTTTTCCAAACACATGACTTTCTTTGAAGTCCATTATTATTGCAACCTCTTCCTAAGGAACCAGGAGCTTTCAACCCGTGCCAGCTTTTCATCATCTTATCACCCCAACTGTTGTAAAATTTATGTATTGCTGAATATGTTTGATTTCAAGAATTCATGATCTCCACTATAGTTGCTTCAATTCTATTCAATATTTTCCCAATATCCATTGATTTATCTTGAAAGATTCTCCTATTTCTTTCTTTCTAGATTTCCCAGAGTAAAATTGAAGGAGAGATAATCCATAAGTTACCACACAAACTATCTTTGAAGAGAGTTGGCCAAGTAAGAAGATGCAATTGGAGATTTTGATGGGGAGTAGATTGCCAATTCAATTTTGAATATAGCCACTCCCAACATTCTATAGAAAAGGGGCAAGAAAATAATAGATGATTGTGAGATTCTTCATGTTTTAGACACATGTAGCATCTTGATGGACCCAAAAATCCCATTTTAGTAAATCTCTCTGGAGTCAAAATGTGGCCCTGAGAGGCCACCCATAGGAAAATACCAACTTTGGGGAGGCATAGTTTATTCCAACAAAGATGGAGTGGGATTGTAGAAGACTTTTGGATGTGTTGTGTTAAGGAATTGTATCCTTCCTTCACCTTATAGATGCCATCTTTTGAACCCATCCAAATTAACTCATCATTACCATTTTTCAAAAGGAAAGATCTATTTTGAACTACAGACTTTAGCAAGTTTGATTCTTGGATATCAGCTCCTATACTTGAGAAATCCTTCCACTACCAAGATCCATCCTCCTTTGATGAATGAGAAAGGATAATGTAATCTTTAAGCATATTACCCCATGTTGATTGACAAAGTTGCATAATCTGATTAAGGCTTGGTATCGATTGGAGAGTACCTAGTCCTCCCCAAGAATCTTCCCAGAATCTGGCTGAGTTACCACTTCTGATATTCCAAGAGAGGTTGGAATCCACAACATGTCTGGATTTCAACATAAAATTCCATATCCTGGATCCTCTTGGAGGGTTTTTAATTATGAATATTTCATGACATCCCTCTGCACCCAAGTATTTGCCTTTGATGATTCTAACCCATTTGTAATCCTTATTTTTGATCAGTTTCCAATATAATTTAGCTCCCAATGCTGTGTTTTGCCACATCTTATTTTTAATCCCTGTTCCCCCCGCACTAATCAGTTTGCAAATATTGTCCCAAGAGATAATTTTGAATTTTCTATTCTGATCACATCCATGCTAGAAAAAATTCCTCAACTTTTTCACTATGTCCATGTAATCAGTCGAAGACAAAGCCAAACAAGATAATAGATATATGGGAATTGCTGAAAGGTTAGCTTTAATCATCACTATCCTTCCTACACATGATAACCATTTGGATTTCCAGCTAGCCATTCTCCGATCCATCCTTTCGTTGATTGGTTTCCAAATCCCTGATGTTCTAAGATTCTTATCAATGGGAATCCCCAAATAATTGCAAGGAAGTGCTGCTACTTTAAAGGCTAAAATGGATTCCATTCTCAATTGGATCATCTTTTTCGTATAGAAGAAAAAAATAACTGATTTTTCTTTGTTGAAAACTTGTCCTGAGGCTAAAGCATACTTATTTAGAGTACTTCTCAGAAGACCAGCTTCTCTGACCGAACCATAGCCAAAGAGGAGTGTATCATCCGCAAATTGTTGATGTGTAATAGGAGGAATTGAAGATGTGATTGATATGCTTCTGATGCAGCCCTGAGTTTGAAGCCTAGAAATACTGCGACCTAAAGCCTCTGTCATGATAATGTACAAGAAGGGGGATAGAGGATCCCCCTACCTTATACCATTTGAGCCTCCAAAAAAACCTTGAGGGGAGCTATTAATCAGAATAGAGTATTTTGGAGTCAATATACAGTAAAAGATCAGATTGATCCAAGCTTTAGAAAATCCAAAGCATTCCATGCATTTGGATAAGAATCTCCAATTCACATTATCGTAAGCTTTCTTTATGTCTAACTTAATTAACATGCTGGGTTTTTTGGAATGTTGAATGGATGTATGTAGTTTTGAGTCCCTAAGATGATATGAAAAAGAATGTAATCATATCTAGAAGTTAAAGAGCTACAGTTCAATCAATAGATGTAATGTTTTATTTTTCTATGATATAAATCTCTTTTTTCTCTCCTGTTTCTTCATAAAACATAGTTTTATAAACTGTAAGACCTTTTTGGGTTAGTGCCACATTTATTTATGAGTTGCTTTTCTTAGTATAGACTCAGCACGATGCTTTTGTCTATTAATTTTCTTTCTACAATTGAATGTAATTTTTTTTTAAAAAATCTTGATATATCTTCTAAGTGATATTTGCAATAGTTTCTTCTTTTTTTGCAAAGAACAACTAGAGATGTATAATTAGATGTGTGGATTAATACTTCTGTTTAATCTAATGAACTTATCACTACATTATACTTGGAGTGTTCGCTATTATTTTTGAAACAACGTAAAATCTATGTTCTATTTATTTTTTTGGTTCCCACTCTGGTTTATTCTTAATAGTTGATTTTGTGATCCAATAGTTGAATTAGCATTAATTATAATGAGTTTTGCTAGAAGTTGAATTTTATTTCTATTAACATATTCAGGTGATTATTTGATTTGTCTTTGGTTAATTTTAAGATTCAATAATGAATTTAAACATTTTTTAATAGTAGTTAAACAAAACAATTATAAGATGAAAGCTACCTATAGATAGTTGAAAAGAAAAAAACCTAAACAATCAAGAATATTTCAATTATTAGGACTATAGCAAAGATATAAACATTACATAAATTGTGTAATAGTATTACACTAATTAAACTTGTTTATTAATTTGCTAACGTTGGTCCATGACCTTAATATTCTTATAAAATAAGACCTAGATTTATGAAAATAGGAAAGTAATTTGAAGAAATATGTTAGAGTATATCTTTAGAGCACTAGTTGCCTAATAATAATTGTTAGAAATCTAGATGCCCATCTATTTTTCTATTCATTCTTTCTACACATTGAGAGGAATATGTCCCCTAAAATAGGCATTGAGTTTCAAAAGAATGTAAGGGTCCATTATGATGAGGGCTCCTTAGACCAAATGAGTTTGATTTAGATTGAGATAAGATTTTTCATTTGAACACAAGAAAATGACCCTCAGCTACTTCTTCTTATCATTAAAAAAGTGATTTTATTTTTATGATGAGGGGACGAAATATTCTTCATTAGATGAAATAGTTTAGGATTCCCTAGACCCCAACTCTCATAAAAAAGGAGAAATTTAGAGTTTTGGTTTTGGCTAAATCAAAGGATAAGAGGATTTCCTCGGGGTCCCTCTCTATGAAGGATAAGAGAAAACCATCTCGGACAAAAAAGCCCAAGAAGACTTTTGATTCTACCCCCATGTCTCCTATGATCCTTTACATGGTATGAAGAATTATGTGGACATGGGAATCCATGTGGATATCCTCGTTGAGATGGGGAAAGATACCCCAATTGACAAGGGGTCCTTTATTTTTGAAAACCTAAATATTGGCAGGTACGAACTAAAAATTTGATAGAAAATTGGAGTGCTATTTTCTTGTAGATTGTGGATGAAATCAATGGTTTAAAAGATAAGCGTCCCCTACTAGTCAAAAGCTAGATAATATCATGGTTAGCACCCAAACTCTAGCCAATGTTATCTATTAAGGTTTTTAGGATCGTTGCAAATGTAATAGCACTATCTGACATAATAATTTTTATCTTGAACTAATTAGCATCTTCCAACTTCTTCCTAGTTGAAGTTTCCATAGTTTGATGTTGTACTAAATTTTCTCCATTCATCTCCACTAGTAGTTCTAATAATCCATTTAGAAATAATGCATGATCTTCAATTATAGGATCTATAAGCCCAAGAACATCATTATATTTTGGTTGAATGCAATGATACCAAGAAAAAGTGATAATTCAAAGATTACAATCCCACTTTGACCACAAAAAATTTTGAATTATTTTGTTGAACTCTCCACTTCCATGCTTAGATAAAATTCAACAAGGTAATAATTTGAATGGAACATGGGGATAGAAATTATGATCACATTAGTATCTTGAATGTTATACTGAATGACAATAGGTTGTCACCCTAGTTAATAAAATTATTCTTTATTCTATTAGAAAACCCAAACCTTGTATACATTTTTGCAAGAGGGCCCCCCAAACCAAAACAAATACCAAGATAGCTAGTTATGTCCCCATGTGTATTTTTCTACATTCCTTTGGAAACCAATAAGGGATAGGAACAAGTTGGGATGTAAAAAATGTGGTCTTGTTATGAGCTAATTGAGAACTAGAAATAAAACAACAAATCTAAAAATTGTAAGGTATTGTTTAATGCTTCTTCATTAATTATGTCTGAACAACATAATATCATTGAAAAGTTAGCAATTAAAAATAACATTATTTTAAGGAGTTAAAATTCCAATAATAATCCTCATCCAAATATCTTTGTGGAGAAGTTATCCCAAGGCATTTATTATAAGAACATATAAGAAAGGAGATAAACAAAATATATGTCTACTATAATTTTGTATATCAAAGAAATTTGATATTATCTTATTAACAATAAGGTGAGAATAGATAACTTTGAATAAAATTTAAAATAATTCTAAATTTTTGGTTTGAAAGCCAACCATTGTAGCATTTAAAGAAGCTCTAGTGAATTGTGTCATCTAATTTATCAAAATTTAACTTGACCACCAATGCTTTTTGACCAATTGGTCAATCTCATTCAATTGTCTCCCAAGATAATATTATATTTCCAATAATATATCTTCATTTTATTTTCTCAATTTTTACAATAACATAAGAAAAAAATTTAACCCTTGTAGCTAGATTCTTTAACGTAATTTTATAGGATGCATTTAATAAGGTAATTGCCCTGATTGACAATAGTAACCTCATTTCCCCTTAGGAATATATTTTATTAGGATTTTATTTATATTAAGACCTAATGAGCCATTTTGAAGAGCTTATAAATAGAACATGTAAAATAATCATTATTCTTTATATTTAAATATTTTTAAAAGTAAACATTACTTTGGTAAAGAATAATTTCATTTATAGAAAGAATTTAATTATAGATTTGTAACATTGATATCTAGTGCTTATTTTAATGGGTTTTTTAAATATATTTTAGAATGTTATTTAGAGGCTCAAGGGAAGTCTCTTGCTTTGGATTCTTCTACTCCTCTCCATTTTTCTAATGTTCTACCTATTAGTATCGTCTATCGGTCTGAATTTGATTCAGGAAATAAAACCTATAGTATTGGGTCTTCTACTATTTCTCCACCTAATGTTTTCCAAGCTAATACCACATTAAAAATTGTTACATTAATTTTAAGATTACTTATAAAATTTCTATTGGTAATATTGATGTCCTTAACAATGATAAAAATTATAACTGTATTTATGTTGACCTATCTTTTGTTGTGGGTCAATTCATTTTAATTGTACAATAATGGATCTATCTACATAGATGTTCAAATGGAAGAGGAACTCTCATGTTAAAATAAGTTAGATAAGTAGTCCTAAAGCTTTATTGCAAGTTAGGTTGTAACTTTTTAAGCTTCAGATTTTCTATTCCTAGTATAGGTGTCATGTTTTGTTGTTTTTGTGACTAGTTTTATCCTAGCTTTTGATTTTCTGGTTAGTGTTAGATCTATAATGGGTTGGGGCCCTTCCCCACTTAGTTTATAAAAAATCACATAGGTTACTTTGATAACACACAACTTCTTTTAATGCATAAAAAATAACATTTTCCTTTCCTTTTCTTGAAACAAGGACATTAACTCCTAGTTCATAGATATGAACTAAATAAATACTTTAAAATTATATGAAAAAAATATATACACAAGAAATGAAATAGAAATATAATAATAAACTTTAATTTTTCAAAAATTATACTTTTTCAAAAGCTTATAACAAGGGCTACCTATGCACAAAAAATTATGAATTATTTTGTTGACTCTTCACTTTCATACTTAGATGAAACTCAACAAGACAATAACTTGAGTGGTACATGGGATACAAATTATGATCACATTAGTAACCTAAATCTTGCACCTAATAATAATAGTTTGTCACCCTAGTTAATAAAATTATTCTTTTGTTTATTATAAAAACCAACTACACATTTTTGAAAGAGGGACCCCAAACCAAAATGAATACCAAGATAGCTAGTTATGTCCCCATGTTTATTTTCCTCCACTCTTTTGGAATACGATAAGGGATAGGGACAAGCTGAGATGTAAAAAATGCAGTCTTTTATGAGCTTAATGAGAACTAGAAATAGAACAACAAATCTAAAAATTATAAGGTATTATTTAACTCTTCTTCATTAATTATATATGAACAACATAATATCATTGAAAAAGTGTGAATTAATAAAAATGTTATTTTAAGGAATCAAAATTCATATAATAATCCTCATCCAAATATCTTTTATCTTTTGGGAGAAGATATCACAAGACATTTATTGTAAGAAAATATAAGAAAGGGCATTATCTTATCCATAATATGGTGGTAATTGATAACTTCGAATAAAAATTTGGTTTGAAAGACAACCATTGTAGCATTTTAAGAACGAAGCTCCAATGAATTATGTCATCTACTTTATCAAAATCTAACTTGACCACCAATTCTTTCTAACTAATTGGTCAATATCATTCAATAGTCTCCCAAGGTACTATTAGATTTCCAAGAATATATCTTCATTTTATAAGTCTTGTTTTCTCAAATGAAAAAGTTTTTTCCTTAAATTCTTTCAAATAATTTTATAGGATGC
>BSBK01011613.1:60000-192995 GCA_027943335.1 Chamaecyparis obtusa
ATTGTCACAAGTTGACTAAACCATTTGCTCCCTCTAAAGCTCAAGTTTATCAACTTCTTGACCTCTTTTAAGATGTCAGACTCCCTTTGCATCTAGTCTCAATCATCAATTCATTTGCAAGCATCAAGTTCTTTCTCCCTTGAATACAATTATCTTGTACTTTTGTCCTTAAGGTATGTCAAAGAGAGGTTACAAATAGCTCACTAAACTATCTCGACCGAAAATACCAATGATAGAAGCATACAATATTTTACTAACCAATAATATAGCATGAATTAAAAACTTAAAAGTTATGTACCTTAATAAAACATGAAATACCTATCTTTTATAAATTTCAAGTATTTCATTCTGTAATGTGAGCCCATATAGAAAATATCATGCAAATTCATAAAATGATGTCATCATTCTCAAACATTACTATAATTCTTCACATGAACTATATTTAATATCCAAAGGTTCTATACACTATCACAACCTTCAATCTTATTAGATCTCCCTTCAAGTGGTTAGGCTTTTAAAGAAGGAACCTCGCTCTTCTTCAGATTTTTTTTTCATATACCCGTACATAGTCGGTCATAACTTTTGAACCTGACATATTCTTGTCAATCGCTCTGGTGAGATTCTTGTAAATTTGATTATCATCAACATATCCAAAATTTAGCAAAATCCAATAGTGCATTTGGGAGATATGGTCTTCATATTTAGACTATATTTTCTGAGACAAACACACATTCACCATCAACAAACTACTCTCTTACATTTGCAACTTGGCTCTAATACATGTTAAGGTTTTTAGGATCATTGCAAATGTAATAGCACTATCTCACTGTATATGTTTTCCAAATGCAACAATCTCTTGCATTTATATTGAGAATGAGCCAAGAAGAGACATGTCCCTTCATGGGAAATGTCTATTCAATAATATGTAATTAATATATATATATATATATATATATATATATATATATATATATATATATATATATATATATATATATATATATATATATATATATATATATATATATATATATATATATATATATATATATATATATAAAGTAAGCTCTGCCTAGGGGGCAATACCCTTTATATTGCTGAAGAAAAAATTTACATACTATGAGAAGGAATATATCCTCTTACAGACCTAAACAAAAAACCACATAAGCTATCCAACCTAATTTAGTTATACAAATATCCTAAGCCATTGCCAATAGCTATCAGCCTTGCTACTAATTCTTCCAGAAATAGAGAGTCATTGGTTCTACAAAATGCCTCAAATTTGGTCATGTCGTAATCATTCACAATGCACGATTTAAATAAGGCTCATGCCTTCTTCATCAGGGTCTTCTTACCCTTGGCTTTTAAGAAGAAGTAGTTCATCAGTCCGCCTATGGACACACTAACATTTAGTAAGTCCAACGCACAAGAAAATTCAAAAACATCTCCTCCTTAAGAATTCTATGAACCATGCCATTCACGTATACCGCGTGTCCCAGCACTTGAATGATGGGTAGAAACAGATCACATAAAAGCATTCCATTGTGCACATGACCACTTGACCAGTAATCTCCACCTAGCAGAACCACCATCATCGCTTGCTCTTGCTCATTCACCTTGTTGAAGATGTGGCTGATTTGCATCTCTGGTGACTCCTCAAGCGGCTCTCCCTGACTGCATCTACAAGCAATGCCCAAGTAAGCCATCTTTGCATTACTATTGGTTGCATACCCTAATTTATAATCTACTTGAGTGAGGATAAGACTAGTCTCCATTCTCAATGAAATCTCAGAGTGAGATAGAAAGGACTGTGGTGAGAAGAATCCTATCAAACTCTTGTACTCCTACTATCTTCTGCCACACCACCAAAAAACCTCTGCTCTATCCTATGCTAGCTGGTAGAATAGTAGCTTGATCTACTAATAGGACATCCTATAACTCCTTTGGGATTCGATCCTGCTGACTGAACAACCTATTTGACTTTGAATCTATCCCCATGTTGACCAAGACATCTGCTACTTTGTTTCCTTCCCTAAAAATGTGTTGTATTCAAAAATCTGCTAATGAATTAAGGGGCTCTTTTATCTTGGGAAGCCAAGTGGATAAATTCCAATTGGTGAAGCTCACTTTGGTTACCCTGTTTAGGATGACCTGCAAATCCCCTTCAATAATCAACTTGTCAATACCTTGATTATTGCACC
The DNA here is from genome assembly GCA_027943335.1 of Chamaecyparis obtusa. Classification (NCBI taxonomy): domain Eukaryota; kingdom Viridiplantae; phylum Streptophyta; class Pinopsida; order Cupressales; family Cupressaceae; genus Chamaecyparis; species Chamaecyparis obtusa. The sequence continues at coordinate 62,202 of BSBK01011613.1, forward strand.
ATTGTAGGCCTATCTCCAAGGTTGAGATCCCTACCACGTTATTGAATCCAATCCCCATGTATCTTGTAATGCCTTGAACCACTTGACCTTCCTCATCTCTGAGGATTGCTCCAACTCCACTTTCACCAGGATTCCCTCTACTCACAACGTCAAAGTTCAATTTGTACCATCCTAATAGCGGGGTCTACCATACTGTGTCCCTCCTTATTCCTTTTTGCTTTTTGATCCTACGATCTCCATACTGTTTGAGGTTCCACCTGCTTTCCATGTTTGAATCCCATCTCGATTGGAATTTGAAGAAAAGGCCCGACGTCCTAGAAGAAATCAACTCCTTGATGGTTTCTTCTATCATTAAAATAACCTGATGCACCTCCATAAATTCTTCATGGAAAATTTTCCTATTCCTCTCTTTCCAAATGTGCCACACCAACATCGATGAAGAGATACTCCACAACAAACCCCATTTAGATTTAGACCCATCAGTCAGCCATGCCAAGAGGAAGTCCAAAAAAGAATGGTTTCTTGCTAATGATATTTGCAACTTATCTAATAGCCATTCCCAACACATGCTAGTAAATTGACACCATAGTAAAAGATGATCAACCATTTCATCAGATTGTTTACATAGGATGCACCAATGCGGACTAGCAATACCAATAATCTTCAAACTATTGCTTGTGAGGATCCTCCCATGAAGGGCTACCCAGAGAAAGGCTCCTACCTTGGGGAGAGGCCCTTTACCCCAGCAAAGTTTCGAGGGCCATTGAGAATTAGTTTGTCTCTTCCTTTGTAATTCAAAACCTAGATGCACCTTATAACTTCCTGACTTGGAGGGGGACCAAATAATTGAATCTTTTGCTAAGGAGCGAAGAATGATTCTATTTGATAATATCTCCTATAAAGCAACATGATTCTCTGATGAGGCTAAGTCAAAATTTCTCCATTTAACCTGCAATGAGCAGCTATTTTCATTGTCCATGTAATCTGAAACCCGCATACCCACCATAGCTTCCATATAATGGACCCATTCTTTATCTATAAAGAGAGATTCTATCGGTAGCTCCCCACTCCATGAATCCCTCCAAAATTTTGCTTTGTGCCCATCACCAATCATCCAAGTAATGTGCTCTATAATAAGCTTCCTACTTGCCCAAATATGTTGCCAAAAGTGAGAGCCACTGGGAGAGTTTGCAATCCTTAAGATTCTATTCGAAGCCCATGAATCTAAATACTTAGCCACCATAATCCTACACCACACCTTCTCCGAAGATTTATAGATTTTCCAAGCCAATTTAGCACCCAAGGCCTTATTCTATAAACTCATTTGACGCAGACCAGCACCCTCATCTTCTTTTGCTAAGCATGTTGTGTCCCAGCTGATGACAGGAATCTTTTTCTCATCTTTTGATCCTTCCCAAAGAAATTTTTTGAGAATGCTATCCAGGCCATTCAATGCTCTGTTCGGCAATTTGTATACTAACAGATAGTAGATTAGAATAGCTGATAATACACTTTTAACCATAACGATTCTCCCTACTTGCAAAAGCCATTTGTTTTTCCATAAGGAAGCCTTACTTCTACATTTGTTAATGATCTCCTCCCATAAGCTTTGATCTATACATCCCATGTAGAGAGGAATCCCTAAATATGTGATAGGGAATGATCCTTGGTTGAAACCTAGAATATCTGATATGTGCACTCTATTTCTAGGAGAGGTGTTCAAAAAGTAGACCCTCGATTTGGATTTGTTCATACTTTGACCTGACTCTCTTTCATATATATCCAACACTTCCTTAATGGTTTCTGCCTCTCGAATGGTGGCCTCCCCAAATAATAAAGCATCATCTGCGAACTAATAATGTGTAAAGGGGTCCAATCTTCTATGAATAGAGATCCCCTTCCATTTGCCAAGAGAGGACTATTTTTTGATAAATCTACCCAAAACTTCTACCAACATGACAAATAAGAATGGAGACATGGGATCGCCTTGTCTTATCCTATTAGTAGCTTGAAAAAAACCACTTATAGCTCCATTTACAAATATAGAGAAGTGAACAAAGGACACACAAAAGGAAATGCATTTAATCCAATTCTTATCGAAGCTGAGTCTATCAAGAACCACCCAAAGAAATGGCCATCTAACTCTATCATAAGCTTTACTTACATCAAGTTTGATAATCATACCTTTTTGCTTTGTTGAATGAAGGCTATGAATCAACTCACTTGCTAAAAGAATGTTGTCCACAATTTCATGGCCTAGCACAAATTTGTGTTGTTCAATTGAGATTACCTTGTCTAGGAAAAGTTTGAGTCTGATCACTATAGCTTTAGACAAAATTTTGTAAATGGCATTGTAGAGGGAAATGGGATGAAAATCATCTATAGTTGAGCAGTCCTGCTTTTTAGGAATTAAGGCTATAACCGTGTTGTTCATTTCCTTAACAAATTGCCCCTTCTTCCTAAAAGATTCCACCACATTAAGAATGTCCACTCCCATAAATTCCCAACATTTTTGAAAAAATTTGGAAGGAAAACCATCAAGACCTGCTGCTTTGAAAGGGGGATTATCAAAGGTGGCCTTCTTGATTTCAAGCAGAGAGAATGTTGCATAAGCATGATATTATCTTCCTCCAAAATGACTATGTCTAATGCTTCTAAAGTCAATGAGGAGGAAGGTGTTTCTGGAGCAGTGGTTGAACCTAGAAGGCCTTGGAAATGTCTGACCGCTATTTGTTCAATCTCCGAGGAGGAGTCGTAGCATCTCCCCTATTCATCATGAATATGATTGATACTATTATACACTCTTCTATACTTAATTGAAGCACGAAAAAACTTAGTGTTCGAATCTCCATCTTGAATCCATAGTTCCCTTGATCTATCTCTCCAATAGATTTCTTCCCTAAGTAATAGTTCTGCCAGCTCATTCTTGAGAGATTTTTCTTTTTCAAACTCAGCATTAGACATACCTGCATTAATAACAATGCAGTTCAGATCCTCCAATTCAGATTCAACCCTCATCTTTTCTTGAAAAATGTTTTTGAATGAGGAGGTATTCCATTCTTTAATTTTGGCTTTGATCAATTTGAGTCTCCTAATGAATGTGAAGCTCAGAGTACCCTTGAATATGTTGTTGTCCTTCCACCAACCTTCTAATTTTGGAAAAAAATCCTTATCTCTACACCACATGTTCTGAAATCTGAAGCTTCTTCTAAAGCTCTTATGATCAATCTTGAAACACAACTGCACGGGGAAATGATCTGATAAAGAAAAGGGAAGAATACTGGAGTCCAAGTTTATATCTAAATGAAGCTAAGAAGGAGACACCAAAAATTTGTCCAGTCTCTTAGAAATTCTAGTAAAATCGGATCGCCTATTAGTCCAAGTGAATTTTCCATTCGAAGGAACTACATCAAAGAGTTGATGACGGGTTACAAACTCCTTAAAGTCCTCCATCACTTGGTTCGGCATGCTAAGACCTCCAAATTTTTCATCAACATCCAAAAGAGCATTAAAATCTCCTGCTATCACCAATTTACCATCCAACAGACTATTAATTTTACTTGACACATCTTCCCAAAGCTGATGTTTGGCCATCATTTTGATCGGGCCATAGATATTGAAAAGATAGAACTAAAAGTTGTCTACTAAACTGATGGCTCTACTAAAAATCCAGTTCTCTTGTCTCTCTAAATCCTGCATCTTGACCTTGTAGGGGTTCCACATAATACCCAGACCACCTACCGAACCTCTGGCCGGCTGAAAATATCCTTCAAAAGAATTACAAGAATGAAGAAAACTGAAAGCTTTATCAAGATTCAATTTAGTCTCTTGGAGCAGAAAAATGTCACCTTCTATTTTGAAAAATGCTCATTTTATCAAGCATTTTTTGTCAGGGACAGAGAGTCCCCTGACATTCCATGTAACGATCCTCATGGCTTACCAAGGGAGACACCTCCCTTGGCCTTCTTCATGAAGCCTACTACGCTAATGATCCCTTTTTCCTTAGCCTTGTCCTCCCTCAATTGTCTGCTGGAACGTCTTCCCCTACCCCCTTTGGCTTTGCCCAGAAGCACATTAGCAGATTGGCTAATTACTCTAGGCTCAATTGCGTCTAGAGCATCTCCCAAAAGATAGTCCTCCAAAGAGACTGTCATACTCCATATCCGAATCTGAATAAGCCTGTCCCCGCTTGAGTAAAATCTCTGAAGAAAACACTTCTTGATTCTTAGGAGCAGAGCACTCGCCTTCCTCTATTGACAATGAAGGGATAGAAGGCTTTTTCACAGGCGTAACGGTTGCCATAACCATTTTATGAGGATTTGCTTTTGGAACCCATTTTTAGCAGGTTGAACAAAAACCTTGCAATTCGCCGCTATGTGAGATTTAAAGCCACATCGAGCACAAACCAGAGAAGAAGTTTCAACCTCTATCTGTTGCTGCCAGGCGCAATTTCCTCTTTTTAAAATGACGTAATTAGGAATTGTTTGGACTGCCACTATCCTCATTCTGGCATAAAGATATGAATCGTTCTCCACAATCGATTCATCTGCTTCTAGAAGAGTGCCCAAAGATCTTCCAAGGCATTCCAAACTTGCGTCTCCCCAGTACTCTAACGGTAAATTATACAACTTGATCTATACAGGAGATCGATAAACTACTAATGGAGTAGGATCAAAATTTTGTTGCCAAGGTTGGAGATATAGATGTAGCGCTCCTTTGGACCAATTCTGTTTATTCAGAATCTTATCCCATTCTTCTACTTCTGCAAAGATGACAATGAAGAAACCTTTGGGTATAAACTTAATAACAATTTTTGCACTCCATTTATCGTTTAGCCAATCCCTGATTTCATCCCTTCGGAAACGACCTCCCACAAATCTGGCAATAACTGCCATTTTTTCCCAAATCGCAGCATCCTCTACGATCTCTTCCAGTATATCAATCTCCATAGTTTTGTCATTTTCCTTCGAAACCTATCTGAAACTATCCCCAAGATTCCCCCAATTATTAGGCCTTCGAGGATAACGTCTCCTGCCAAATCCTTGGGAGGGAAATCTCTCTTCCTGCCTGAACCACTCTCTCCTCTGATCATCTCTCCTCTCTCCCCTCCGCTCCGCCATAAAAAACTATATATATATATATATATATATATATATATATATATATATACTAGTATTGATTCAGTGTTTATTCGACTGAAGACACAAAACATCAACACTATTCAATTATATTTCCCATATTATAAATATAACTCTACAAAGTATACCCATTTTACACTTGACTAAGCACATTTTGTTAAGGGAATTTGTACCCTATTCACATTCATTCCCGTCTACGATTCTTTTACACTTTACAGAACTAATCTTCATCTAAGCTTGTTCATCTCCTTTTACAATATTATATTTTTTCGGGTAAATACACAGAAAAGGCCGAGCCTAAACAAGGAAATGAATAAGAGAGATTGAAAATTGCAGGCAGAAGAAGAAGCTAACCTGAATGGCCTGCCGAACCTTTCAGACGATGGATTGCAGATGAACAAGCTAAACTCCGTCGTTTCCTGCAGATGACGAATTGTGGCGTGTTGTTAACATGTTTACTCCTTGTCGTATTCTATATTTTATATTCAATAAATTGGGACGGGTGGAGCCAAAAATCACGTCCCGTGTTGTATTTATATTCAATAAATTGGCCGGAAGGGTGGAGCCAACAATCACGTCCCGTGTTGTATTTATATTCAAATTTTAATTTACCAATATATTTTTGTAAGACCCCAAGCATTTTCGGCGATTCAATTATAGACAAGTAAACTGCCGATATAATTTATAATCCACCTGTTAATTGGGACAAAAGAATCTGCCGACGCTTCGGAAACAATTTCTGGCTTGCATCAGGACAAAAATAATATCGAAGTAGTTCGTCCGTCTAGCAAGAATCAAATCTTAATGGCAACGACAAAATCAATTCGTAGTTTAATTAGTGAAGCGAAATAAAATTTTCATATAGATATTTTTTAAAATAATTTCTATAAAATATGCATAATTTTCGAGGGCCTCTTTGATCTTTTCAATATTTCATTTAAATAACATCTATGAAAATGATATTTAACTTAATTAGAGTTGAAAGAAGGTGCAAGAGGAGTAAAATATTTAAGAATAATAGATTAGAAACAAATCAAATCTACCTATATTTAATCAAATTAATGGACCAAACCAATAGACAAGTTACTTACTAAGACATCAGTAATAAAAAAATAAACATTTTAAATTTGTTACACTTTTCTTTATCCGTTATAAGCAGGCACTTAGTGAATTTAACCCAGTAACATCAGAATCTTCATCTATTGATTCAAGGCTGTTTCTGTATCATTTTTGTTTCCTTTCTTTGATACACAGTTTGAAGTGGGTTCTTGTATTACAGCCTTTTCAGCTTACCACAAAGAAATGTTCTTTTATCTTGTCTATCATCCTACGTTAACTGTAATGTGATCTCACATATTGCTTTTTACCTTGTCTATAGCGAGAATTAATTGTTTGAATAAAGGACCTGGAGAACTCAGGCTGAATGAGTAAAATACCGACAATTGTGCAAGGATAAGACATGTTTTTTCGCCTACATAAAAATTATATTTCCTGGTTGGTGCGCCCTTTTTCAAGGTAAGTAATTTTTTACATAAATTAAACAGGCGATTAAATATGTAGATTGTTAGATATGAGAATAGATATGGAAGAACCATATCAAAACTATAAGTCGAATCCAAAAGCAATTCCTGATAACTGGATCAGAGAAACCATAGAACTTTGCAGCCCTTAATTTGCGCTGCGAATTAGTGAAGGAAAGATTCAACAATTTTTTTTTAATATCTTAACATTAAATTGGGAGAGAAATAATTGTAATTGCTGAGATATAAGAAAAAAGATTCTTGATGTAAAAGATTTTTTAATTTTTTTGGGGTCTCATGCAAAGTCAACATGTTGCTTTATTTCTCAATCAAATTGATTTTGAGGGCGATTAGGGTTACAGATAACTTCTTTTTCTACAGCCATTCTAAACAAACGATCTCATAATTTTCTTTAAAAAGTTATTTGTCTTTGTACTTTTGATCTCCAGATTAATTTTGAAGGGATCGAGGCGTCCAATGACATTTGGATGTTGGCCATAGATGTTTTCCATGCAGAAACCTCACAAACCCCAATAGATGTGGCAAAATCAGCATCGGCCAAGTTCTTGGAAAAATATCCCAAAGCAAACCCAGAAGCATTTGCGTAGTTATTATGTGACCCTGAACAGTGGGGATGAGACCAGTTGTACCCTAGACTTTAAAGCGCTTGTAAAAAAAATTCTACATCTCCTGATTTCTCCATTAAAATCTCAAATAGCAGTTTGGACTACTGAAGGGGTTGGGGTATCATTGCAGTTGTCTGGCTTAACCTTGAAGGAAACTCCATGGTTAAGCATAGTTGAGTTGGAGTAGTACTGGGATGGGCGACCTTTTGGTAAGTCTAGGTCCTTCACCTCCACGAGCATCACTTAGATGCAATGAGTGATAAGTGTTCCATTAACTCTCATGAGAGAGAGGTTCTTATGAACATACTCATGAAACAAGGATCAATGTGTTTGACTCAAAAAACTAAATAGTTGAATCCTGAGAGTAATATCACAATTTGACTTGCTATGAAAAATATCTCCTATTTATCAATTAATGAGCTTAAAGGGATTTATAATGACATAAAAAATGATGAATATTTTACAAATGGGTTTGCAAGCGTATTGGACTTAACATTGGAGGAAACTTTGGGGTTAAGTGCACTTGAGCTAGTGTATTATTGGGATGTGTGACCTCCTAGGAAGACTTGGTGCTCACCTATGTGAGCATCACCTAGATGCAATGAGTGTTAATTGTTCCACCATTCTAATGTGATAAAGGTTCATGTGAGACACTACTCATGAAACATGGTTCAATGAGTTTAACAAAAATACTACATAGCAAAATCCTAATGGTAATATCACAATTTGACTTTTTGTGGAAAATATCTCTTACTTATCAATTTACCAACTTAAGGTACTTTTTAATTAATGGTTCATAATACACAACACTTTCTAAGAGTTTTACAAATGGATTTGTAATAAAAGTGACATTAGCCTTGGACGAAACTTCATGGTTAAGTACGCTTTAGCTAGAGTAGTTTTAGAATGGGTGACCTATTAGGAAGTCTCAGTGCTTCACCTATGTGAGCATCAACTAGATGTAATGTGTGCTAAGTGTTCTATTAATTCTCACAAAATATGGATTCTTTTGAATCAATACTCATGAAACTTGCATCAATGAGTTTGACTCAAAAAACTACGCAATTGAATTTTCATAACAATGTCACAATTTGACTTATGGAATATATTTCCTACTTACCACTTGATGATCTCAAGAGTATTTGTAACATAATGGTTCATAAATCACAAAACTTGTTGTAGGTTGCAAGCAAAGTGAGCTTAAACTTGGAGGAAAGTTTGTGGTTAGGAATGCTTGAGCTGGATTAGTACTAGGATGGGTGACCTCCTAAGAAGTTTGAGTACTACACCTTTGTGAGAATCACCCATATGTAATGAGTGTTAATTATTCCATTCATTCTCATGCGAGATGGGTTTTTTTGATCAACTACTCATGAAATATAGGTGAATGAGTCTGACTCAAAAAACTAGACAGTTGAATCGTGATAGTAATATCTAAATTTAACTTACTGTGGAAAATAACTCTTACTTATCATTTAATGAGCTTAAGAGGATTTATAATAAATGATTCATAAGGCATGACACTCTCTGAAGGATTTACTGGAATTGGTTACCTCTAGGAAATTCTTGGTGCTCCACCTTTGTGAGCAACACCTAGATACAATGAGTGCTAAGTGTTCTATTCATTCCCATGAGAGATGGGCTCATGTGAGCCACTAATCATGCAATATAGGTCAATGAGTTTGACACAAAAAACTATAGTTAAATTCTAATAGCAATATCATGAGAAATAACCTATTACAACTCACTAAAATTAACATTGGATGATAGACAAGGTGAAAGAAGTTGATTTATGTGGGGGTAAGGAGAAAAAATGTAATACAAGAAACCACTTCAAATTGTGTATTACTAACAAGAATAAAAAATGATATAGAAACATGCTTGAAGAAATAAACAACGTTTCTAATATTACTAGGTTACTTTCTTTGAAGGGTTTTCTTATAACCGATGAAGTAATTTATAACAGATTTAAAATGTTTTTTTTAACTGATGTTTAGATAAATGTCCTTCTAAATAACTTTTGGATAATACTTTGGCTCATTAAATGACTACAAATTTGTTCACATATTTGTAGATTTTATTTTATTCTAATCTATGCTTCAAGTTCTAATTATTATTATTATTTAATATTTTACTCTTCCCCCACCTTCATATTTTAATTCATTTCTAATTAAATTAATGTATCATTTTTATGGATTTTTTAAAAATACAATTTAAAAAAAATGAAAGAGTCCCTCTAAAATGATCACAAGTTTTATAAATTTTTAATAAAATAGATAAATTATTTTGTTTTTTAAAGATATTAGGTTTCCACAATCTATAATTTCAACAAGTGTAAAGTTTCTAGATTAGTTTGTATAATAGTTTTTGCATCAACATAATTTAAGATTACGCTCTGTGATCTATCATCACAAGGGTAGAGAGCTAGGCAACATTAGATGAACATATGTAAAACAAAGTTGAACTTAAAAAGAGAAAGTACTGAATAAGGGAGTGCAAATAATGAACTAAAAATTAGGAAAAAAAAAGAAAAAAAGAAAGAAAAGAAAAGGAGCCCAAAGAAAATATGAGTGCAAATGTCAAAGAAAGCCATAAAAAATAGAAATACATAAGAAAGTCACAAGGGTAAAACAAAGTAACTAAAGGAAAAAAAAAAGAAAAAAGAAATGGAAGAAATTGAAACATTTACACAAAATATGAAAATATTTACTTAAAAACATATAATGATGGGCTTTCATTTTGCGGCAGTCCTACAAAATATTTAATGATGCTAAAGGGACAACTGTGTTGTAAGGAACCTTCTTCTGAGGCAAATGTTGTTGGGTTGTTTTCTGGTTGGGCTGATAGGACCTACTTCTCTCTTGTTGGGTATTTGATCCTCCTATATGTTTCTCCCCTGGTTCTAAACCCTCCTTCTTTCTAGGAGAAAGGCCTGATCTTGCGTCTATTGGGGGATTATTTTTGGGGCTGGATTCTTTTGGGTAATACTCCTATTGAGGTGGAGTATACCCCTATTGAGGTGGGGTCTGTTCAGGTGGTTATTTGGTGGTGGATTCTCTGTCTGTTCCTGCTCCCTTCACCCTTGAATCCTTTTGAGGTGGATGTCACACATCCTATGGAGGTGGTTTGTGTCGACTGGATGAAGTGCTCTCGTGGGAGGAAAAGGCCTTCTCTCCCTTATAACTACTTGACTACTTGCAGGATCCGGTTGTGCAAAGGTCATTCTCTCTCAGAGGACCTAATGGATATGGGACTCAAATATGACTTTGTGGCTGTGGGCATGGATCTGGTAGGTTATTTTGGCTATGGGAGCCAAAATAAAACCCATACTATTGGTTTAGGGAACCCAAAACCCCTAGTTTGGTGTAAAGCTTAGGCTTTAGGTTTGGAGCAGCTAGAGCTTCACTGTCTTTTCTTTTTGTAGCTGTTATTATTTTGTTGTTTGGGATTGCAAGTAGTTCTACTGGCAATCTATATGGGGGGGTTTTGTAAAGCCAATTTCTTTGTTCCCCAGCTGTCTCTCTATGGTCGGTGTTAATATTTCCTATCTTCCTCAACTATTGCATAGGGTTATGGTTCCCTCCAAAAACTGATTGTATATGGTTTCGAGGCCCAGTCAAAACCTGTTTTACCTAATCAAAAACATATAAAATATCTTTTATCTTTTCTCTTTATTTAATTATTTTAATATTTGTAGTCAATTTTAAGGTTTTAATTTCTTAAGTTATTTTTTTTCTTTTTCTTTGCTTTTCGTTTTTATTAATTTTGACTCTTTTTTAAAATTTTCTTTTCACACACACACACACACACACAAAGAGAGTGAGAGTGAGAGAGAGAGAGAGAGAGAGAGAGAGAGAGAGAGAGAGAGAGAGAGAGAGAGAGAGAGAGAGAGAGAGAGAGAGAGAGAGAGAGATGTATGTATGTACGTATGTACGTACACACCTACATACATGTGTATGTGTGTGTGTGTGTGTGTGTGTGTGTGTGTGTACACACACACACACACACACACACACAATGTGTCTAAACTATAAAAATGAAATACTAACCATTAATTAGCTATAATTCCTATTTAACATGCACACACAATGAAGTAAGAAGAGTAAATAAACTAAAAATTCATAATCTTTATATCTTAGCCTTACCCTTGTAGCTGTCCATTTCTCTCCTACTTTTGAGTACATGATTGTTTAGCTCACATATCTTCAAATTTTCTACTTTCAAATTTTAGGGGATAGTGGATTCACAATGCAAACCAAGATGCTTTCCTAGAATTCTCACAAATCTACAAATGATGATGATGATGATGACGGCGATGATGTTGATGCAAAATGATTTGAGATGATGACTAATTGATATGAAACTAGAATTAAAATATTATGCAATGATACTCTCAAAATGTTCCCAAATTATTCTAAAATGCTCTTAGGATGCTTATGATTATCTAGATTGCTAAAATTTACAAGATTGCTAATTAATTTGAATGGGAGAAAGAATACTTCTTTATAGATTTTTGGAGACCTCAAGCCTGGGTGGTGAGATCCTACAATGGAGGATAAATGTTGGAAAGATGAAAGGCTAAAATTGACTTTGTTGAGAAGGTTGAGAGAAATATGAATATAGTTGGATTGTGAGAGTAGGAATAAGAAGAATGTTCCTCCTACATTGACAAAAAGGAGTTTGATGTGGAAGGGAAATACACATGTCAAGTTTCTCACAATGACCATTGAGAAGAAGGTGAAAAGACTCATTCCTCATGAGGAATCTTTGTACAAGTGTTCCATGAGTCAACTTTACCACATGAGGTGGCTAAAGAAGCCCCTAAATGATGAAAAAGGTGGAAAGGAATAGGTCAAGTAGAGAGAAGACATGTGGTCATAGGACTAAGTCTTGTAAGGCCACATACTCCTCCTTGACCCCTTAGAAATAGGACTAATGAGTGAGGGAAAATACACTTATTTAATAATTGAATTAAATTAATTATTTTAGCCAAGGTGATGTGTCAAGTGACTTAGACAAGTGAGGCAGACTAAGATGACTTAGTCATATGGTGAATGTGTAATTAAGTAATTAAATAAATCACTTAATAGGATTAATTAGAGGACTTAAGATAAGAAGAAATATGCTAAGTGAATTAACTAAATAAATTAAATAATATATTTAGTAATAGAGGAATATACCATTAATTAAATAATAATATTTAATTAACTTATCAAGATAAATTTTAGTGTATACAATAATAAGAAATAATTATGAGTTAGAATATTTATTTTTTACTTATTTTAGTTTCTATTAGTTGATTTTTTTAATTACTTATGTTATGTAACAAATTGCAAAAATAAACAAAATTAACAATAAATAAAAATTACACACACATGCACACATAGACAGGATTGGGGAGGATTGGGGACCTTGGTGAAGTGGGAGAGTATTTCAAATCTCATCAACAAGTCACCACTCCCTAACCTCTTATCCTTGATAAAATCGATGAAATGACATGAATGGAAGAATCATATTTGCCTACAAGAGAGTTGATAAGGTTAGCCAATAAGGAAGCCAACTTGTAAGTTGGAGAGGTTATAGTGTCAATGATGTGTCTAAGAATAATGTCATTCTTGTGAATTTTATTTTTCTTCATTAGTCAATCTTCTATATATGGTGAAAAATTCCACTAGATTGTTCGTTGTTTTATGTCAAAAATGCTTTTTGGTAAAAATGTGTAGTGGTTGAAGACTCTAATGTCAAAAAACTCATTTTTTGAGTTTTATACGAAGTAGGTGACAATTGGAAGAATCACAACAAGTCACTTCACACAAGAAATTGGATAAGTAGGCAAGGAAAAATGATGCAAGATTTTGTTCTAGAATTTGTTGGATTAGAAATGGTCGTTCACAATTCAAAGCAATGTTAAGCGTCATATTTATGGTAACATTAGGTAGATAACATCCAAGAATGAAAAAATGAGAAGAGCATAATAGAAACCATTAAATATAATTGTGTGTTGCCTAGATAATCTCTTATCCACTCTTCTGATATTCTATTTATTCAGATTAAAATTAGTTTCTTTAAATCTTATGTAAGATTGGGCATTTGCGACTAAATTGTGTGTACTAAATTATATATGTAAATTGAATTTTATGCATAGAAAGATTTTTTGTTCTTTATGGTCATGGAATGTGAGCACATTTTGCATAAATTTAATAATTCAAAGACTGATTAGCAGCTAAAGGGAGTTTCTCATATCTATTATTGGATTCCTTAGTAGGGATGGACAAAATATAGTATAGAAGTCTTTTAATTTTTAAAGGTCGTACTCATAATTTATGTAAATTTGATTTTCCACCTACATATTTAATATTGTAGAAACTGAGAATCTATAAGAGATAAGATGAAGCACAAAAACACAACATGACAACCCAAAGTTGACCATTGAATAATGCATAAAATTAGTGTACATATAGGAAGAATGATTGGGTCAAATCATAAGTTGACTCCATCACTCAATGAGTGGTGGCAAGTTGCCTCCCATGAACCTAGGGTGAGGCGTTGAAATAGAATTGACACATCTAGTAAATAACTTTTAAATGATGATAACTTGCATGAAAAAGCATCATACATGTATATGGCTGACTAATTAGGATTAAAATCCTAAGTTTAATTAAATAAGTAAATACACTAATAGCCATCCCCCCTTAAGGATAACTTAGGAGGACAAGATAAAAAATGGGTCCCAATTACAAGCCTGGTGAGGTACCCATGTATAATTAATTCTCTCGTAAACTAATATAATGGTTCATCGAGAATCCAAAATAGTTCATTGAATGCATTTCATCATGTGAATAATCACAACATAAAAAAAAAATTTATATCTAGAATCAAAATAAAATGGAATAGAATACAACCATGGGAGGCACTATAATCTCCGCCTTAGGCATAGTCATACTCCTAGAAGTGTACAAAATGATAGGGGTATAAATATGTCAACCATGAAGCATGCCCCCAAGTAGAAGAAGTCTCATCACTCAGGTCTCATTAGACCCTTACCTACTTTATGTCTCTACCCCTAATAATCTACAGGTTATAATGCTAAATAATTCATATGGGATCGAAAGAAATTTGTTTGTCCTCTACTTCTAAAGAACTCTAATCAAGAACATGGGCCACATCATGAATATACTATCTCAACATAGAAACATGAAAAACATCATGAATACATGACAAGACAAGTGATAATCACAACTGATGGGTAATAGGACTAATCCTCTTAAGAATCTAAAAAGGTCCAACAAAGTGAAACACTAACTTAGAGCCTTTCCCATAATGGATGTATCTTTTCTATAGCTAAAATTGCAAAAACACATGGTTAACCACTGAGAATTTATGATCTAACCTATGTGATTCAACATACTTCTTTTTTTTATCTTGAGTAGTAACCAGATGGTCTCTAATATGAACCACCTACTACTCCATGTCCTAAAGAGTCTCTGGATGCAACACTACACGGTCCTCCAAATGATCCCATCTCAAAGGTGTATGAAATGGTCAACCATACAAGGCCTGAGAAGGAGATATGCTAAGAGAATTATGGTAGCCATTATTATAGGAAATCTCAACCAAGTACAAATAGTTCTCCCACCTTGACTGCTATTCCATCACATACATGTGAAGTATGTCCCCAAGGAACTAATTCACCTGCTCTGTCTATTCATCAGTCTTGGTGTGATATGATAAGCTAAAATTGAGATGTGTGCCAAAATCATTCTAGAGAGATGTCCATAGTGTAGAAGTAAACACTAGATCTCTATCCAAAAATATCATACAAGGTATCCCATGCAACTACAATATATCCTCTACATGAACACATGTGCTACCAAAGAAATAGTATAAGAAGATCTCATGGGCGAAAAGTGAGCCACTTTGGACAAATTTTCAGCAGTAACTATAATTGCATCATGGCAACATGATGAATAGGCAGTCTAGTAATAAAATAAATAGATATAGTGCCCCACTTCCACTCACGAATGGAATGTGGCTATATAGGCCAATTAAGTGTTGTTGTTTCACCTTCACCCTCTAACACTCAAGACATCTATCCATGAAATTGGAAACATCATGCGTCATCCCTACCCTTGAATGTATAACTTTCTAATGTTATCATGCATCTTCTTGATGCTAGGATGTGCAAAATATGATGCATGATGTAGCTCACACAAAACTAGAGAATGAAGATTACTTGACATCAACACATAAATGCACCCAATGTGCCATAAAATTCCATCCAACTCTAAAGAGTAACTTGAAAATTGACCTGTAAGGGTACGTCCATAATCAATCTCTACTCTAGGGTATGTGCAGGATCATGGTATGCCAAACTAGGCCCTTAAGTGGCAATGAAAATTCAAAAAATCAGGTTTAGGCAAGTTAACATAAAAATTTGAACAAGTTATAGATATTATAACAAAAATATGTAAGAAGAGAATCTGTAGAAAATTGAATTTAGTTTCTAATATACTAGGGCTTTTTTGAAAAACAATTATTCTATATGTTGAAAATTTCAAATTTTAATGTAGTAGTACAAATATTTTAGGAAAAAAAGAAGAAGTAGGTGTATGTCTAACCACCTTAAAGGAAATCAAATGATAATTTTATTTTACAAGATTCTAGATATAAGTATTAGAGTCATGTCTGGATGTGACATATATTTTTTTAAAAAAAATTTCTAAGTAAATAATTAATTATGATTTTTCTTCTGCAAAGTTTCTAGAATACAAAAACTCTCATGTCTAACCACTTTAACTTAGTCTAAACTTTATCAAAAAAAAATTTCCCTTTTTCTTGTAGTAGGGAAAATAATAGAATGTGACACATATTTTGGATTTCAAAAATGTTATATAGTTTGAAAGTTATAGCTATTTTTCAATAAGTCTATCAATTAGGACTAGAAAGATAACAAGTAGGTGTATGTTTGACCACATTAAACAAAATAAAATGATAATATATTTTTATAAGATTCTACATAAAAGTAGTAGACTCATGTACTAATGTGATATATATTTGTTTGTATTTTTTTTCCAAGTAAATAATTAATTATGATTTTTCTACTACAAATTTTTCTGAATATAAAAACTCTCGTGTCTGACCACCTTAACTTAGTCTAAACTTCATCAAATTGAAAGAATTTTTTATTATTATTGTATTAGGTGAAGCATATAATGTGATTTATATTTTACATTTCAAAATTGTTATATTGTTTGAAAGTTATAGTTATTTTTCAAAGAATCTATCAATCTGGATTTCTTTTTCACATGACCACTTTTTGGCATACCATGATCCTGCACATACCATCTAACTTCATAATACCAAGTGTCACTAGGTAAAACCTAAAGAATAAAACTACACAAATATACACTAGGAGACAAAATAGAGATATCACACCTTATCCTACTCATGACATATACAACAACATTCTATTTTCCCTTGATGTAATGAACATAAAAATCATACTCACAAAATGAACTCCATCTAATGACGCTATTATTAATTCAAGTTTGGATAATAAAATATATACTACACGTTGTGATGATATTTATGTAACTCAAAACTGTGACTCAAAAGAAAATTATCTTAGTTATTTTAATCTAAATTAAAATTTTATCATTAAATTTAATTAATGTATTAATATGTGGGAAAATTTACATTATAATAAAAGGAAACATAAATAAGAAATTAAATAAAAATAAATATATTTAATTATATTTTACTAAAAATAAAATGATTCAATAATTTATTTATAATACTTTTTATATAAATTTGAAATGTGTCTTTCAATTTTATATATTATTTTTATATAAATTTTAATTTTTTAAAATATATTATTGTATACAAAAATTATTATAAATAATGCAATTTAGTAGTATATAAAAATAAAATTATATTAAAAAGTGTAAATCTAGAAGATATGTGTGAGCTGTCTGCAAATAAGCGAAATGCGAACTTCACACATGAAAAGGAAAACTACCTTTCAAAGAAGACAGATAAATGTTGGTCTCATCCACTCTAACCGAAATGCGAAGCAAGATGTAGCCATATGCAATAAGGAGAATTCTAGGGTGGAAATGCCCAAAGTGGTTGCAAAAGCTTCAAAGAAGCAAGATAAAAAAGAGGTTTTTTCAAGCTATTGCTATAATTGTTGGCTTTACGGCCACAAGAAAAAGGATTGTCGAAAACCAGTGCAGCATCACCCTTCGTATGAGCATTTGGATGATTTCACAACAAAGCAAAAGAAATTAGCTGATCAAAATATAGATTTGGAATTACTCGCAATCTTTACTCGAGCAAAACTAAATCCCTCCATTGATGTTTCTACTTTGATTAAGCACCCCTCTGAAAACCCCAATGAATCTTTACTATCAGATAAGCAGGAAAAGGGTTCTCCAAGTGTAAAATTTAAGGATAATACTAGGGTTGAAAAACCCGGTTCCGTATTTAGGGAAAATAATATAATCCCTAAACGCCATATGGATGTTAAGCCGAAAGTTTTCTCAGTCCAAAATTTGGACAGGAAAATAAATATTTTCGCAAAAACTAAGTATGCGAAATTGGGCATAGGCAACGGGGTTTCCAAGGTGGGAAGACCTAAGCATAATTCAGATTGTAGAACCAATGAACCCCTATCTGCTAAGGGGGAAGGCATGATCTTACCTACCCAAGCACCTCCCGTTTGCATGACGAAGAATGATTTCACTTGGCAATTGGTTAAAAACAAGAAAAAGGTTAACAGGTATCTGCTCTCTCATAGTCCCTTTAATTTATCTCTGAATAATTCCTTTGAATTGCTCAAAGAGGAAGATAACGGTAAAAGTAAATACTCACCCCCCCACAAAAGCAATGGGACCTTTGTGGATAAGGGCTATAGGGCACGACAGAATAAGATGGAAGCGGTCCATCCAAAAGCCACAAAGCCCTACCCTTATCACACAAAGATCCCACCCTTTTTCGGAGGGAAATCTAATCATAATGGCACAGTTTATGGTTGTGATGCTCCAATTACTAAAAATGCAAAATATAGCCCTCCTCACTGCAGAAGGATGGAGAGGCAATCAGTAACTATAGTCAGTAATAATAGTAATCATGATTTTTATAATGATTCTTCTCATGAAGCTTTAAAAAATGTAGCTTATACACCGCCACATAGGCGAACAATATAGTAGAAACCAGGTAAGAATAATCATAGCTGTCATTATGATACTATCATTTTAGATAGTGATGTTATCATGCAGCAACAGAAACACTTAGTAGAAAAAGGTCTAATTTGTATCTAGAACGGTATAGGCGTATCTGTCAATAATGTGGTGAAGGAATTATCATTGCTACTACCAAGGGAGATAAGTATATCACACCTTATGGATCATTTCATTTTTATAGACTGCATTAAAAAGAATCTGAAGGATAGCATTTTGAACAGAAAGGATATTAAATTTAGGAACATTTCCTTTTCTTTTTTTGAATGGATGCCATTGTTCAATCCAGTGCTTTTAAAAGATTTTAGAATAGAGAAGGCAGTCTCTTTAAAAAACCTGCCTTTGGAACTGTCCAATAAGGAAATTATTAGAACTATAGGTAATAAGATTGGAAAATACATCAAGACTGTAGAGTCAACTTTTAATCAAACCAATAAAATTGTTATAGTGGAAATAGAATTTCATCAAAAATGCATCCTACCCATCCAATTAAATTTTAACTCAAACTCGGTCATAATCAGTCCTAGAATTCTAGAAAATTTTATCGAAGAAGATGTTAATCCCCAGAAATCATTAAAAAACATTAACCTTCTGACTCAACTCAATAAAGAAATGGAGGTAAAGTTATGTAAGGATAAAGGAGGATTTATAATCAGTCCTATAAGGACTCAAGGACTGGATAGGCTCCATCCCACAGCAGAAACATGTTTAAACATTTCATTATCCAATCATCCTTAGATTAACAAGGAAACAATAATAGAAAGTATACCCAATATCCATCTACCACATAACAATACAATAAGCATAACATAGAATGAGGTTCATCCAACAAATGCTAAAGAAGATAATACAGTAATAAAAGAAAAAATTAATAAACCTAAGGATAAGTTAACAATTCATCCAAAAATTGATGAATCATTTACAATAATTAATAACACATTACATCCAAATAATCAGAATCTAATGAAAAACATACTAAGGAAATTGAATTAGAAAAGACTGAGCAAGACAAAAATAATACCCATCTTCAATACGAAGATAATAAGATTGAGCTACAAACACAACAGACCGGGAAACCTGAATGTGATTATATAATAGAATTAGTAGATCAGGTAAATAAAACTGAAGAGGAAGTAAATCAAATTATTAACTACTTAGGAGAATCATTAATCGATGATTCGATGGACATTTTCCTAGAGGAGATTTGTGATTTCAATGAATTAAAAATTCAGAAAGAATCCTTAATTAAGAAAATTTAGGAATGTATCCTAGAAGAAAATAAGGATAAAGACTTTAAATTGACTCAGCGTTCATACCTTCCATCCTCAAGGAAGGAAGTCTCAGAAAATGCCCCTCCAGGCACACCAGGAAAATATCCAGACCAATTAGATATTAATAACGGGACTGAATATATAGAAATACAAAATATAACTCAAAAGGAAAAGATAAATAATGAACCAAATATTGATAAGGGGGAGACACAAGCTGTCACAATCCCTCTAGAATTAGAAGCCCTGAATGTGAATCTATCAGGGAAGGATGAAGATATAATAGAATTTTTTGGTAAAGAGTTTGTAGATAGAAATGAACCCTTTGCACATATAGAGGATGAACAAAAAAGTCCGGATAACCGGGTTAATTCAATAATTGGAACTGCAAGAGAATCAACATTGGTTAAGGATGCGATTGAGGGTCTCTTCGGAATAACTAATGAAAATAGAGAATTGGGTATAGCCTTGAATAGAGGCAGCCTAAGTACTCCTAATATTAATAAATTAAAAAAGAAAAGAGGTAGGAAATTAGCAGTGGAACTAAGAGCGCTAGATGGTAATGCTGGAAACCAAAAAAAGATAGCTGATATAATGAACACTGGGAAGGGTAAGTGCCTTCCCAAAGAACAATGAAAGTCACTACTTGGAATGTTAGGGGATTAAACACCCCTAACAAACAGAGATTGATAAAGAGGTACCTTCAAACCTTTGAATCCAAAATTATTCTACTACAGGAAACTAAACTTAATTCATTAGAAAGCGCTAAAGTTAGTAAGAAAATAGGTATATGGAAATCAGAATTTATACCTTCTATAGGTCTCTCCGGTGGGTTAGCAACACTTTGGGATCCCCATAAAATTTTAGTTGTACTTATCTCTAATAATAGTAATTGGATGGCCTTAGATATCCAAAGCTTTAAATCTAATATAAAGTTCTACCTAATCAATGTTTATGGACCCATTCCAAACAAAGAGAAAAGGAGAGTTTGGTAAGAAATCCACCTCTTCTTGAGCAATAATTCAGGAACACCTTTATTTATTGGAGGAGATTTTAATGCAATCCTAAGTCCGGAGGAAAAGTCAAGAGTTTCAAGATACGAATCCCAAGCCCATAAGGACTTCAACAAATGGGCAACAAATAACCATTTAATTAGCATTAACACAAACAACGGTGTATACACATGGAATAACAAAAGAGCTGGTTTTAGTCACATTGCGGAAAAATTGGATAGGTTCTTTATAAGAACTAATTTGGATTATTTTAATTAGCTGTATTCAGTAGAAATTCTTCCTGAGGTAGGATCGGATCACTTCCCGATATGACTCTCTATTATAGAAGACTCAAAACCGTCTAGGAATCCATTCAAATTTGAATTCATGTGGTTTCAAAACCTAGAATTCATTAATCTCCTAGAGGAATGGTGGAACCAAATATCAGTAAAAGGTTCCAAAATGTATTGTTTAACAGCAAAACTAAAAATTATCAAGAAGAAGGCATTAGAATGGAATAAAAATAAGTTTAATAATATCTTTGAAGAAAAATTTAAGTTAGAACAAGAGATAGCAGACCTTAATAATATAGTAATAACACAAGGAATGAATGAACAGAGTTATCATAAAGAAAAAGAATTAATGAATAGATACAATGATGTGGACTTCTTAAAGAAGATATTTTTTGGAAATAGAAATCAAGGGAAACGTGGCTCAAGGAAGGAGATAGCAACACTAAATTGTTCCATAATACCACAAATTTCAAAGAAGTATCAACAAAATTTCTAAACTTAAGATAGATGATGATCATTTCATAGATAACCCAGAGCAGAGCTCGAATACACTCACGCATTTCTATGAAACCCTCCTTAACAAAATAGAAGCCATTGATATGGGAGCTCAAAACAAAATGCTTAAAGCTATACCAAAGCTACTTTCAGAAGCAGACAATAAAATGCTTAATAATAAATTATCCCTAGACGAAGTGAAATCAGTAGTGTTCCAACTTCATCCAAATAAAGCCCCGGGCCCAGACGGGTTCCAAACCGGCTTTTTTCAGAAATGTTGGCACTTTAGTGGGGAGGAGGTATGGCAAGTAGTAGAAGCAACCAAGAATTTGGGATCCTTGTTAAATGAAATAAACAATACCTTTTTTACTTTAATACCAAAGAAAAATGAAAGTGTGGAGCCAGGGGACTTCAGACCTATATCCCTATGCAATACGGTTTACAAGATTCTCTCCAAATGTCTAGGGAATAGACTGAAAATTCTTCTTCCCAACATTATATCAAAAGAACAAATAGGTTTTGTAGCGAACAGATCGATATTGGATGGTATCATCATTGCCCAGGAAGTAATCCATACCACCCAAATAACTATGGATCCAAGTATGCTCATTAAAGTAGACATACAAAAAGCTTACGATAAAGTAGATTGGAGATTTCTCTATAAGTGCATGGAAGCTTTTGGATTTTCAAAACAATGGATTAATGTCATATTTAATTGTATCTCTACCCCAAAAATTTTAGTTCTAATTAAGGGGACTCCGGAAGGGTTTTTTGGTATATCTAGAGGAATCAGATAGGGAGATCCCATATCACCCTTTCTTTATGTAATTATGGCAGAAGCATTAGGAAGAACCATAACCAAGAAACAAATGGAAGGTGAAATTGTGGGGTTAAAGGTAGCAGAAAATGTACCAAATATAATGTACACCAACAGTTTGCGGATGATACGATCTTACCCGGGTATGCAAGCAAAAAAGAAGCCAGAACCTTTAAAAATATTTTAAACCTATATATGAAAGCATCTGGTCAGCGTGTCAACCCTATCAAATCTGAAATATTCTTTATTAATACTTCCCCGAAAAGAGAATTAGAAATATGTAACATGATGGGGTACAAAAAAGGTAATTTCTTGTGTAAATACCTTGGCATTGACCTGGATAAAGGAATCTTATCCTCCAAATTATGGCAGCAAGTTATCACCAAAGTACAAAATAAAAAGAGCTCCTGGAAAGGTAGATGGTTAACGAAAGCCGGCAGAACGACTATGATTAAATCGGTTCTTTCAGCTATACCCACATACCATATGTCGATTCTTCCCCTCCCCACTAATGTTAAAAATAGCATAGATAAAATGTTTAGAGAATTCTACTGGCAAGGCCCTTCTGAGGACAAAAAACTTGCCCTCATTAAATGGGATAATTTATGTAGACCAATTTCAAAAAGAGGACTGGGAATCAAAAATCTCCATTGGCAAAATCAAGCTCTTGGAGCTAAACTCTTATGGAGAATGTATAAAGAATCAAGTAGTAAATGGGCAACAATACTATTAAATAAATATATCCCCGAAGGGGAGCCCATAAATATATTTAGATCCTCCTCTCACGTTAAAGGATCATGAATCTGGAACTTTATGAAAGAATGCAGAGGTATTATCAGTAAATATCTAACATGGGATGTAGGTGTAGGAGATAAAGCTCTTTTTTGGGACGATTCTTGGGCTGGTCTCCCCTCCCTTAGCAAACTAGGCTTCTCTTCAGAATTCATGAAGAATGTAAAAGAGTTAAAGGAGTATACCTTAAGGATTACCTTAGTAAGGAAGAAGCATTCAAATGGAGCAAGTTAGATGATATCGATCACGTCTGGCATGAAAAAAAAAACCTTATGACAACTCTGAATTCTAGAGAAGTATCTCCTAAATCTAGATCAGACCTTTTAATTTGGGCAGGTTCCAATAATGGTAACTACTCGGTAAAGGAGAGTTAAAATTCGATAATCAAAGAGAAGAAAATGGATAATATAGACATACCACTGAATCTTTGTTGGAACAAATCATGCCTACCTAAAGCAGGCATGTTTTTATGGGCAGCTTTGCAAGATAGAATTCTTACTGCAGATAGAATTGCCAAATTAGGTTTCAAAGGGCCTTCCAGGTGTCCCCTATGTGAGAACCATTCAAAGGATGTAAATCATATTCTCCTTAATTTCCCTTTCACGCAAAAATGTTGTAATTGGTTGCATCAATGTTTAGGTTGGAAGTCAACATCCCAACTGGATCTACTAAACAACCTTAAAGCTTGGCCTTCCCTATATAAAGACAATTTATATAAGGACATCTGGATTATCGCTCCATCAATTATTGTATGGGAAATCTGGAAAGAAAGAAATAGAAGGATCTTCACAAACCAGAAACTCCAGTAGTCTTCAATCACAAACAAGATAGAAGCATCAATAGTAGAAATTATTAATAGCAAACTAAGAGATAAGCTTAGTTACGAGGACTCTTTCAAGAAATGGGACAATAAAATTAGATTCAAATGGCCTAAATTAGACATACCACCCTTATATGGAAAAGGTGGCCCCAAAGTAAAGGCGGATAGAGCCGCCTGTAAATGGATACCTCCAAAAGTGGGCTGGTATAAATTGAATTTTGATGGAGCTTCTAGAGGTAACCCCGGGGAAGCAGGTATTGGGGGAATCATTCACAATTGGAAATCAGAAGTAATAGCTAAATATTCTAGGCCTATTAACCCTACCACTAACAATATGGTAGAATGCATAGCGGCATTAGAAGGTTTGAGATTATGCAAGAGTCTAAACCTAACTAAGGTTATTATAGAAAGAGATTCGCAAGTAATTGTCAATGCCATTCGGACCAAAAAAACCCCTAATTGGCTTCTTAATTTGAAGATAGAAGAAATCAACCAAATAGCAGGGAGTATATTTAAATTTGAAGTAAGACACACCTATAGAGAAGGAAATAAAGAGGTAGATATGCTAGCAAATTTAGGAGCTAATGGGATAGTAACAATGGTACAAAATGATATAGTCATTGACTAAAATGAAAAAATATATATATGGAAAGACACCAATGACTATTCACTTGCATATCAAACTTTAAAAGGAAAACCTACTCTGGACAGATCTCCTAATTACATTCCCTTTGGTGATATGTATAAACTGACCAAAGAAAACTATATTTTAAATATAAAAAGTGGAGTCTAGGATCATAGAAAAACCATGGTTATATGATAATAATATTTATAACTAAGACTCTTTCTCAAAGTATTGGCCAAATATGGTTAGGAATGTAGAATTCCTTTACAATGTTATGTTCTAGGTGGAGATGAACACTAAAGAACGCCTGGACTACTGGAGAAGCGAAGGCTTTGACATCCCTGGGTACTTGAATAACTATGAAGAAGATAAGATTTGGATCATAGCTCCAAAAATCAAAAGATGTACCAGGCGTGCCAAAGCTGAGCAAGAGGATGGTGAGAGTATCATAATTATGAGAAAAGATAACCATGAATGGCTATGCACCAAGGTCAACTGCAAGTTT
The DNA here is from genome assembly GCA_027943335.1 of Chamaecyparis obtusa. Lineage (NCBI taxonomy): Eukaryota > Viridiplantae > Streptophyta > Pinopsida > Cupressales > Cupressaceae > Chamaecyparis > Chamaecyparis obtusa. Next base: position 87,333 of record BSBK01011613.1, read on the forward strand.
AATGTATAATTTTCTATGAAGTATGGTTATTAGAAGCTAGACACTAGTATGTACATATATCTGATAATGAGAAAAGAGACTAATATCTAAATTTGAATTAGCAATGTATGTACAGTTAGTAACCAGGTTCTTAAGGTCCCTGTACAAAGACAAATGTGTGTATATTTCATAGATATTCATTTCTTGTTATCAAAACCAGACATTATTCAAAGGGTTACTTCCTAGGTTTAGATGATATGTAAGAAGCTATATTAAGTCATGTAAAGGAAGACGGTGCACATAATATAAATGATATTTTAAGTATATTGGTCCCCTTACTCTTTGATGAAGAATGTGCAGAGATAGAAAGAGAGCAATAAAAGAGATTAGGATCCTATGTATTACTTCATAGCATAAAGATTAACCACTAAAACAGTTTTCATAGAATTGATGGTACTAGCCAAAACTTCTATTAATCTTAACTTATCATTTAGTCTTAAATTAATGGCTAATAGCCACACTGAAGGATGTATATATAAATATATATAAAGGACAATATGTATATTTGTATAAACATCCTACAATTTGCAGAAGGGCATGACCAACAACATCCAATATAACAAAACATCATATCTATGAAGAATGTATAATCTCTCTCCTTATCTTTCGAATATAAAATTCAAAATTCCTGAAGTAAAAGATGGGATCTAAACAGTTAAAAGCACAAATAAAATGTTTGGATCAGCATATTCAAATTTATTAAAGATCAGTACAAAAAGATTAAAATAGTCACGGACTCTATGGCTAAACAAATTAAGCTATGACTATCTTTAAAGAGATCAACTTGATATCTAAGTCATCGCCTATGTAGCTGAGGAAGCAGTATTGAGTAAAGGAGACAATGCTCATTTCATGCAATTCAGATGTTACATATTCCCAGGTACTCAAATTGGATACATTATACATAAATAATGTTGTCAGTAAAGATAGATTCATATATTCAAATCAGAATATATATAATAAGTAATAGGAATCATCAGTATGGTCAGTTCGAGGTAGTATATAAACCAGTATATATAATACCTTGAACCAACTTCTAATATTGGTATTATATATATTATATATATTTACACCTATTTATTATATATATAATACCAACAAACATTCTTGCTACTTATTATATATTTGTATATATCAATATAAACACTATAAGGTGGGTATGTTTAATTTTATATATATGTATGTGATCTTCATTTAGCAAGATAAATAGTGAAAATAAGGTAGAGGTAGTCACCCTAAAAACCTGGGGAGTCTGTTAGAACAGAGCTGTAACTTAGACTAAATATAATTATAGAAGCCTTTCTTGAATCCTTGCAGTACTATTTAAGGTCAGTGTCAGCCTGGCGTAAATGGAACAAGGCAGAACATTAGTAAGATTCAAAGGAGTTTGATTGTAATTCTGAAATTGTTTCTTAAAGCAAACATTTGGCAGAAATAACATCCCCAGACGATAAAGGTACCATCCACAAAGGTAAACTGGCTTATGCACTTTCTAACAGTTAGAAAAAGGATCACTTAAAGGTTTTGAACTCAATACTTATAACAAACTGAGATTTACAGGTTATCATAGAGACAGTGCCTTTGATACAGTTAACATATGTTAATAAAGTAAGGAATATCAGAAGTATCTGTTACCTATATATATATATATATATATATATATATATATATATATATATATATATATATATATATATATATATATATATATATATGAGCACATTCATAGAAATATATATGTATGTATATATCAGACCAAGAGCTCTTTTCAGTCTTAATCATTCTTAAGGTTCAGGGATTCACTTTTTTAGTAGGTACATTTGTGTTATTGACTTATTAGAGATAAAATTGCATTCAGCATATCTTTTTAATGAAATCCCAATTGGAGATTGTCTTTTATCAGATAGGTTATTAGTCACAAGTATAGATAATGGTCAAGATGATATTCCCTTAAAAATGCAAGAAATGCACTAGAGCAAGAGATAATAAAGCACCCATGTATAAAGAAGGTTGAGCAATGGGTGGAACGATAATAGGAGTAGAAGATTAATAATGATAGTAATCAAACTTAATTTTGGATCCTAATGATAATTTTAAATCAGACATCGATCAATTAGAGTTATTATTGCTTCTCATGGATATTAGATCACTTGGCTTAAGTTAGAGTAGTATGATAATCTTAGCATAAACATCTTTGTATATAATGTATTTTTCTAGCAAAGGTTAGCTAATCTGATATCTACTCTTATTTTTTGTAAAGGATGTAATGTAGGATAGGTTATAATGTAGTATATGATGGTGAATATATAGTTCTTGATGAGCATAACCTTTGGAAATAGAAGTCCCCCTTTGTCTGACATTTCAGGTGGTTAGATTCATCAAGGAAAAAGTATTTCTTCCATCCAAAGCACAAGAAGGAGATAATTTGCATCAATGATGGTATTGACAAGCAAGCAACCAGTGCACTTTGATATCAAAGGTCCCAGAACTTAATACTCAAAAACAGCGACAGAAGCATATGTAATAAGAATTGTATATCTTAAAACAACATTGCAATTAATGTAATTTTAAATCTCTAGCAAGTGGGTATGACCACTGAATATTGTATTCATAGAAAATCTTGAGGGATATCGAGTCATGGGTATGCCTACGGAAATGATGTATTTGAACAAATCTCGACAGTTGTCAAGTCGTGGATATGCCCACATATAATTTGTATAAGTACAGGACCTATGGTCCCAAGCTAGGTTGGAGGTTTTCTCAACCCCGCTCTTTCCTACCAGCGCCTACAGCGAGCGGGGTCAAAATTGTAAAATTATTATTTAAATTAATAAGAATATTTAAGGGCTTCGGCCTTTTACCAATAAAAAAAAAGAAGAAATAAAATTATATTATTTAATTATTTTTAAATGAAAATAAAATTGTAAAATCAATTAAACTGCTTCACTTATAAATTATTTTATATAAACTTTAAAATGTTATTATGTATAAATTTATAATGAAAGTCTAATATAAAATAGTATACTAAATAATAGAAACATATTAAATATAATCATAACAAACTAAATAAATAGATAATGTGCCTTCACCATTTGAGCAACCAAAATGTGTTGGTAGATTCAATCTACCTCTAAAGGTAAGGAGGGTTTTGTGGAGCAAGCGACCCCATGAATATGATTTTTATCTCATTTTTGAGTGGTCAATATTTTGTGAGTGCTAGTCTAAGACTCAAAAATATCTCAAACCTCTCATGACTCATCTATCTGTGAATTTTTTACCACAATTAGATCAACATACAAATTCCTATATAAAATATAAATTCATATTAATCCTCATAAATATAGATCCAAAAGCAAACATACCTCCAAGTGATTTGATGAAACATCTATTGGCAAACTATATGCACAACACACATAAAAACAATGAGCAATAAAATTGAATTATTTTAATAGTATAAATTTATATAAATTTAAAAGCAAATGTGAAAAAGGAGACAAAGAAATCTTTACAGACATGTGGTATTTTCTTATTTTCACCCCCTCTGTTTTCCTCCAGCCAACTTTCAAATGTTAAGAAACAACTGCACTATAAAAATAGAAGAAGATTCCAAAATATCATTTTCTGCTTGCTAAAATTTTCATAGAGACATTTAAGAAAAACATCTAAACAACAAATTCAAAGGTATATTTAGCAAGGAGGACAATTCGGATTTTTTCCCAACCTCAAACTTATATATTATTATGTTTTAGTTGGTTGTTCAGCCATTTCCACATTTAACTGTCTATTTTTTACCAGAAAATAGGCTTAAACAGTCATATGGGGACATGGGCTAAACAAAAATGTAGGTAAATAAAGAAGCGGCCTGATTATAATTATATAAACAAGTGCGAAATAGGTAGAGAAGATAAAAGATGGGATCCATATTAGACAGCACACTAAGTCCTAATGTGTGCTATTTTAGCAGCAACTGCAATGTATCCCCAACCCCTTCACACTAACCATAGTCCAAACTATTATTTGAGGTTTTAATGAAGAAATCAGGAGATGAAGAATTTTTTTACAAGTGCTTTAAAGTCTAGGGCACAACTGCTGTCTTCCCCATAGATCAGTGTCACATAATAACTACGCACATGCTTCTGGGTTTGCTTTGGGATATTTTTCCATGAACTTGGCCAATGCTAATTTTTCCACATCTATTGGGGTTTGTGAGGTTTCTGCATGGAAAACATCTATGGCCAACATCTAAATGTGATTGGACACCTCGATCCCTTCAAGATTAATTTGGAGATCAAAAGTACAAAGACAAATAACCTTTTTGAGAAAATTACGAGATCGTTTGTTTAGAATGGCTGTAGAAAAAGAAGTTATCTGTAACCCTAATTGCCCTCAAAATCAATTTGATTGAGAAATAAAGCAACATGTTGACTTGGCAAGAGACCCCCCAAACAATTAAAAGATCTTTTACATCAAGAATCTTTTTTCTTATATCTCAGCAATTACAATTATTTCTCTCGCAATTTAATGTTGAGATATTAAAAAAATTTGTTGAATCTTTACTTCACTAATTTGCAGTGCAAATTAAGGGGTGCAAAGTTCTATGGTTTCTATGATCCAGTTATCTGGAATTGCTTTTAGATTCGACTTATAGTTTTGATCTGGCTCTTCCATGTCTATTCTCATATCTAACAATCTACATATTTAATCGCCATGTTTGGTTTATGTAAAAAATTACTTACCTTGAAAAAGGGCACACCAACCAGGAAATATAATTTTTATGTAGGCCAAAAAAAATGTCTTATCCTTGCACAATTATCGGTATTTTACTCATTCAGCCTGAGTTCTCTAGGTCCTTTATTCAAACAATTAATTTTTACTATAGACAAGGTAAAAAATAATATGTGACATCACATTACAGTTAACGTAGGATGATAGACTAGATAAAAGGAGTTCATTTCTTTGAGGTAAGCTGAAAAGACTGTAATACAAGAACCCACTTCAAACTGTGTATCAGAAAAAGGAAACAAAAATGATATAGAAACAACCTTGAATCAATAGATGAAGGTTCTAATGCTACTGGGTTAAAATTCATTTAAGAGCCTACTTATAATAGATAAAGAAAAGTATAACAAATTTAAAATGTTTATTATTTTATTTGTGATGTTTATGATGGAGGAAGGAACAAAGCAATCATACAAAGCTGCAAATATATAAAAGCCAATAAATAGAACAGAGACCCTTTTAGCTTTAAACTAAAACTTTATATTAATGCCCAGTTTTCAGATTTCTTACAAAGCTGCCGATGCCCAGAAAACAATATATTTTCTGCAAGAACAGAGTATATTTCTTCTCTAAGAACAAAAAAAAAAAAAAACATTTGCTTTTTTAATACATTCAACTTAACCTGTAAACATCTAGAAATGCCTCAAAATAACTGACTGGAAGTATCATAAGAAGGAAAATTAAATGCTACTGTTGGGGTAGTTGAGTGGTCGCATGATTGTAAAAGTGGGAAAGCTGCCTTGCGATCATGCGACAAGGCAAAAAGGAACCTCGGGTAGGTGCGGAAGACAAAACAAGAAACAGGGAAGATTAATAAAGGTGCCTTGTTGGCATCCATGTGTGCCAACACTCCCCCTTAATCTTCACTGTTATGTATGTCTACAATGCCGAGTTCTTCCTGAAGATGTTCAAAAATGTTCTTTGCCAGTGGTTTTGTGAAAATGTCAGCTAGTTGTTCATTGGACCTGTAAAACTCAAGATGAATGTCACCATTGTTTACCAATTCTCTTATAAAATGATATCTAGTATCAATATGTTTGCTCTGTTTATGAAATACATGATTTTTAGATAAGGCAATTGCTGAATTGTTATCATAGTAGATTTTTGTAGGTTCTTCTTGATGATGCCCCAAATTTGAAAGTACTATCCTCAACCAAACTGCTTGACAAGATGCTTATGTGGCTGCTACATATTCTGCTTCAGCTGATGAGAGGGTGACAATTGGTTGTTTCTTTGATGCCTAAGAGATAGCACTGGAACCTAGATGAAAAATATATTCGGAAGTTCTTTTTCTATCATCCATGCTACCTCCCCAATCACTATCTGTATATCCAATCAGTTTGTAATCATCTGAAAAAGTATACAAAATTCTAAAATTCTTTGTTCCAGCTATGTATCTCAAGATTCTTTTTCCAACTTTCCAATGTGACTCATTTGGTTTCTCCATGAATCTAGAAATAAGACTAACACCAAACATGATATCCAGTCTTGTGGAGGTTAAATACATGAGGCTACCCACTAATCTTTTAAATAAAGTAGCATCTACACTTGGTCTTTGATCATCCTTACTAAGCTTCAATCCCAATGCAACTAGTGTAGGGGCTAAATTCACTTTTGTCATCTTAAATCTTTTCAACAAATCATTAGCATACTTGCTTTGACATATGAAGATTCATTGATTATTTTGACTTACCTCCATACCAAGAAAGTATCTCATGAGGCCCAAATCAGTCATATCAAATTCTTTTTTCATGGCTTCCTTAAATGTGCTAATTGACATATTACTTGTGAATATCAAATCATCTACATACAAACAAACTATCAAAATTTCTCCTTCATCGTTCATTTTGACATATAAATTTGGTTCATTACCACACTTGTTAAAGCCATTGTTCACAAAATAAGAATCTATTCTACTGTACCAAGCTCTAGGAGCTTGTTTCAAACCATATAATGCCTTTTTCAATATGCATACTTTATGTTCTTCTCCCAAAACTTCATAACCAGGTGGCTGACTTACATACACCTCTTCTTCCAAAATACCATTTAAGAATGCTGATTTGACGTCCATTTGATAAACTTTTCATTTGCTTTGAGCTGCTATAGATAAGACCATTCTTATTGTATCCAATCTTGCCATGGGTGCAAATGTTTCATTGAATTCTATACCTGGCTTTTGTGTAAAACCTTTTGCCACTAGTCTTGCCTTGTTCTTTGCTGCTTTTCCATCAATATCATATTTTGTTTTATAAACCCATTTAACTCCAATCACATCCTTGCCTTTAGGAAGTTCTACTAGATCCCAAGTCTCATTCTTTTCTATTGACTGAATCTCTTCATCCATGGCTGCAATTCATTTGTCTTCTTTTATGGCTTCTTCAAAATAAATTGGATCAGCTTGTGTTAAAAATGCAAAATCACAACAAAAATCAGTATTTTCAGCTTCTTGAGTTTCATCATAAATCTCCTTAATACTTCTTGTCTTCTTTGATGTGTTTATGGACCTAGACCTTAAAGATGCAAGTGTTGGATTAAAAGACTCGTTGTTGTTATTACTTGTTGGTGTAGTGGGATTTGAAGTGCTAGGTGTTCTTGAAGGTGTTGTAGGTGCATTTGCTTGTATAGGAGGATTTGCAACCTGAATTTCATCATCTTCATTTTCTTGTAGAACATTAGGTGTACTTGAATTTATTTTATCTATGCTTCCATCTCATGCCTCTTCTTCAACAAATTCAACATCACAACTTCTTATTAGCTTCTTTGTAATGGGATTGTAGAGCTTATATGCCTTTGAATGTTCACTATATCCCACAAATATGCATTTCTCTCTTTTATCATCTAATTTTCTTCTCAACTCTTGGGGTATCAATGAGTATGCCACACATCCAAAAACTCTCAAATGTGATATGTTATGCTTCCTTTTGCTCCAAGCTTCTTCTGGTGTTTTGTTTATCACTGCTTTTGTTGGACACCTATTCAAAATATATACCGAACATGCAACTGCTTCAGCCCAATATTCATTTGGTAAGTGTTTAGCTTTTATCATACTACGTGCCATTTCCATGATTGTTCTATTCTTTCTCTCTGCTACTCCATTTTGTTGAGGGGTATACCTTGTTGTAAATTGTTTATTTATGCCATTTTCTTTACAAAAATTTTGAAAATCAGTTGAGACATACTCTCCACCTTGATCGGTTCTCAATGTTTTGATAGAATATCTTCTTTTTTTTTCAACTTTTGCCTTGAACTCTTTAAAAATAACAAATGTATCAGATTTGTACTTCAAGAAATAAACCCATACTTTTCTGCTGAAATCATCAATAAATGTTATAAAATAAAGTTTTCCACTCATGGAAGGTGTTTGCATAGGCCCAAAAATGTCTGAATGCACTATCTCAAGTGGTTGTTTTGCTCTATATGACTCCCCAACTAGAAATGATTTTCTATGTTGCTTTGCCAATATGCAACTCTCACATGTTGTCTTAAGTAGCTCTATTTTTGGCAACCCATATACAATTTTCTTTTTGTATAACAACTGTAGTCCTTTGAATTTTAAATGCCCAAGTCTTAAATGCCATAACCAAGATTCATTTTTGTATGAGACTTTAAAAGCTATTTCCGCAACCTTTTGTAAACCTTGTGGCTCTATCATTAATTCACTTTGAATTTTTAATGGGAACATCCTATTCTTTGTCATTTCAACTTTTGCAATCAACCTATTGCTTCGTTTCTTGTCTAGGATCACACATTTACCATTCTCAAAGTATATTTTATATCCTTTTTGCACCAATTGCCCAATACGTATAAGGTTGTGTTGCAATCCGGAAACATAGTATACATCTGAAATATGCTTTTCTTCACCTTGTTTTGTTTTAATGTTAATTGACCCTTTGCCCATAACTGAAACTTTTTTATCATTTCCCAATTTTACTTCTGATTTTACTGAATCATCTATTGTTGCAAACATCTCCTTCTTACAACCCATGTGGTTACTACACCCACTATCTAAGAACCATAGTTCTTTGGAACTTTCTTGTGCTACATTACATGCTATCAATATTGTGTCTTGTTCACTAGTCTTTGACTGATTTTCATTTGTAAAATGTGTCTTTTGCTTATTCAAATCATATTGTTTTTTCCTACATTCTGATGCATAATGCCCAAATTTGCTACAGTAATGACATTGGATGTTAGATTTATCATACCTTTCTCCTTGATGATGACTTTGAGAGTGACTACTCCCCCTTCCTCTTGTTGATGTAGAATGGGCATGTGGGCTTGATGGTGGTCTCCTACTTTCAAATTGTGTATTTTCTCTTCCTCCCCTTGATGAAAAATGTCCTTTGCCTCGGCTGTTATTTGATCTCCCTCTTGTTCTTCCAAATGAGAGTTGAGTTTTGAATGCATTCTCCAATGATGATGACCCTGATCGATTTAATCTTTGCTCATGCACTAAAAGTGACCCCATTAATTCATCTATTGATAATTGAGAAAGATCTTTGGCCTCTTGAATAGCTATTACTACAACATCAAATTTAGCAGGCAGACTTCTAAGTATTTTTTCAACAATCTTTTGATCTTCAATAGTGTCTCCATAGGTCCTTAGCTGATTTACTATTGACATTGCATGAGTGAAAAATATGTCTATTGAATCTGAGTCTTTCATTTGTAAATTTTCAAAATCTCTTCTAAGTATTTGCAATTTTGCCATTATTACCTTGCTCGTGCCTTGGTATGTTGTTTGTAAACTGTCCCATGCTTGTTTTGATCTTGTGGCAGCTGCAACCTTTGGAAAGATCGATTCTTCCATTGCTTGTTGAATGAAAAATAGTGCCTTTGCATCCTTTTTCTTATTTTCCTTCAACAAATCCTTATCAGCTTGTGAAAGAGTTTGTAATGTCTGCTGATCTGCTAGTTCAAGAAACCCATTTTCAACTAAATCCCAAACATCCTGAGAATGAAAAAGAGTCTTCATTTTGGTGCTCCAATAATCATAATTTTTGCCATTAAAGGTTGGAATTTGAGGCTGAGAAATATTTCCACTGGTTCCTGCCATGATTTACCAGTAACACTTTCTCTCTTGTAAAAACTACAAACCCTTTTCTTTCTTTGCTCACATATAGCTATATCCCCTCCTCAGATCTTCAACTTTTCTCTGATTTGCCATTCACCCACAATGAAATCTTTTTCAAGAAACAATACCCAGATCCTTTTTTGTGCTCTGATACCAATTTGATGGAGGAAAGAATAGAGCAATCATACAGAGCTGTAGATATATAAAAGCCAATAAACAGAATAGAGACCCTTTTAGCTTTAAACTAAAACTTTATATTAATGCCCAATTTTCAGATTTCTTACAGAGCTGCCGATGCTCAGAAAACAATATATTTTCTGCAATAACCGAGTATATATTTCTTCTCTAAGAACAAAACAAAAAAAAAATATTTGCCTTTTTAATACATTCAACTTAACTTGGAAACATCTAGAAAAGCCTCGAAATAACTGACTGGAAGTATCGTAAGAAGGAAAATTAAATGCTGCTGTTGGGGTAGTTGAGTGGTTGCATGATCGCAAGAGTGGGAAAGCTGCCTTGCGATCATGCGACAAGGCAAAAAGGAACCCCGGGTAGGTGCGGAAGACAAAACAAGAAACAGGGAAGATTAAATAAAGGTTCCCTGCTGGCATCCACATGCGCCAACAATTAAAAAAAAATGTCTTGATAAGTAACTTGTCTATTGCTTTGGTCCATTAATTTGATTAAATATAGGTAGATTTGATTTGTTTCTAATCTATTATTCTTAAATATTTTACTCCTTAAGCACCTTCTTTCAACTCTAATTAAGTTAAATATCATTTACATTGATGTTATTTAAATGAAATATTGAAAAGATCAAAGAGGCCCTCGAAAATTATGCATATTTTATAGAGATTATTTAAAAAAAATATTTATATGGAAATTTTATTTCGCTTCACTTATTAAACTACGAATTGATTTTGTCGATGCCATTAAGATTTGATTCTTGCTAGACGGACGAACTACTTCGATATTATTTTTGTCCTGATGCAAGCCAGAAATTGTTTCCGAAGCGTCGGCAGATTCTTTTGTCCCAATTAACAGCTGGATTATAAATTATATCGGCAGTTTACTTGTCTATAATTGAATCGCCGAAAATGCTTGGGGTCTTACAAAAATATATTGGTAAATTAAAATTTGAATATAAATACAACACGGGACGTGATTGTTGGCTCCACCCTTCCGGCCAATTTATTGAATATAAATACAACACGGGACGTGATTTTTGGCTCCACCCGTCCCAATTTATTGAATATAAAATATAGAATACGACAAGGAGTAAACATGTTAACAACACGCCACAATTCGTCATCTGCAGGAAACGACGGAGTTTAGCTTGTTCATCTGCAATCCATCGTCTGAAAGGTTCGGCAGGCCAGTCAGGTTAGCTTCTTCTTCTGCCTGCAATTTTCAATCTCCCTTATTCATTTCCTTGTTTAGGCTCGGCCTTTTCTGTGTATTTACCAAATTATTTTGAGTTAAATTGATAATGATCGCCTTTCCTTCAAAGTTGCATTAGAAATTATCCAAAATCGTCAATTATGGAGCAATTTGATGGTCAAGAAGTTGAAATGCATTTTTATGATAAAGAAGTTGAGATGTATCTGTCTTTGGTACTATTATGTTGCACTTATTAATGACACTTCTCTCAATGCTATGAGCCTAAGAACTTTGTCCTTTAGAGGCAACTATATCCACATGGATGCTTCTTATACACTACCTCAAAAGCAATCAACATTGTTTCATTCACTCAAATTTAATGTTTGTAAAATTTGATAAGGGAGTCATATAGACTTAGGGATTTTTAGTCTTAAATGTTATTAGTTTATATTAAGGTGATAAAAGATAGAATTTTAATAATGCACAAGGTACATATCATTGAAAAAAATATTGATTGTTTATTTTATATTTAATATAATTGCAATTACACATATATTGTAATTAAACATATTAATATTGTAATAATGTATAGAAAAATAAAAATACGAACAATTTACATTGCAAAATAATTTTCTTGTTACCAGTTTTTTTATAATAAATATTATGATATTAAATTATATTTGTCAACTTAAACACATTTCATTGTAATATTAAAAAAAATATAATAATAAATCTCATAATTTATTATCTATTTTTGAATACCTTTAAAATAATTTTATTATACAAACTAAAATATTTAATCATAAATATATACATTATTTTTTTTAGAATTATTTATTTTTAAATCAACCTTTACAATGAAATCTATTATAAAACATAATATTAATTTTTTAATGTTTGAAACATATTCAAGCTAAGATATGTTTTTCAAATAAAATGCCCTAAAATGCCCAAAAATGGGGGAGATGAAAATTGGGAAATTACAAATTAAGTGTATAGCATTCACAGGAGCATAGGAAACCGTACTTAAAATTTTCACATTTACATTGCCAAAAGCACAATAAAACTCATATCTTAGTAGCGGAATACTCAGTTTTTGTTTCAAACTCTAATAAATTATACGGTTTCGATGGCCGAAAATCATAAAAAAGTTAACACATTATTAAATGCAAAATGAAGCAGTCACCTCAGAGCAGCGGATGGTTTTTTTAGATCGCGACAACAGCGGTAAAGCGAAAGGGATGAATGGAGCGGAGAATACAGTAATCGAAATATCCAACGGTGATTAATGTTTCAATGGTCGTCCACGCCTCCCGTAAATTGTGAACCATTGATTTAGCAATCTAGATACTTCGAAATTGAGTTCGGATTAAATAATATTCATTGGGCAATGATACAATTCTATTAGTTTTGTCTTAATGGAAGGCGGCAATTGTTAAATTAAAATGCTTCGGGTCTTCCAAAAATATATTGGTAAATTAAAATTTGAATTTATATACAACACGGAACGTGATTGCCGGGACACCTTCGAAGTTTCTTGAATATAGAATTATAGATGGGATCACCTTGGTACATATCTTGATTCGGACTTTTGTAGGTAGGTGGGACGACTTTTGTAGATAGCTTGAATAGACTGGCAGTAAACAACACGGCTCAATTCATCATTGCTGGAATCGTTGGACTTTAGCTTGTTCATCTGCAATCCGTCGTCTGAAAGGTTCGGGAGGCCATTCAGGTTAGCTTCTTCATCTACAATTTTCAATCTCTCTTATTGATTTCCTTGTTTAGCTCTTCAAACGTTGGAATTTATCTCTTCATCTGCAATACATCGTCTGTAAACGTTGGACTTTAGCTCTTCATCTGCAATTTTCAATCTCTCTTATTGATTTCCTTGTTTAGGCTCGGCCTTTTCCGTGTATTTACAAAATTATTTTGAGTTAAATGCCCTTTCCTTCAAAAGCCGTGTATCTACCACCATGTTACCAATAACCTTCTCCTTGTTGGCCAGCACGTCTGCCTCCCGTTTAATTGATTGTGTAATGAATTCAACAAAGAGAGGGCCATCAAATAGGGAGTTTGCCAATCGTTCTTATTGTTGTTCTCAGTTTCTGTTTCAGTCTTTTTTTGGATCTACGTAGAGCAACGATTCTTACAATGATAATCAAATATCCTTCTATTATTTGTTCTCAGTTTCAGTCTTTTTTTGGATCTACGTAGACCAACGATTCATCCTTTTCCCTAACAAATGGTTCCTAGCCTCTGCTTTTCGAAAACGGAAAATATTTAAAAGGGGCCATTCGATTGCAATCAATAAGTGGTGTTAAGGATCAATATATAAATACTGATCCTTAATTATTTTCGATTTCTCTGAAATATTTACCGTATAAGAGATTATTTTAGAAAAGTATATCGATGTGTGATATATCCAATGTGATTGGTGTAGTCGTTTTTACAACTACCTCTAGTTTCACTATTCTATTCCAGATAGTGGAAGTTTTGAGGAAATCGAGATTTTGAAACGTGTCCCTTTATTTTGAGTATTATAGTTTTGAAAAAGTATATTGAGGTAAACCAAAATTATAAAAAGGAGGTTTTAAATCAAGCGAAGGATTTGAATCAGTAGAGTCATGAGGATATAAATATAAATATACGTACTCCTAACTAAAGCTTCATGCAAATAAGGATCCATCTTGATGAAAGTCTTTTATACTCTCATCTTCAAGAAAAAGAAGTGTGATGAAAACAGTAGCAATTTTGGTATAGCTTTGTGATCTTTATGGTATTGCTAATATCTACAAAGTCTATGGCTCTCAGCAAAATATAATAGAACGTTCCCTTAATAAGTACTAAAAGAAAATATAATGGGAGAAGAAAAGAATATGCTATATTCTAGTGAAATTAAGTTTTCTGAAAATAATGATCCTAAACTTTTTTATAAAAAAGATTCTTTGGAGATTGGATTGGAGGAAATTGTACTCTTCTCAATGGAGGAAAGAGAAATTTAACAATTAGAGTCTCTTTTGAAAAGGATCTTACAGCACAGACAAAAAAAAAGAGAAAAGAACCACAAAATATAATATTATAAGAGAAGGGGATGTAGAAGCTTAGATGAAAATAAGTTTGATGTTGTGATCTATAAAGTGAAAAATTCTTAGACAGAAATGAATGTGAATAGGGTACAAATACCCTTAACAAAATGTGGTTAGTCAAGTGTAAAGTGGGTATACTTTGTAGAATTATATTTATAATATAGGAAATATAGTTCATTAGTAAGGAAGAAGAGTTAATAAAAATAGAATTAAAAGATTGAGATTATTTTAATGTTCAAATAGATGGGGGTTTGTGAGGTTTAGCTACATTCTAACTTCATTCTAAAGTGGCTTTGTATTTGATGGGATGTTTGTATTTACATTGGTTGTTATGTAAAATTTTAAATCTCTTTTCTAGATTTGAGTTCATTTTTTTATCAATGTCTAGAGTTCAATTATTTCATAAAGAAAAAATAACTTTTACTGGAATTGAAATTAATTATATTTTCCTTTCACAATTCTTTATTTAGTTTGGATGGTGATTACAATAATTTATCAAAAGATTTGAGTGATAAGAAAGGAAGGAATATTGTTAGGAGAAGAAATTAATTTTTAAAATTGGTTATTAAGCATTTCTAGAGGGATCTTATCAATTAAGTATGTTCATGGTTGGTATATTAGAGGAATTTTATGAAAATATTCTAAATTAGTATTCTAATTATATTTCTAATGAGATGTTGATAAGGACTTTTATGAAACAAGAAGTTAAAGAAACCGTGTTGCAACTCCTTTTTTACAAATCTCTTGATCTAGAGAAGTTCATTTCTAGATTTCTATGTTATTATAAATTATTCCTTTAAGGAAATAAAAGGATCTTACAAAAAATTGATAATTTTGGAGGACCTAAATTATACCTAGGCTTCATCATAATAGTGTGACCCACTTCTAAGACATCTCTACTTTTTATTAAAATTCCATATTTTTAAGTAAACGTAATGATTTTAAGCCTTAAGGGGTTTCATCATAGGTATTTATTAAAATAAATTTATATATGATCCCCATAGATCAAACTACCTTGGACAGAACCCCTTTTATAATAGATAAAACATGCACTTAAGTCTTCTTTGCATGTATTATAATACTAATAAAAACCTCTTTCTTTACGATTGACGGATTATGTGAATTCATTCACAAATTATTTTTTTGTGCCAAAAAGTATAATTTTCAACAAATTGAAGTTTATTATAATATTTATATTTTATTTCTTGTGTTTATAGATTTTTCATAGAATATCAAGGTCTCTATTTCACACACGAGGATAAATAGGAATTTAAAGAAAAATATTGTAAAGAATATCTATGCACTAGGAGTTAATGTCCTTGTTTCAAGAAAAGAAAATGAAAATGTTAATTTTGATGCATAAAAAGAAGTTATGTGTTATGTGTTATTGAAGTAACCTATGCAATTTTTAATAAATTAAGTGGGGAAGGAGCCACACCCATTATAGATCTAACACTAACTATCAAATCAAAAGCTAGGAAAAAACTAGTCACAAAAAAAAAATAGAACACCTAGTCTAGGAATAGAAAATATGAAGCTAAAAAAGTACAACCTAACTAGAAGTAAAGATTGAGGACTACTTATCTAACTTCTTTTAACATGATAATTCATCTTCCATTCAAAAACTATGTAGATAAATCCATTATTGTACAATTAAAATGAATTGACCCACAATAAAAGATGGGTGAACAAAAATACATTTATATCTTATATCATCTTAAGGGACATCAATGTTACCAATAGAACGTTAGAGGTAACCTTAAAATCAATGGGATCATTTTTCTAAAGTGGCACTAGCTTGGAAAATATTAGATGGAAAAATAGTAGAAGATAGAGCATTATAGGTTTTATTTTCTAAGAAAATTCAAACTGATAGATGATATTAGTAGGTAGAGCATTAGAAAAATGGGGAGGAGTAGAAGAATCCAAAGCAAGCAACTTCCCTTGAGCCTCTAAAAAACATCTGTAGAAAAAGATATATAACAATTATGCAACAAGAAATTATAAGAAAACTATGCACTAGATAGATCAATGTTACAAATCTATATTTAAAAATCTATAATTGAATTTATTCTTTACCAAAGTAATATTTACATCTAAAAATATTGTTAATTATTAAGAATACAGATTTTGTAAGCTATTCAAAATGGCTCATTAGGTCTTAAAATAAATAAAATCCTAATAAAATATATTCCTTAGGGGGAAATGGAGTTACTATTGTCCATCAGTAGACAATTATCTTATTAAATTCATCCTATCAAATTATGTAAAAGAATTAAGCTACAAGGATTAAACTTTTTGTTTATGGTATTGTAAGAGTTGAGAAAAAAAGACTTATAAAATAAAGATATATTCTTGGCATATAATATCACCTTGGGAGACTGTTGAATGAGATTGACCAATCCGTCAAAAAGCATGGGTGGTCAAGTTAGATTTTGATATAGTGGATGACATAATTCATTGGAGCTTCTTAAAATTTTATAATGGTTGTCTTTCAAACTAAAAATTTGGATTGTTTTTAAATTTTGTTCAAATTTATCTATTGTCACCTTATTATTAATAAGATAATACCATGTTTCTTTGATATACAAAATTATAGTAGACATAGATTTTACTTATCTCTTTTCATATGTTCTTACGATAAATGCCTTGGGATATCTTCTCCACAAAGATATTTGGATGAGGATTATTATAGAAATTTTAATTCTTAAAATAACATTATTATTAATTCCTAACTTTTCTATGATATTATGTTGTTCATACATAATTAATGAAGAAGAATTAAAAATACCTTAGAAGTTTTAGATTTGTTGTTCTATTTCTAGTTCTCAATTAGCTCATAACAAGACCACATTTTTTACATCTCATCTTATTACTATCCCTTATTGGTTTCCAAAAGAGTGGAGAAAAATACACATGGGGACATAACCAGCTATCTTGGTATTCCTTTTGGTTTGGAGTCCCTCTTTAAAAATTGTGTAGTTGGTTTTTATAGTAGAATAAAGAATAATTTTACTAACTGGAGTGACAAACTATTATCATTAAGTATTAGATTCAAGTTACTAATGTGAGCATAATTTCTATCTCCATATTCCACTTAGGTTATTAACTTGTTAAATTTCATCTATGTATGAAAGTGGAGAGTTCACCAAAATAATTCAAAATTGTTTGTGGTCCAAGTAGGATGGTAATCTTGGAATTATTACTTTTTCTTGGTATAGTTGTATTCAACCAAAATATAACATTGTTCTTGGGCTTAGAGATCCTATAATTCATGATTATGCTTTGTTGCTAAATGAATTATTAGAACTACTAGTGGAGATGAATGGAGAAAATTTAGTCAAGCATCAAATTATGGAAGCTTCAACTAGGAAAAAATTGGAAGATGCCAATTAGTTCAAGATAAAATTATTAATCACCTTTTTTCTAAAATCATAGCTTCCTTTCTTCTAGAATATAAAAATACTGGCAAAATGTTTGTAATTTTTTTAATGAACTCTTCATTGCATTATGGTTTTAGTTTTGCGTCAATTTAAAAATGGTAGAATGAGCATATTAAGTTTTATAATTTGTTGTTAGCTATTCTTTCAAAAATAGGCTCATTCTTTCTTGTAAAAAAGGGGTTCAACCAATTTAGAATATTTGAGAATTTTCTAGGTTTGATTGAGCATCATAGATGAATATGAGTATGCATCATCAACTAATTAATCTATATAAATGCTCCATGAATATGGTTTAATCAATAGTTATTTTTAATTAAAGGAAAACTAATTTTATAGGGACTAGAAACCAAAGTCACAAATACATCAAAAAAAGATATTCAGAGATAGACATCAACCAACGGATAACCAAATGCTCAAAAAAAAAAACCAAAAGCACCAAGAATAGGGGAACAATGCCCGAACATAGCCCACTGACTTTTAACTAGATTATCCTTCTTACATATAAATTCCTTATTTACACTCCTAAACTTATTCAAAATACTATCTAGAGGGGTAACCCCCTTGTCTGTGCTTCTTAATTTGTCAGCAGGCCCATGTAAAGTGCCCTTGTCCATCTTCTTGGTGGTAGCATTGCATCCTCAACTAAGCCCAAATCCTTGTAATGATCTTTTTTGATCGACTTGATACTAATTGAAGGGGGAGTATGGAAACCTTTAGCAATGGTATGTACCACCTTTTCCTACTCATTTAATTTCATCAAGCTTTCAATAGAGTTGTCCATAGTAATCTTACTCATAACAAGCACTGCCTTAATTTTCTCTTGCATATTGTTCAAGATGTCCTCAAGTTTGTTAATACGCTTCTCATGGTTTGCCTTCATATCGCTTATACCATTGGCTAGAGTTTGGGTGCTAACCACAATATTATCTAGCTTTTGACTTATAGGGGAGGTTTATCTTTTAAACCATTGATTTCCTCCACAATCCATGAGAAAGTAGCACTCCAATTTTCTATCAAATTTTTAACATAACTGCCAATATTTGGGTTTTCCAAAATAGAGGACCCTTTCTCAATTGGGGTATATTTCCCCATCTCAATGGGGATATCAACACGGATCCCCATGTCCACATCATTCTTCATACCATGTAAAGGATGTATAGGGGACATGGGGGTAGAATCAAAAGTCTTCTTGGGTTTTTTCATCTAAGAGGGTTTTCTCTTATCCTCCATAGAGAGGGACCCAGAGGAAACCCTATTATCCTTTGATTTACTCTAATCCAAAACTCTAACTTTCTCTTTTCCTTTTTTATGAGAGTTGGGTTCCAAGAAATCCAAAACTATTTCATCTAATGATGCATATTTCATCCCCTCATCATAAAAAATAACCACTTTTATGAGAAGAGGAAGTAACCGGGGGTCATTTTCTTGTGTTCAAATCAAAAACCTTGTCTCCATCCAAATCAAACTCGTCTTGGTCTAAGGAGCCCTCATCATAATGGACCCTTACATTCTTTTGGAACTCAATGCCCATTTAAGGGGACATATTCCTCTCAATGTGTAGAAAGAATGAATCAAAAGATAGATGTGCATCTAGAGTTTTAACAATTATTATTAGGCAACTAGTGCATAAAAGATTTTCTTTAACATATTTCTTCAAATTACTATTATAGTTTCATAAATCTAGGTCTTATTTTATAAGAATATTAAGGTCATGGACCAACATTAGCAAATTAATAAACAAGTTTTGATGTTTTAGATAAATAACAAGCGTAGTTAGTGTAATACTATTACACAATTTATGTATTGTTTGTATCTTTGTTTTAGTTCTAGTAATTGAAGTATTCTTGATTGTTTAGATATTTTTCTTTACAACTATCTATTGATAGCTTTCATCTTGTAATTGTTTTGTTCAGCTAAAAAAAAGAAAAAGAAAAACTATTGAAAATGTTTAAATTCACTTTTTTTAATCTTAAAATTAGCTAAAGACAAATCAAATAATCACCTGAATATGGTATAAACAGAAATAAAATTCAATTTCTACTAAAACTCATTACAATTAATGCTAATATAACTATTCAATCACAAAATCAACTATTAAGAATAAACCACACTGGGAACCACGAAAAATAATAGAACATAGATTTTAAGTTGTTTCAAAAAATATAGCTAATACTCCAAGTATAACGAAATGATAAGTTCAATAGACTAAAAAGAAGTATTAATCCGTACATCTTATTATACATCCCTAGTTGTACTCTACGAAAAAAGAAGAAACTATTGCAAATATCACTCAGAAGATATCTCCAGAATTTTTCTTTAAAATTACATTACATTGTAGAAAGAAAACTAATAGAGAAAAGCATCGTGGTGAGTCTAGACCATGATAAACAACTCATAAATAAATGTGGCATTAACCCAGAAAAGCCTTATGGTTTATAAAACAATGTTTCCTGAAGAAACAGGAGAGCAGATATAATAGAGAACAAAGAGATTTATATCATAGAAAATAAAACAGTATATCTATTGATTGAACTGCGGCTCTATAATTTCTAGACGAGATTCAAATTACATAAAGACTCATCTTCTTATCTCTGACAGCTCTACGGGGCTGGACTCTGAAAAGAGCGAATGCCAAAATGCAAACTAGACAATATATAAAAATCTGAGCACATAGAGAGGACAAAGAGTTGAACATAAAATAACATATTTTTACACTGCGCATAATCTGTGTAGAACTAGTAGATGGTACAATGGACTAATGTCATGCCGGTTCGAATCTATTTTCAATGCACATCTTAATGGTGTTGATTGAATGCTGCTGAAGAGGAGAGGAGTTGAAATGACAGGTTCACAAGTACTTGGAATTACAATCTCCAACATTTTCGTAATCCTATTTCGTTTTCTGAATTTAACTCAGGAATATTTGCATTGATAAACTACTAATAAAGAAAAGTTGCACGATTTACATACAATGCATCACATTAAAAGAAAAGAAGCTTACTATTTTAGGGGCACATTTCAATCTAATTGGTTATCTACTTTTAAAGGACACGACTAAGTTCCCTATAAAATGTACTATTGATCAAATTTGAAGCAAATCTGAAAAAATAATATTTGACATTTAAACTTAACTGCTACCCTTCTAAATGTTACCAATCAAATCACTTGAGCCAAACTAACATAACACGACTATTTTATCCAAGCACAGTTAACATGTGAGCTAAAAAACTCTAGGTTTAGAAAACCAATGTTTATGTCAAGTGGTCCAATATAGAAGTATTTGTGTATTCTAAATGTGACTTAAATAATCAGTTGAAAAAGCTTCTGGCATGCTAATATAATCAGGGTAGCTCCTTCAACCCCAAGACAGAGGTCCTGCACAAGGCATTTATTACACTGTTAATAGCAGTTAAAATATCCAGACACTAGAGGGAACGGGAGAAGTAGAGTTGATAGCAATTATACAATTCACATGAAAATATCCTGCAATAGAAACCAGATTGCTCAATGAAAGTTAATATGCCAGAGAGCCTGTTGAGCATACAATGCCTAACACTCAATTCCAATCTGCACAGGGAATTCAACATCATTTAAGTGTCAAACCAACCATCAAATACCACTAATTTCAGAACTTCCAAAATTTAGAATTTTGTTGCCGCCAAGGTGCTTATTAGATTGCAGTCATCCTTCTATTTAGAATAGATTTTTTCAAATAGAAAACTAAGAAACGCAATATATCACCTATAGAAATGTGCTCAGCACCTGAACCTACATTGGAATGTGTTCAATAATATATCTTAAGAACCAATTCCTATGATATGAATATAAAATATTCTCTTATAAGCTACAGTTTCCAGATTATTTTTCTGCATCCTTAATGTATTCTCTGTGAACTCTATGTTCTTTGTATATTCCTCATGTAAAATTTCATATAACGAATGTTGCATTTTTTGGCAGGAGGTAGAGTCTGTTCATGTTGCCGATTAATGAATATTTGAGTGCTGTCCTTTGAGCAGTTTATTGTTTTATAGTTTGTATTTGATGTGTTCTATATCGTGTGTTGTGCGTTCTGATTGATCCATGTCCATCCACCACCATCAGCTTAGAAGAAACTTCAATGTTTTTCCTAGAATTTAATATCAGGTCGCTAATATTTTTAGTAAAGCAGTTGCAAAGATTAAAGAAAATGATAGAGTGTTTCGGACTTATGTTATCAGAAAGGAGAAACCGAAATGTGATGAGAAACGATATATTTAGAAGTTGTGTACTATATATAATTATCATAATTGTTTACATTTACATAAACATTATATTAAAAAAATACTTCTATTTAAAATAATTAAATTATTCTAAAATATAATATATATTATTAACAATTTAATCATTAAATAAAATAAGAAGTACATAATAATTTTAATAATTTATAAAACATAACATTATTTCTAAAAATATTCATAAAAATAATTTAATTAAAAAAAAATTAATAATTCAAAAACTAAATATAACTTAAATCTTATATAATATCTATATCATTGAAAATTAAAACTTTGGTTAAATTTAAAACAACCTTAAATATTATAATTAATTATTAGTGTAATTTTAAGAATAAACTTAAGTCAATTTTATATTATTAATAATTAATCAGTTTAACTTTATGATTAATTTTATCAAATTGATAAATTAAAAAAAAATAAAAATAACAAACTAGAAATAAATCATGTAACTCGTGACAATAATAAGAATGGCCTAAAATTTAGCAACGAACAATTAATAGTCTGTCTTTTAATCTGCCTGTGATAATGTTAAAATCAAAATATAAAAAATTAAAACAAACTGCAACGCCCATGAAACCCTTTGGACTCCCTGGAAACGGCGGTTGCCAACGCGAACCCCGTTTCGTTCGTTGAAACACGAAACCGCGTGCATTCGTTGCGTTTCTGGTAACCTAGGTGTTTCCACATCAGATGGAGACTGAAGGCGTTATTGGTAAACGCCTTCGCCATTTTCGATTCCACTTAATTCCCAGTTTTCAAGCATTACCAAATTGTTTTCAGTAATTTTTTCTGCTCTTTTGACAGCTTGTTGTAAATAGCTTTTACAAATTTTTAAGGTTTTTTTGGTTTTTATCCTCCAGAGAGCTGCGTGTTCTATTATAAAAAACATTCTTTCTTGGGTATCTGGGCATTAGTTACCAACTCAGCTTATAGAATATTGAGAAGATGTAAAAATAGTATGTTGGCTGTTATACATTTTCTTCCGGCTGTTACAGTTACTTTATATTCTATGGTCTGTTTGTTTGTTGGAATTGGATTGGAGTTGGGATTGTCAAATCCTCAAATTGATATTTTCGAAGTTTGTGTTTAAAACATGAAACTGGAATTGGGATTGTCAAATCCTAAAATTGACATTTTCGAGGTTTGAGTTTAAAACATGAAACTGGAATAGGGATTTGTTAATTCCCATCTACTCCCAAAATCAGCATTTGAATCTTCCATCTAAATAGGTGGAATTGGTAAATCAATTTCAATTCTACTTATAAAATGAGAATTGAGGGTAAAGAAAAATTTATAATATTTTGAAATCCATAAACATTTTCCATCTTCTCCTTATGGATTCTAGGTTACCAGCCATATTCCAAAAACCATTTTCCAGATTTAAAACTTCAGTAATTGTCAAATACTACAATTTGACAATTCCAATATTATTTAATTCTAATAACCAAATAGACCTGTCACTCATAAGAAAGCCTTGTATCTATGTGTATTAAATTCAATGATTAATGAAGAGAACAGCTGCTGCAACAGTATTGATTTTAATTATCTCTATTATTTTGATATCTATTATCTATTTGTCAATTTATTTACTGTTCCTACACCATTTCTCTGATTGGTTTAGTTGACCTAGACGTGAAATATTTTTATATTTATATTTTATATTTTTTCATCCTTCTTCACATTGAACCCTGTAGAAAACTGATGCTACAATGCAAAACCAGAAGATCATGCAGTTTCAGTTTGAATTTCGAACTTTACACTAACCGCCATGCACCGCTCTGAGCTTTCAGTTTTAATTCATTTCTACAATTTACTTTTCAGTTTATCTCTTGGTTTTTCCTTGAATCTTCAGTTGTCCTTTGATCGATTAATGCAGATCTCATGGAAAATGCATAACTGTTGTTATGCAAAATTAATCTGTTGTTTTTAGTAGCATTAATCTATCGTGTTTAATTTAGAAACTTCAGTTTGTAATAGAGCCTACAAACTCTATTAATAAGCAGACTCTGTATTGACTGTTTAAGCTGCAATAAAAACTATATTAGCCTGAAGGAAAACTTGGTACTCTACCTCTATAGAATTCAATGTGTAATTGATTTCTTCATTACGTCTGATTCATATTCATTTGAGCTGTAAGCGTTTGGTATACTTTTTCTTTTTCTTCTATTATCATTTAATGAGCTGGTTAAGGGGATAGGCCGTCTCAGAATTCTACAATTGGTACTAAAGACGGTATTTCGTTTGGGTTAAATTTTTCTTGCTTTTGGAACTTTACCAAAGTTCATCATGTCGAATTCTAACAACTCGTCAGTACCAGAATTTGAGGGGAATGAATATGACTATTACTGTATCAAAATGATGTCATTTTTAGTAGGAAACAATTTATGCAGAACCAGCTCATTGGAATGCCTCACAGCCAATGATAAGGCAGCTGAAAAGGGGGCCAAGAAGAAGCAGCTCAATCCATGTTTCACATTCAAATAGCGCTTGATCAGAGCCTATTTCAAAGAATTGCAAAGGCATAGACAACTAAGGATGCATGTAAGACTCTAAAAGAAGTTTTAATCCAGGGTAGTGATCAAATCAAAGTTGTCAAGTTGTAGACATTCAAAAGAGATTTCAAGAATTTGAAGATGTAAAAAGCTGTAAATGTAAGAGACTATTGTGTTAGAGTTAAAAGATGTGGTCAATAAGATGGCTACACTTGGAAAAATTGTGAACAAGGTTTTCATTAAAAAGAGCATCTGAGAGCTCTTACATCACGGTGGAACCATATTGCCATCATAGAAGAAAGCAAGGATTTGACAACTCTACAATTTGACCACCTTGTTGGATTTCGTATGTCTCAGGAAGAGAGATTGAGAGATTCATTTCAAGAACTAGATGAGAAAGCTTTCTCCTCCAAATTATAAATTAAAATGAATGAAGATGACAACAGTTGCCTCAAAAGCAATCAAAGCTAATGGAAGGGTCAAAATCAGAATTATTCAAGAGGAAATAGAGGTAGAGGTAGTTCAAAAGGAAGAGATGGATCTAGGGGAAGATGCAAAGGCTGATTTGACAAAAAAGAATGTGCAATGTTACAACTATAATAGGTATGACCATTTTGAAAGAGATTTTAGATTAAAATAAGGTAAAAGTGATCATTATGCTCAAGAAGGTGATGAGAATCCTCTTGAACATTTATTTTTGTCTTATGTCAACAACACTGAAGATAATAGTAAAGATGTTTGGTATTTAGATTCTACATACTCTAACAATGTGCCAACAAATAAAAAATTATTTTCAACAAAATCCAGGGTCCAACATTGTAATAACAAATCATTGGAGGTTGCTACGAAAGATGATATAGAAGTAAACACAAAAGAAGGTATAAAAAAGGTTAATGACATTTATTACATTCACAAGTTAAAGGATAATTTGTTAACTGCCGGATAATTGTGGGATAAAAACTATAAAGTTGTCTTTGAAAATTATAAGTGTCCTATCTATGATAAGAATTAGCACGATGGAGTGGTTACAGTTGTACCTATTCCAAAGAATAGGATGTTCTCATTAAATTTTGGTGAACATAATAGTAGTCTTTCCAATATGGCATATGAGAATACAAATTAGTTGTGGCATCTTTGGTATTGACAATTTAAATTTTTACAGTTTGAAGATTTTAACATCCAAAGCATTAGTTTCCACTTTGTCAAAGGTTAAAGAGCATAGGGAGATTTGTGAAGGATGTGAGAAAGGAAAGAACACAAGGGAAACATTTGAAAAAGGAAATGCATGGAGGGCTTGTCAACCACTTTAGCTTGTTCATTTAGATATTTGTGGTCCTATACAAACATTGTTTGAGTATGTCATCATATTGTATCACTTTTATTGATGATTACTCATGAATTTGTTGGGTCTATTTTTTAGGCTAATGATGAAGCCCTTGATATAGGTGAAAGGATGAGGACAAAAAATGAGGTATAAATTTGATTAGGTCAATGACTTCCTATGAAAATTTTCTAGGTTGATAAAAATATCATTAAAATTAAAATCCATTAATAATATTTCATTTTGACTAAATAGAACTTTTAATTATACCTAACTATAATCAAGTGTACCTTATACATATCTCAAAATATTCTTAGGTGCAATTGAGTGGCATTTATTAAGCTCATGCATAAATCTTGATACATTTCTAGAAAAAAAAAGAATAAATCTAGTCTAGTATACATCAAGTAAATGAGACTCCAAACAAGCTTCTTATAGAGAGCCACATCAAATTAAGGTTAGTCCTAAAATCAAGATTGTTGTAAGCTATTCTCCATTGGAAAGGACACATCTCTATGATTAGACATTTCAAAATTATCCATGAGTGTCTTTTCATATTTCATCTATGAGGTAAAAATGAGATGTTTTTCATGCCATATATCCAAGAAAAAAATAGTAAATTACGTGCAAGCATATCATGTAAGAGGATCTCTCTAAATCATTATTGGCATTATAGTTGAGATTATTTGAACTTCTTGTGATCACAATATGATCTATATGTAATAAAAGAATGACAAACTCTATGCCTAGGTCTTCTTAATATACAAATTTGGATATAAGGAGCTACAGGTGAAACCATTTTATAAAATTTACATCTATTTTTATGTACCATGCCCAGGTGGTTTATTTAAGCCCATAAAGTGACTTGAAAAATGACATACCTTGTGAAGATAATTTTCATCAATGAATATTTCAAGTTGGGTCGTATGCACTTCTTCTTTAGGACCCCCATTTATGAAATCACTCTTGACATCCATATGAAGAGCCTTCCATCCTTTGTATGAGGCCAATGCACAAACAATTTTTGTTTTTAGACCTTTGCAATGGGTGAAAAGGTCTCCTTATAATCAATGCCCTCCTACTAAGCATATATTTTTTCAATAATTTTTGTTTTATATTTTTTTATGAATTCATCTTCCTTGTAATTTTTTAAAAGATTTATCCATAGACGATACATTTCTTTCCAATAGGAGGATAAAAAACATTTGAGTTTTTCTCAGAGATTCTTTCGCAATATCCATGTGACACCTTTTCATTATGACTCTAACGAAGGGTTTCTCCACCTATATCAGGTTCTATACCTCAAAAACTGAACTTATTAATGAAAGAAATTCAGCCATTTCATACATGTTTTATTGTCCTTTCTTTATAGGAAGGAGGTCCTAATTGTGGTTTGGACCCATAATAGACACTTATGTTATTACTTCTCTAAAGAATGGTTCTCTAAATTTTCAAGATCACTAAATAATTCTCCGTGCAGCTTATTTTCTTTCTAAGAAGAATCTTTTATCTCATCATCTAAATTTGAGAGAATCTATGAGAGGTTGATGAATATTAATTATGTACAAAAGATTCAATAGATGAATTATCATCTAATACATATCATCTCCCATAAATATTTTATATGTCAAGATTCTAGATATGATAAGATTTTATGGTTGGAATGTACTCCAAAAATGATGAAGGGTACTCCCCTTAATACCTCAAACACATAACACAAACAGAGAAACAACAACAATTTGCAAGAATAAAAAATGGACTTCTTATTATCTCCACAAATGTGGAATTACAAATTTTAGAATTACAATATGCAAAGCCACATGGGCATTTTCCCTTACAATATTCTATAGGACAAAGCCTTGAATTATAACCCAGATCTACCCAGAACTACTCCCAACTACCTAAGACAACACTACGATCTTCCTTATATAGGCAATTTTCCACTATCTGGGAAGGTTCCAAAATTTTAGCCAATAAGGCTAACCAAACTTAGAATTATTTTATTTTTACAATTATTACAATAGGTCGGCTTAAAACAAATACAAAATATGTTTTTAGGTAACCCTACTTTCAAAGGCCATAACCTTTTAACCATAGCTCCATTTTTCTATTATAACCACTTTTCAGAAATGGCAGGATGTGATTTACAGTGCCTGACCCGCGCAAGCTCCAGTCAGTTGGGGGTCATTTGTGATCCAGAGCCTCTAAGGCCTTCAAAATTGAGCTCAAAGATTTTGTACCCAAAAACCTTAATAACTTTACTAATACAGATGATATGACCATGAAACTGAACTGGAAGGCTGAAATGACTAAGAAGAACCTCCACCTATGAAATCAGAACATTCTGAGATCGTATGACCAACTTACTAGAAATAGTAAGTTTTCATAAAAAGTGACTCTGCACAAGATAACCCTTATTGAAAACAAAACCAAAAATATTTTTGGGTGATGCAAAATTGCTCTTACACCCAGGATGCTCCTGCATCAGACACCCGAGGTAATTTGAGAAGTGACCCTATCATGACTCAGGTGTGAAGAGGAAAACCAAGATGGTGAACCTCCTCCTTTGTCAGCCATGATGAATCTTCAACAAGTCATCCTTTTGATTTGACCAGATATTCTTCATATGTCCTATTCCTTGTGCTTCTGCCAACATGACTATCTAGTATGTCCTCAATCTCCTTAGTAGCTGAAGTAGTTGTTGGAATACTCCACTGTGCCTCTGTGATCTCATCTTCAACACCTCCTTCATGATACTCTATCAAATCTGAAGTGTTAAATACTGGTGAAATATTCATCTCAGTAGGTAATTCTACCTCATATGCATTTCTTGAATCATGCTTCTTCAGTATCTTGCATGGCCCAAACATCTTCATTTTCAACTTGTTATATGTACCAACTAAAAATCACTCCTTTTTCAAATGAACCATGACTTCATCTCCAACTTGAAATTTCTTATGTCTCCTTTTCCCATCTTCCTTAGCCTTATACTATCCATTCATCTTGGTAATGTGTTTCCTCACCTCCTCATGGATGTTCTTCAAGTGTTCTACAAAATCCTCAGCTTTAGCACTACTTATTTCTCCTTTGTCTATTTTCCTCAACTCAGATGCATTTCTAGGACTACTTCCATATATAATCTAGAATTCTAATTTAGCAGTGCTCCTATTGACAAAATTATTGTATGCAAATTATGTCGGTGGTAAAATCAAATCCCATCCTGTTGGCTTATCTCCAACCAAACATCTCAGCAAATTTTCCAAACTCCTATTCACCACCTCTATCTGTCCATCAGTTTGTGGATGATGTGATGAGCTAAACTTCAAATCTGTCTTCAACTTCTTCCACAATGTGCACTAAAAATATCCAATAAACTTAGCGTCCCTATCTGAAACTATGCTCTTTGGAAAACCATGTAGTCTCACCACCTCTCTGAAAAACAATTCTGCTATATGAACAACATCATTAGTCTTCTTGCAGGGAATAAAATGTGTCATCTTTGAAAATCTATCAACTACCACAAAAATTGAATCATGTCCCCAATGCGTCCTTGGTAAACCAAGAACAAAGTCCATATTGATATCCTCTCAAGGTTTCTCTGGTACAGGTAATCGCTGATACAACCCCGTATTCTACTTCACTCCTTTTTCCATTTGACATACTCTGCAACTTTGTACAAGCTTCTTGACATCTTGCTGCAATTGTGGCCAATAATAGTTCTCACTAAAAATAGCAAGGGTTTTATCACAACCAAAATGTCCATCCAATCCTCCGCTATGCTTCTCCTTGATGAGATTATCCCTCATAGAACTTTGTGGAATGCACAACTAATTCCCTCTTAATATCATATCATCCTAGATGATGAAATCCAACCACTTCATCCTGTCTAGAGTAATAGGTTCTATATAAGTTTTCCAAGCTTCACCAAAATTAGGATCCTCTGGATACAAACTATTGAGTTCCCTGAACCCAACCACCTCAATCTGCGTTTCTGTCAGCAAAATTTGCCTTCTACTAAGAGCATCTACAACCCTATTGGACTTTTCACTCCTATGTTTCAAAAAAAATGTGTAACTCTGCAAAAACTCAACCCACTTCAAATGCTTTTGATTCAACTTTTCTTGACTATTCAAATATTGCAAAGCTTGATGATCAGTATACAAAAAAAACTCCTTAGGAAGAAGATAGTGTCTCCACTTCATCAATGCCTGAACTATAGCATAAAATTTTTTATCATAAAGAGAATATTTTCTCTTGCCATCATTCAAATTCTCACTGCAATAAGCAACAAGTTTACCTTCTTGGCTCAAAACAACTCCTATTGCAGTACCACTAGCATCACAATCTACTTGAAAAACCCTGTTAAAATCTAGAAGTGCTAAAATAGGTTGTTCTATAACCTTTTGCTTCAACAATTGAAAACACTTTTCTGACCCTATAGTCGACTTCAATTGTTTCCTATCCCCTCTCATTGTTTCAATCAAGGGTCCACAAATACTACTAAAACTCCTGATAAACTTTATGTAAAAGCTAGCCAAACCATGAAAATATCTTACCTCAGTAGCACTCCTTGGAGTAGGTCATTCAATGATAGCCTTCACTTTATCTGGGTCCATTTTTAGACCTTCTGCTGAAACTAAAAATCTCAAATACACTAACTCCTTCACAAAATTGCACTTCTTGAAATTAATCAATAATTTCTCTTCTCTTAGCTTCTCAAACACCCTATGAATATGCATTATAAGCTCCTCTAATGTCTTAATGAAGATTAAAATATCATCTAGGTAAACAATGACAAACTTACCCATAAATTCTTTCAGAACCTCATTCATCAGTCACATGAAAGTGCTTGCTACATTGGTTAGCCCAAAAGGCATGACTAACCACTCATACAATCCTTCCTTTGTCTTGAAGGAAGTCTTCCATTCATCTCCTTCTCTGATCCAAATCTAATGATATCCACTCTTCAGATCTATCTTTGAAAAATACACATCTCCACTCAAACAATCCATAATATTATCCATCTGTGGCAAATGAAATCTATACTTGATTGTGGTCATGTTGATAGCCCTAGAATCTGTACACATCCTCCATTCTCCATTTTTATTTGGTGCTAATACTACTGGTACAACACATGGACTCAAACTTTCACAGATCAATCCTTTTTGCAACAACTCTTGCACTTGTCTGTTCAACTCTTCACTTTCTATAGGTGTTATTTTGTGTGCTGCCTTATTTGGAAAACTAGCTCCTGGGATAAGTCCATCTGATGGTTGATCTTCCTGACTGGTGGTAATCCATCGCGCACATTATCGGATACAATATCATGAAACTCATTCAACAGGTTTGCAACTTCTATAAGAACGTCTTCTACTTCCTCTTTACCAGCTTTTGGAATTAAAGAAAAACACATATGCTCATGCCTCATACCCTCTAAAAATTTTCTCCCATCAACAAAACTTATTCTTGTAGTATCACATACCTTTTCTTATGTCTCATTTAATGGCTTTAGCTTATGTTGCACTCCATCTTTTGTTAGGGAATAGGTATTCGCATGACCATCATGTAGAGCATGTTTGTCAAATTGCCACAATCTACCCAACAACATATGATATGCTTCCATAGGTATGATATCACATAGTACCTCATCATGGTATCCATTGATCCTAAACTTTACTAGGCACTATTCATTGACCATGACCTTGTGGTCATCTTGCACCTAGGCAATCCGGTATAGATGTGGGTGTTTCTGTCTCTTGAGCTTCAACTTTGTCACCATCTCCTCTGACACCAAATTGTCAGTGCTTCCACTATTGATAATCATATCACAACACTTATCCTCACACTTGCAATTGGTGTGAAATAGGCTCCTCATTTGCTTAGGTTCATTCTCACCACTCAACAGGACTCTTCTATTAATGAGTGTTTCTCCTCTTTCAACATCTTCAGAATGTGATGACTTGGTATTTTCATCCAAATGTGCAACTCTAGTCTAGCCTTTACTTCTCCTATCTATCCTTCCTTGGCATTGAGGACATTCAAAGGCCCTATGACCTTCTTCTCCAAAGTGAAAACATGTTCCACGAAAGCCACCTCTTCCTCTTCCTCTCTAATCTCTATTATTTTGATCCTAAAAATGATTGAAATTGCTTCCTCTCTGATTCTAACTACTACTAGCCTCATCCTTCTTTTTTGGATCTTCATTTCGGCCTCCATATGACCGTCCACCGGATCTTCTGCCATGACCTCTTCCACTTTGTCTTCTTTTAAATTTCTTGTTCAGCTTTTCCTCTACTTTTAGGAAAAATTGGTATGCCTCTTCAATATTGTTCATTCGAACCAAATTCAACTCCTCTTGAATGCTTGGCCTCAACCCATTGAGATAACATGAAACTTTCTTCTTATCATCTTTTGCATGGCCTGTTCTGATGAGGATTCGATAGAGCTCCTCTATATACTCTTAAACAAATCTTCTTGCTTGCTTCAAACCTTGCATTTTCCTCAGTAAGTCAAGCTCATAATCAACAGGAATGAACTGTCACTTCAATTTATCCACCATCTAATCCCACCTTGTGATTTTCTCTTTTCCTCTTCTATTTCTCTCTAATTGAATCTCTTGCCACCATATCTTCACATGACCCTTCAGTCTGGCCTTCGCAATTTTGACCCCATCAAGATCCTCAATATCTTCATACTCAAAATATTCTTCACATTCATTGATTCAATCGATCAATTCTTTTGGGTTAAGATTTCCTGAAAATGTAGGAATCTCAATTTTAGGTCTTTTCCCAATCTTGAAAATGGGTTAGAAAAGTCTTTCTTCTTCTTAATTCAAAACTTCAACTTCTCCTTCCTAATCAGAATTTCCTTCTCCTTCACCTTCATCCTCACTTTCGTCTTTGACATTAAAATTCATTCCTCTGCAAATCTCTTCTTGCAATGCTTGCACTTGTCTCTAGAGGGCTCTAACCTTAGGTGTCACATCACTAGCTCTTTTATCACATTTCCTTTGTGGAGGCATTTTTGTGCTTATCACTAAAATCCTAACCACGGTCCTGGTGCAAACTACCTCACAATCGATGATCTATTTACATAGAAACCCTAAAACATGGTCATAGTGCAAACTACCTCATAGTTGGCAATCTATTTACACACTCAGGAACTCCTGCTCTGATACCACTTGATGAAGGGTACTCCCCTTAATACCTCAAACATATAACAGAAATAGAGAAACAATAAAATTTTGCAAGAATGGAAAATGGGCTTCTTATTATCTCCACAAATGTGGAATTACAAATTTTAGAATGACAATATGCAAAGCCACATGGGCATTTTCCCTTACAATATTCTGTAGGACAAAGCTTCGAATTATTACCTAGATCTACCCAGAACTGCTCCCAACTACATAAGACAACACTACGCTCTTCCTTATATAGGCAATTTTTTACCACCTCGGAAGGTTCCAGAATTTTAGTCAATAAGGCCGACCAAACTTAGAATTATTTTATTTTTACAATTATTACAATAGGTCAGCTCAAAATAAATACAAAATATGTTTTTAGGTAACCCAACTTCCGGAGGCCATAAATTTTTAATCGTACCTTCATTTTTCTATTATAACCACTTTTTGGAAACGCTAGGACATGATCTACAATGCCTAACTCACGCAAGCTCTAGTCACCTGGGGGTTGATCGCGATCTGAAGCCAAGGCCTTCAAAATTCAGCTCAAATATTTCATACCCAAAAACCTTAATGACTTTACTGATACAAATGATATGACCATGAAATTGAACTAGAAGGCTGAAATGACTAAGAAGAACCTCCACCTATGAAATCAAAACATTCCAAGATCGTATGACCAACTTACTAGAAATAGTAAGTTTCCATAAAAAGAAGCTCTGCACAAGATAGCCCTTATTGAAAACAAAATTAGAAATATTTTTAGGTGATGCAAGATTGCTCTTACACCCAAGATGCTCCTGCATCAAAAAAATATATTGAAGTGTCCTGTAATTAATATTCTTCCTCATGTTATCTTAGATATGCATATATGCAATACAATCAACTCTATGATGAGGGATTGAAGGATTATAGTTCCATTCCATACCTATTATAGTGTCTTTTATTACATGACCTTTCAAGAGCTCTATAGAGAACATATGGGTGGTCCCACAATAGTGTGTCCACTTTTTGGCCAACTTTGACACAAAGATAAACATTCTGAGAAAAAAATTCACTTTCGAACACCTATTGTCACAAAATTATTAGGAATTGGAAGATGATGTAAACTAGAGTCTTTTAAAATTTTCTTTCTAGTTTCTAAATATATTTTTCTTAAAAAAAAATTAAATTCATTTTTCCTTCTTCTTCAAAAAGTGGTTTGTCTGAAAAACTGTGTTTTTAAACAGTTACTGTCACTTGGATCAACATAATTTTTTTAAAAATATGATAATGATGTAATTCTTTTGAGATTGTATTTGTATCTTCAATATCTAAAGGATACAATTGGTTTCATTCATTTTGGGTCAATATTTCATAGTTTATTAAGTTCTAAAGTGACAATAACTTTAATTTAGACATAAGGTCACTTGGATCGCTCTAACTTGATCTGTGTATATCAAAATTTATTTTTTCTTTGTTTTATAGAAAGGTAACACATCATCTTTTCTTACATATTTTTCATATAATTTTTTTGTAATCTACTATTTTTCTTAAAGTCTTGAAGAGACAAGTTATTGAATGACCAAACAACCCATGTTTAGTTAAAGTAATATTTCAAAGTGTTAATGAACTCAATATGTATTAAAATTATATTCATTAGAAAACTTGTTCTGAATAGAATCATACTACATAGATAGGTTTTTCAAATGGATTCATTTGATTTTCCAAAAGATAAAGTCAAAGTGATTTTTTCTCAGCATTTTAATAGGTGCGAAGGAGACTCCATTGTAGGTATGAATGAGGTGTATAAATGTTATATCAATTTTTTTTTAATCTAAGAGG
Organism: Chamaecyparis obtusa; assembly: GCA_027943335.1. Classification (NCBI taxonomy): domain Eukaryota; kingdom Viridiplantae; phylum Streptophyta; class Pinopsida; order Cupressales; family Cupressaceae; genus Chamaecyparis; species Chamaecyparis obtusa. Next base: position 122,228 of record BSBK01011613.1, read on the forward strand.
CTTTGAGATAACCATTTGTAATTAATTCTTTCAAATGGAACCTCTCAAGGCTTAAATCATCATATTTTATTAAAAATATGTTATTTCAGCAAAAATCAACATGTCTAAAAAAGTGGGACACACTATTGTGGGACCACCCATATATAACTATAAATACTACTATCCAAAACAGATCCTCTAGCTTAACTGTGACAAAAATGCATCTAGGAATCTACATGATAGTTTAATTGTGGTTCTCTACATGCCATTCTACTGAGGTGTATAAGGGTAGTCAAATTTTTTTTTAATTTCATGGTTCTTCAAAAATGCTATCAAATCCTTAGAAGTAATTTTTGCACCTCAATATAACCAGAGGAGAAGAAGAGACTTTGTTGTTTCCCATACAACTTGATGGTAGAAATCCATAAAGCATTAAAATACTTCTCTCTTCCTTGTAAGAAAGTACAACCATATCTTCCAAGGTAATTCAATCATTAATAACTTGAATTATACACATATTTAAAATGAATTAGGCAAGGGTTTGTATGGATTTACATGAACAACCTCTAAATTCATCTTGGCATGAAAGTTTCTCAACTTGAATAGATCATGTGGTTATTTTCTTATAAGACATCTAGGACATACATTAAAGGAATGAAAAAGATGAGGAAGGCCTAATATGATCTCAAAAGTGTTTTGATAGGTCATCCAATACCCAAGAACTATTTGTATAGACATCCTCCAAAATAGAGAGAATCAACTCAAGAATCTATATTAAAATGAGCTAATGAGGTGTTTACTAAGGTTAAGAGGACTTGCTTAAAGAGGCAAGAGTAGATAGGTAGAGTGGACAAGGTTGGGATGAGTGTCTCAACCTGGAGGAAGTAGAGTTCTGATAGAACTCGATAATATCCTCTTAAGAGGAGTTAGAGTCTAAATAGGACTCAATGATATCCATCTACCTAATAAATGTATTGACCTAAGTAAACTTAAGTAATGAGTAAATAGTAAGACTATTTACTCCAACACCCCCCGCCCCCCCCCCCCACCCTTAAGTGTAACTTAGGGAGTACAACAATGGAGTAGAAAAGCTTTATGGGTCCTAGAAACTAGGCCATGTTAGGTACCTGTGTACAACTACAATGCAATCTCTCACAACCAGAGAAAAGGAGAAAAATGAGTGGGAGAAAAATCCTCTCCAAAAGAGAGAACAAGAAGGTTTGAGAAGCCTTCAAAAAGATGTCTTGAAATCATGAACACAAATACCAATGAAGCATAAAGAATTTTGTAGACAACTATTGATGAGTGATTTGCTTCTATATCTGATGATCTCCTCTGAAGAAGATAATGATCAAGAAAAGAACAATCTGCATGAGTGCTCCAAATGACACTTCTCAAACATTGATCAGATGGCAACAATGACAATAGCATTTGTCAATCAAAGATACAAACATCACATGAATCTGCATGAGTGACCCTCACTACACAACCAATGATGATGTTTAAGTGATACTATTATCACTTCTCAACTTTGTTGAAAATGCAGGTACAATAGTCTTATAGGAATCCAAGAGTGTTTCAACACACTTCAAGTGAAACCAAGGAAATTCCACTAAAAAGGAATGTAAGAGTGTCTCAACACACTTCAAGTGAAACCAATGAAGAATTAGCACAAATAGTAAGATACCCCCCATAGTGTTGACTTGGGTGAGGCTTGATAGATCTACTAGATTGATGTGTCACCATGCTATGCATAAGGGACCAAAAGTATCTGCAATTGAGAAAAGGGTGTGTGTCTTCAAACTACACACTTGCATGAGGCAAGGATATCAATGATTTTTCTGTTGTTGTGGAGGAACTCTCACTTTGAAAAATTTGTGATTGGCAAAAAAAGGCTCAACACAACCTACCATGGCACTTTATAATTCAGTTCGAGTACAAATAGTTTTATGGCACATCATATGTGCAAAACCCCCAAAAGTCATGGATGGACACTAGATCTAAGATGTCTATAAAAAAAGTGCTTACATGATTCACAAGGACAAATTTTTTTTAAAAAAATTATACAAATCAAATGCATGAAATCACCTATTAGGGCTGAAAGGTGTAAAAAATGGCCCACCCCTCTTATGTGCTTGGGGGCATGGGTTTGGTCCTCCATATGACCTAGCAGCTCAGCATGCCAAAAAATATTGCCCACTCCCATGATAGAAATGGCACAAAAGAGCTGATTAGGTGGTTGGATTTGATGGTAGTTTTGTGCACCATGCTCCATAACCACTAGTAATCATTGAAGGAAAAAGAAAAACATTGCCAGACATGATGCAAATCGACATCCACACAGAATTGGACATAGAGAGGGCAATTGTAGATAAAGAAAACAAATATATTACCTAGTGCTCTTCAAAATATGCTTATAGCTCAACCAAAAAATGAATGGGAGCTACCTTGGATAATGTGCACCACATAGTGAGAAAGAACCGGTCTTAAGTCCCTTTTAAGAAAGAACATTGGTCTTTACTCAGCAACCACCATAAAAATGAAGAGACTGCAGCCATGAAGAAGTCGATCTGTGGACCGCACCAAAATCAAATGTGGGCCTCTAGCTATAAAGTGAAATAGATAAATTATCCATGTGCATGCACTATAGAGTTGACCATAAAAGAAAATCTACTCAGGAAAGTGATCCAGAATTTCAATAAATGCAAAGCAAACTTGAACCCCTATGGATAAAAGTTGCCAACCATTAGTCGTTGATGCACCATTGCATACCATTTTAACTCCACCAGTCGAACCAAGGCTAATAATCCAGGCTATTTGAATAATTGGGCCTCCAATATCACCACTTGGATGACTTGACGCATATCATAATGTCGAATATGCTGTCATTGGGGACTCAAACCCAAATCAAGTGCAACAGTTGGTTTAGCTGATTCCACAACTGGGGTAGATGAATCTGCAACTAAGATAATTGGATTGTGAAACTCAGTTGTCTCAGAATTCTCCTTCTTGTCCACAATGAAAGTGGAAGGCGCATCAACCGAGCATGTCATCTTTGGGATCTACTAAACCATGATTTCATACACTAGTAGCTCAAGATATTGCCATGATATTAATGTGGAAAGCAAATACATCCCCAACATTGAATGCGCCTTCTCAAATTGCCTCCATTAAGTCAATAAATAACTATGCTAGCCATATAAATAGTGAAAATGCCATCAATATTCTCACCTCTCAGAGGAGGCCGATAAAGGAAACTGCATATGTGTCGTGCTATTAAAACAAAAATTCAAATTGGCAACCAAAATGACTGGCAGTGCCAGTAATCATCAGTAGGCATTATTGCAACCATGGGCCAAAAAAAACTTTCGACCAACTGCATTAAACACTTCTTCAAACAATTCATGTGCTGACAGTAATGAACCACCAAGTAATAAATCGGGCCACCATGCACCAAATGTGTGGTCTAGAATAAACCACGTACTAGCTTGATTACTGAACACATCAAATAAGACATAGATGAAGCCACCTAAATTACATTGACCAAGCCCGATCTGAAAGTCAACAATCTGAAAGTCTTATCAAGGGGAATGGAATTGCTAATTTCCTCTAGTAGAGAAGCACGATCTCAATCAACAAAGCAATGACCAAGGAAGAAAACAGACCCTCAATACAAAACATGACACCTCATATCTGTAAGGACTGATGAGAAAAGGATCACCAATCACAGATCTCAGCTCCTTAGAAATGTTCCATTTACAAACCCAAACTTTCAATGCATCGAGAAGATGCTTCAATGCTTCAAGAAAAAAAGCTCAAGCAAAAGACACACACAAAAAAAAATCAATAGCACCAATTTGTCAAAGATTATAGGGTAATGGGGAGGCAATACAATCTACAAAACCACATTATGTGATTCACAAAAAAGGGATCCTAATCAAAAGAACTTTCAAGACTTAAATATTGTGATTGAAAGACAATAAACCAGAACTTGCAATGCATAGAAAGTGACTAACACAATATCACCTGACTAATGAGTGGCCTACTGCCAAACATAACTAGGGACCTCAAGAAAATGATGAAAAATTCTTAAATGCTGGAAGGATGTGAGACTTTAGGCTCTGATACCATGTTAGGATAGGTCATCCCATACCCAGGAGCTAGTCTATAGACATCCTCTAGAATAGATAGAATCAACACAAGAATCTATGTTGAAATGAGCTAATGAGGTGTTTACAAAGGTACACAGACTCTACTTAAATAGGCAAGAGAAAATAGGGAAAGCGGACAAGGTTGGGAGAAGTGTCTCAACCTAGAGGAAGTAGACTTCTGATAGAACTCTACAATATCCACTTAAGATGAATTAGAGTCCAAATAGGACTCAATTATATCCATCTACCTAATAAATGTATTTATCTAAGTAAATTTAAGTAATGAGTAAACAATAAGACTATTTACTCCAACAATTAGAACTTATCTTTAATAGAGATCTTTGGTTAAAATATTTCCATGGAGATAATGTCATAGAGAAGTAGACTCTAACACAGAGGTAGATAGGGAAATTTCAAAGGATTGGAAAATTTAATTTGTGAGAAGGATAGTATGGAGGAAGAAATGATGGAATTCCATCATTTTTTCATAATTGGTATAAAATTCTAGAACCTTTGAAAAAGAAAGATGTGAGTATCTATGTGAAATAAAGAACCTTGGGAAAGAAATGAAGAATATTATAGAAAAAACTAAAGAATTAGAATTAAAATTGTTTGATGAGTCTTGGCTAAAAATTATATAAGTCACTGTGACCGCAACTTAAAAAATTGTGACTTTGGGCAATGTCTCATGATATTTCTCTCTCCTCTCAACAACAAGGGAGGCTCTCTTCTTACCATAGCTGGATTCAATAGGAACTTAACTAAAAATTACAAAAAGGAAGTTCTCTTAATCAATTCCTCTTCTTTTAAGAATGATTTACAAGAAACTACAACATTTAACCTTAACCAAAAGGTCATATTGCTATTATAATATCGGTGGCTTGGGGGTTGACATAAGAACAACTCTAGAGACAATAGTTTACTTATATGTTGTGAAATAAATAAAGGAACCCAAAAGTCTCATGTGCTTGTCTCAAATGAGGATTCAATTAGAGTAACCAATAAGGAACAAGGTCTCTTACTGGGCACTCTCAAATTTAATAAAAAGACTTACAACTGAAGCCCAAATTCTTCATCTATGAGTAATTGTAGCGACTACTATCTATAATAATTTTTCCTCCTATAGCACAAAATCTTAAAAAGTTCAAATTGACTTTGAATACAATAGGAAACTCAAATGTTGTACAATTGAATTCAAATCACTCTTGAACAAAGCATTTAAGATTGCAATTATAAATTCAAGAAAATGTCATGACATAATAGGTTGGATTGGCACAAAGTCTCAAAACAACCTATCTCTTTTATTAAAAAAAATTAGATTTAAGTCTAAGCTCAAAGTCTTTGAGTACATGTACAAACTGAAATTTTTTTTAGCCTTGCTAAAAGATGATTATTTATAATGAGTTCGCTCCCTTATATAGGAAAAGAGGAGAGAAAAAGGTGGAGAAAGAAGGGGAAAACTCTTAACCACCTTCAATTATTCTCTAACTAACTAACTAACTAACTAACCTTGACTTATCCAATGCTACAAGACTTAAAGCAATTGCAACATGACTACATGAAAAAATTTTGCACGTGATACTATCACATGCAATTATATCTTGTTTTTCCATTACATTTAATCTGTTAAATACAAATTACAAATACATGATGAAAATATTCTAAGTGTTTGACAAGACATGACTTCTATTACAACATCCTTTATTGGTCTTCATGCTGCTATAGGATGCCCTGTGATTTCAATGTATTTAGGTTTAGTGGAAACATCATGAATTGGAATATGAATCCACATCTTTGTTTTTTTGCATCATACTAGTGGTTACTAAAAAATAATCTTTGTTTTGCATTGAGGAAAAAATAGATTTTAATGGGGACCCAAAACCCCTTATTGCAAGATACAAAAGATAAGCATTAGAGAACCAAAGAAAGAGTCATTGCTGGCCAAAAAATAAACTAGCTAGAAAAAAGTAGTAACCAATGACCAGACAGTAACCAACAAAATAGAGAACAACAAAACACAAGATAGGATCCAAAGGAAACATATACAAAATATAACTAAATCATCACCTTCAAAGCTTTAGTAGCTGGTTCCCAATGATGGTCACCTCCTCCACAATGTTATCAAGATGTTGAATGACTTTGGAAGAAGTGAAAGCTTTCTTGTTTAGGCCAACCCTAGTTCTTTTCCCAAGACCATCTCTAGCGGCCTTAGTAGCATCCTTCCTCTGATTACCCGAATTGACATCCAACCCAATTCCCTTCATATCAATCTACTTAGTGAAGTCATTGATCTTCTAAATGCAGGAGGTAATTTTGTCATCACAATCATGCAAAATTTTCTTTAACCCATCCTCATACAGCTTCATGTACTCATAAATTTTGTGATATTTTTCTTCTAGGATCTTCCTAGCTTTGATTTCCTCATCCAACCAAACTTCCAGGCTGCCAATCTTACTCTAGAGCCCATGAACCTCATTACAAATCTATTGGTCCAAAGAAAGAGACACATCAACTTTATGTTTGGCCTTGTGAAGGAACTCCATATTAGAAGGGCAAGCAACAAAATGCTACAAGTCATCCTTCTCACTAATGTCTTCAATCATTTCATCTCTCATCCCTTTATTTGTATGATTGCATCATGTTGTCATTCTTTAGTTACCAGGATAAGCATTTGTGTTTCTTTCCTTCTCTATCTTGACAATCATTCCATCTCTCATCCATTTATTTGTATGATTGCATCATGTTGTCATTCTTTAGTTACAATAAAAAGACATAACATGATCTTTCAAGCTATAACTTTGTAGATCTGGAAGAGTATGCATATAGGATATGAGTGGAAGACCTTTGAGAAAGGAAAGGGTGAAGGAATTTAGGCAAAACTATCTTTTCAAAAGAGGGAAAAACTTTAAAATGGGATTTTCTAGGAGCACTGTAGAAGAATGGACATCAATCTTTGGGAAATAAAATGAGGTGCATATGTAGGTATATACATATGGGAAGGTTATTTACTTATAAGTGGAGTTTTTATGTCCAACTACAAGTTATCCAAAAAGTACTTTCTACCTACAAATGGGCTCTTCATGCTCATTTTCATGCATTGAAAAGAGCATCAAAAGTGTGTGAAAAACACTCATAGGTTTGATCTTTAGCTTGCATTGCATATACGAAAAAAACCTTCCTCTTTTTGGGTAAAACAAGCTTAAGGAAAAGGTTTTTAATTTCAACTGCACATGCAAGAAAAATGAGTATTTGAAGCTTTTTCGTGAAGGGAAGAACTTGCATCATTTTGTGAAGAACTTGTATTGTTGCGAGATCAATACAATCAAACTTTTGAAGCCAAAAATCCTCCTTTAAATCTCAAACCATGTAGCATGTAGCAAGACTAGTGAAACATGAGTAGCTTGCACCACTTGGAACCAAACATGCAAAGGAAAAGATGCATAAACTTTGAAGAAAAACTCCAAATCCTTGCTTGTTCAAATTTGGGAAAAGATCCCTAAATTTTAACTATATAGGAAATCAAGCTTGACCAAATCTTCATAAGAATAAATGCAAAACTTGGTCTTCTTTGAATCTTTGACAAATGGCCCTGAATGAGAAGAAAAATGCAAAGGAATAGAAACAAGAAAGAAAGATTCAAACTTGAAAAAATATGACGGAGTTGCTATGATATGCAATCCCAACCAAAATTGACACCCTAGAGATGAAAAACTGACTATTTGTACATGAAAAATAAGATGAGAGAGCAATTTTTAGCCCTAGATAGGCTTCTAACTCCAAAACGCAATTGTGAATGCTTGCATTTGCTCATTCAAAGCCATTTTTAATGAAATGATTCCCTTGATGAGATGTTTGAAACAAATCATAGGTATTTTATTGCATTTACATATGTTTAAAATTATGTACTGGTAATAAAAATTGCCACTATTTGCTTTCAAGGGAGACACAAGTCTTATAAATATTAAAAATGTGCTTTTGGAGAAACTTTACATGCCCTAAAATGACTTTCATTAATAAAAATGGATTTCTTGTATCAATAAACATGTATCACAGTATTTCAAAGACCTTTAACATGTATCGCCTTTCATTTATAGAGACTAATCAATATGTAAATGCCTTTAAAAATGATACCATAGGGTTTTTAATCTAAACGCAACATGTAAAGAGTAAAAATACACTTTATATTGCCAAACACATATAATACAAACACATTTAAAATATATAATTAATATAAGGATCACCACCTTTCATATTGAGAGTCAAAATAACATTAAAAATGTGATTTTAACTATACTTCACATGCCTAATACCTTAACACATTTTGGATCATCCTTTGCATATGTTTGAATGCATATCAAAATATGTAATGGATTTAAAAATCACCACTTAATAGGATTTTAAATCTAAAATGCTTAAATATTAATATGTTTTTATACACATGTAGCATGAATATGCAATGAGATGAAAAATTGTCACCTCTAGACTAATGATGGGTTGTTTTGGTCCATTTGCATGTGTTAGTAACTTTATTTTAAATTCATGTAAATACATTTAAAATTGTCCCTTTATGACGTATGAGTTAAAAATGTCGATGGTGGAGTTTTAAAATTAGCTTGCATATCCAAAATAAAGCATATCTTTATGCGATATCAATTAAAAACCCCACATTGGTCTCAAATGTGTTTAAGTTTACATGTAATTTATAGTTTTACTGTAGAGATATGTAATGGGACATAAAAAGTCCACCTTTACATTAGAAATTCATTAAAAACTATATTTAAATCATGTGAAATTTTAAAATGGAGTTATAAATCCATCTTACATGTAAATGATACTTCTTATGTGATGCTATTGTCAACAAAAAAGCCCACTAATGATATATTTTAATTAAAGAAAAAGGATATGTAGTCAAAAAACCTTACCTACAGAAGCTTAGTTCCTTAATAACTTTTGATAGACATTCTGATTGAGGCCTATGATAGCTCGAAATGAGAAGAATAAAAAATGTCACAATCCAAGGGTGGAAATAAAATAAAAATCAAACAAAACAACAAAGAAAATACCTTATAGAGTTTACCTAAAAAAAATTCTATAGGGTTGCCCCAATTTTGTGAATACAAAATTGAGGACAACAATGAGGTCAAGAGGAAAAACAAAGATTTAAAATAACAAATATAAGTGTTGAAAAAGGAAAATGGCTTTTTGAAAGTAAATACATATATTTTTGAAGTATTATGTGACACAAAAGATTTATTTTATTCTTTTGATCAAACAATTAATTTGTGTGAAGTTGATTTTGGTAAAGAATGTGAGGTTGAAAGGTAGAATCTATCTTTAACTTTAAGTTTACAAGTAGATTTGTGAATCTCAAAGAGTTTCTCAAAATGAATGATAGATTTAAGATAATGAATAAAATTGGTTATGTTTGAAAGGGTTTGGGAAAACATGGGAAAAGAATTAAAGGGCCCATTCAACCAACTATGAAGCAAAAGTATTAAGGCCTTTGATATTGTAAAAATGATAAGACTAGTGTTGCTAGTGTTATGAATTCATGCAAACCAGCTTAAAGAATGTAATGTTCACATTGTCCCAAGTGAGGACATAAAGCATAGAAGTGTTGGGGTACTCACCTTTGTTAAATTTGTGGGTTGAAGAATCACTCTTAAATTTTATGTTGGAGTAAAGAATGCAATGGATAATCTAAGAAATATTGTATGCTGATAAACTATGGATAGACCAATAGATCAAGTTGAAAGAAGGTGACAAGTATGTTCGAAAGGTTGTATAAATTTAAATATTCATGTGTTGGTAATAATAGTGATAAAACAAGGTTTCTTATTTGAGTCAAGTTGTTGAGGACTGCTTGTTATGATTAGTACACTAAAGTGTCATGGGTATTCTCTATGTTAGTGAAAGTAAGGGAAAGCCTTGTGATCTCCCATGAAGGAAAGTGATGAAAAAATGATTACTCAACTTCTATAAGAGGTGTGCCAAGTGAGTCTATAGAGAGAAATATTGCATGGTGAGTTGCAAAGATTTATTTTGTGAGTCTACTTAGGATCAAGGAGAAGTGTGTTGGATATTGATGAAAGCATGCAACTCAAAATGACATTGCTGGTGTCAAATATGTAGTTGAAGTTTTGAGAGAGTTATGCTAGATTAGTTTTTAGTGTTTTTGGTCAATTTTCATACATAGTTATTTCTATAATTTTTAGTGTTTTAGTTTCTTTAAAATTCTTTGCACGAGAATAAAAGTTTATCATTAATGTTGTCAAATTTCAAAATCAGATTTGTGTATTGATACAAGATAAGACCTCTATATGGAGGCATGATGTAATAGAGGTTGAACGAATAAAATATGTTAATTTGTGTGTAGAATCAAATTGTGTTTGTTGTTTCAAACTTCACATTTGATGTAGCAGTCTTTATTTTTTTTGCATGTATTTCAATTTTTTTAGACATGATATCATAATAAAAGGATGTACCAAAAAAATATTATTAATTGTATTTTGACAAGAATGCCTTAATTTGGTATACATAACCTTTTAAAGATGAACATAAACATTGAAATTATCTTGATAATATGATTTTATAATGAGAAAGATGTTTATTTGAACATTCTACCTCACATTCATCATTTGCACTATCACCTTCAAGATTTACACATATCATCTTAACTTACACAAGAATTACTCTAAAAGTCCTTGTTAAATCAAGACATCTAACTGTAAATTTTAAGTGTTTTGTAACAAAGAGAAATAGAAGTTGATGCTATTATAGATTGAATTTTGGACTCCATAATTGCTAACAACATCATTGGAATCATCTAACAAAATAAACATTACCACTCTCTGATCTATTTTAATTCACTTAAACAGCCACCAAAAATAAATTTCTCCCCTCTTGCCTTCTATTGCTACTAACATAATAGAACCACAAAGAAACAAAGATCTAAGTAACATCAAACTGATTACACAGGACGTCTCACATCTAGGTCAGTTATGCTTTAACTTTTCCATCGAATGCAAATCACATGACATTGAGAGATTTATACAAAACAAGTGCTCACTGTATTTCTTTTTGTTAGTTCTGGCATATTCTTATAGGAGATTAAATGACATGCATTAGACATCAATGCATGTAACTTGTTTGTTAACTTTCTAGAAAAAGAACGTTATATTCATAAACTCTATATAACAAGAGATATACAATGATTTAAAAATCATATAATGAATTGATGAAGATATAAAGTTGTTGAGTACTATAACATTCTCTGGGGTACTTTGATTTGTTTTAAAAATCCCTTCCTTAACAATTTTTACCGGTTCTGTTTAAGACAGCCGCTACATGAGCTGTCTTCCTTCTTCATAAACACATTTTTATTAACCGTTTGTAAAAAAAAATCAGTCAATTCAACCATTCCAAATAATATTATTCATTTTTCAAACTGACACCCGTGTATGATGCATTTCACTTTAGTATGAGAGCTGTATTAATTTTTTTTTTAAAATAAAGTGGCAAGAGCTAAAAAAAACAGAATAATATAAAAGCCAAAAGACACATCATTCTGATACAAGCGAATTATATTGTAGAAACCACCCAACCATCCTTTTAAACAGAAACACGGAGTTTGAATATCCATTTCTCCAATATTAGTAGAGGTAATATTTTTTTATTATTTCTTAAGATATTTCTTTTATTGAAATTTGTTTCTAATTTATTATGCTTCTCAAAGGCGAGGTGAAAGTCTTTGGCACATTCAAATTTGTTTCTCTATAAGTTGATTTTAACTCTCAGCGCTCAACCCCAAGTGACTAAAATACGAGAAGTACACCATTAAAGCTTAGAGCGCCTTTGGCTTAGTTTTAGGAACTTCATAATTTTTTTGTAATTTATTGGACCTGCACCAAACTTCAGCTCTCCAGAGCATGCTTAGGAGGCTTAAACCCTGCTGTGAGCTTTATTATGACCATTGGTCTTTCATACAACTAGAATGGGGCAGCTGGACAGGAATAAATTTAAATGTTTTGGTGAAACTAATAATATTAAATTTCAGATAAAATAACCAGTATAGGGATTAAATTTTAATGTTTTTGTTCCTTCCATTCACTCTGTTTATTAATCAGTATTTGCAACATCTCATATTGGATAATTACCGGCTGGGAAGCTTTCTCTGAGGTATACCTTTGTATATTAGGACTTGTATTTATATTTATTAAATTTCTAGGATGCATTTGTTGGAACTATAATTTCTGGTGTTCTAGATATAGAATTTTAATATATTTTATGTATTAAAGTTATTAGATTTGTACAATTCATAAGAATTTCTGCAGTTTTTAAATTCAATTGTGTAAGAAATTTCAGAACACAATAGAGTTCAGAAACTACAACATTAGATCTTATCTATGTTTGCAATTTGTATCTCCCCAGTCTTCTCAATTTTCCAAAACTTCCCTATAAAGATGCAATTTGTAAAAAAATTGTATTTTGATATTTCAAGCAAAATGTTTGTTATTCAATTAAATTTATAAGAAGAATTTTTTGTTAACAGTCTGTTATTGGTAGTAATTTTTTTTCCCTTTCAATTCCTTCACTCGATTATCAGACCAGGCTATAGATTCTTTTTAACAGAACCAGAAATTTTCAGAATGACAAATGACTATTAGAAACAAAAATATAATCCCAAGGTCTCCGAGATTAATAGAAGTATATAGTCATCTAATTTCAAAGTTCTTTCTTATTTTGTTTTCTTGTCGTTGTGATATTGCCGTTCAGAAACTAAAAATTTCATTCATACAAAGCAAATCTATTTAAATGTTTTTCATTTGTAATTCTTTTCACGAAAGCTGCAGGTAGAAAAGACCAAGATATCTGTATGGTAATTGTAAAGTTGAAGGCAAACGGTCACTTATTATTTTCTTTGAAGTGTTGGCTGTTGGGCTTTTAGTTTGTGTTCAGCCTATTTATATTGCTGTTGTTGTATTGTAATGTAATCCTTTTTGAACTATTAATAAAGTTCCTCTGCTCAGTGTGGATGTAGGCAATTTAGCTAAATCACGATAAATCTAGTGTTATCTATTTTATGTTTATTGTCTGTTTTTTAATTCTCTTTTTTTTCATTGTTTCTTTCAATTCAACAATTGGTATCAAAGCTGGTTGAACAACTGATTGAGAATTTGACGAAGAATTTCCAAAGCTATGGAAGATTCGAGGGTGCAAAAATTTTCAGGGAAGAATTTCAGGATATGGAAGATACAAATGCAATGGTTGCTGATTAAGCAAAGTCTTTAACTTGAACTTGGGGGAAAACAAAGAAACCCAGCATAATGAGTGATGAAGATTGGGAAACCTTTGATGAAAAGGCCAAGGCAATACTTTTTCTCTCTCTAAATGATAATGTATTTTACAATGATGCAAATGAATCAACAACAAACGAGATATGGGACAAGCTCATAGCCACATATGCAATGGCATCTGCTGCAAACAAAGTCTTCATCATGACTTGAGGTTATACAAACTCAAGATGAGGGAAGGTGAGGCCATGACAAACTATCTTAGTAAATTCAATACCTTGATCAGACAAGCGAATTTGGTTGGCATGCCACAAGCTGATGAGAATAAGGTTGTCTTATTATTATGTTCTCTTCCAAACTACTGGGATGGAGTTGTAAGAGCCATTAGCACTACAACGTCAAGCTCGAAAAAAATATATTTTGATGAAGTTTCAACAAACCTTCTCAGCGAAGACATGAGAATAAAGAACATGTAGTCTTCAACTAGTGAAGCCTTAATGATGGTGAGTGCCGAAAATAGAGGAAGAAGCCATAATAGAGACATAAATAATTACAATGGGAGGTCTAAATCTGCAAGAAGATTTTAGTCCTGAGGTAGACAAGGTGATTGTTGGTTTTGTGGCAAAGGTGGACATATCAAGAAGGATTGTAGAAAATACAAGAAGGCACAAGAACGAGTGTTGGACAATGAAGCGAATATAACTCATGATAAGGGTGACAATATTCTAATACTATCAACAGCTGACACAAAATATGATTCGTGGGTAATTGATTCTGGTGCTTCATGTCTCTTCTTGCATGGAGGCCTTCACAAATTACCAAGGTAGTTTTGGACATGTATACTTGGGTGACAACAAAGCTTGTGAAATCATTGGGAAAGGTGATGTTTTACAGCTAGCTAGAGAAGTCAAATTGTTGCTTAAAGAAGTACGACATGTTCCCAAATTAAAAAGAAATCTAATATTTGTAAGTCGGATATATACACAAGGCTTTCTCATCACTCTCATAGACACATGGAAAGTCTCTAAAGGTTCTTTGGTGATTGCAAAAGGAGACAAAGTTGGCATTCTTTATATTGTAGAAACCATTGGTGAGGTGGAAGATGCTATGACTATTGTGGGCAGTGATGTTACTCTTTGGCTTCAAAGATTAGGCCACATGAGCAATAAAAGATTTGAGGTTATGCTCAACTGAGAGAAACTACCAGGTCTTCAATCCATAAATTTGGAGTTTTGTGAACATTGTCTTCATGGGAAACAAAGGAGGGTCAGCTTCTTGAAGGATGGACATGATAAGAAGACAACACAATTGGAACTAGTGCACTTAGATGTCTTTGGTCTTATAGAGGTAACCTCTTATGGAGGCACAAATTACTTTGTTACTTTCCTTGATGATTGTACTAGGAAAGTTTGGATTTACATGATTTCTCAAACATATGAAGTGTTTTCAAAATTTAAAAATTCAAAGTACTTGTTGAAAATTGAAGTGGTCACAAAATAAAATGCATAAAGATGGATAATGGAGGTGAATTTTGTTCCTTGGAGTTTAATAATTTTGGAGAAGATTATGGTATTTGAAGGATTAATGTTGTTCCCTACACTCCTCAAGATAATGGAGCAGTGGAAAGACTCAATTGAACCACTCTTGAGAAAGCTTGGTGTATGCTTTATAATGCAGGTTTAAGAAAAGAATTTTGGGTGGAAGTATGCAACGCAACAATTTATATAATTAACTGTAATCCTTCATCTCATTTAGAATTAGGTATTCTAGAAGAAGAATACCTGGGAAAGAGGATTTCTTATGCACACATCTAGGTATTCGGATGCGAAGCTTTTGTACATGTCCCAAAGTAGAAGAGGAAAAAGTTGGATTTTAGATCATAGAAGTGTATCTTTGTGGGCTATGGAAAAGACCAGTTTGGTTTTTTATTATGGGATCTGGATGAGAAGAAAATAGTGAGGAGTCGAGATGTGGTTTTGAATGAAAAAATGTTTCCATCTTTGAAGGAGGAAACCCATACTAAAGATTACATCCCTCTATAAGATATGTCCAAAAATGGCACTAGTTCCTCCACAACTCTTTACAAAGACATATTCCTCAGCCTATGTCTTTCTCACCCACCTTTGTGTTATTTAGTGTCCCTGATTCATCTTCCTCTATGACTAATGGCAATAATGATGAAACTAATTCAATTGGTTCTAATACACAATGCTATATTTTTGAATCTTCCTCAAGGGATATGAAACAATGAGTGTCACAAGGAGATGCAAGCTTCAATCATGATTGTGTCATGGGCAGAGATAGCATGGTTGTTGGCATACATCATAGAGAAATTGGAATGGATGACATGGTTTTTGATAAACATGAATTGGCATCTAGTCTGTGTGACACATCTATTTTGGATAACGAGTGATACAACCTAAACTATAGAGCCCTACCTAATAATGACTCTGCTTTGACATCATCCAGTGGTTATACTATGTTTGGGAGTAAAACCACCTTCACTCTACTTGGTGGCTATGCTTTGTTTGGGAGTAAAGTTTCCTTAACTCCACATAGTCTTGGTTTTGTAGAAGACCACTCCCCAGGGTGGTCCCACAATATTATGTCCCACTTTTTGGCCAACTTTGACACAAAGATCAACATTTTGAGAAAAAACTTCACTTTCGAACACCTGTTGTCACAAAACTATTAGGAATTTGAAGATGATGTAAACTAGAGTCTTATAGAATTTTATTTCTAGTTTCTAAATATATTTTTCTAAAAAAAATTAAAATTCATTTAAATTTATTTTTCCTTCTCCTTCGAAAAGTGGTTTGTGTGAAAAACTGTGTTTTTAAGGAGTTACGGTCACTTGGATCAACATAACTTTTTTTTAAAATATGATAATGATGTAATTCTTTCGAGATTATGTTTGTATCTTCAATATCTAAAGGATGCAATTGGTTGCATTCATTTTGGGTCAATATTTTATAGTTTCTTGAGTTCTAAGGTGACAGTAACTTTAATTTAGACATAAGGTCACTTGGATCGCTCTAACTTGATCTGTGTATATCGAAATTCATTTTTTATTTTTTTAATAGAAAGGTAACACAAATAATCTTTTCCTACATATTTTTCATAATTTTTTTTTTGTAATTTACTATTTTTCCCAAAGTCTTGAAGAGACAGGTTGTTGAATGACCAAACAACCTATGTTTAGTTAAAGTAATATTTAAAAATGATAATGAACTCAATATGTATTAAAATCATATTCATTAGAAAACTTGTTCTGAATAGTATCATACTACATAGATAGGTTTTTCAAATGGATTCATTTGATCTTCCAAAACATAAAGTTGAAGTGATTTTTTGTCAGCATTTTAATAGGTGCAAAGGAGACTCCATTGTAGGTATGAATGAGGAGTATAGATGTTATATTAATGATTTTTTTAATCTAAGAGACTTTGAGCTAACCATTTGTAATTAATTCCTTCAAATAGAACCTCTCAAGTCTTAAATCATCATATTTTATTAAAAATGTGTTATTTCAGCAAAAATTAGCATGTCTAAAAAAGTGGGACACACTATTGTGGGACCACCCCCCACCATCTTCTATAGAAAATCACTGTGATACAGACTACCTCCCAATGTGTTTTCCTATAGTAGCTCTTTGTAACCCACAAACTCATGTTGAAGTGGGATCCAAGGACATCTATGGCCTGGGGAATATTCACAAGAGATTGAAATTCTAAGATATTGATTGTGGTCTTCAATCATCAAAAACTCAGTGCATAGATTGTCACAATACACTAGTTCAGAGAAATGTGAATAATGGTACTGTATCATCTTAAAATGGAAGCACTTCCATGTTAAGAGAATTTATCCCTCTAAGTGAGTAGTATAGGACCATGTCAAGCACCTTGATTAGATTTTTTCTTGGATCTAGCTTTGTCCCCCCGTTCTGCTTCTCTCTCCTCTTGTTTTCACTATCTTTCTACATTTCCTAGCATTCTGGATTGAGGTCCTAGGGATTTTGACCTTAAGTTCAAAGATGACCTTGAGGGTCAATGACAACCTAGACCTAGACCTAGGTCAGGGATGACCTCAACCCTAACCTAGGGTGGGGTCTACCTCATCTTTGACCTAGGGTTCAAATTTCAAGGTCCCATGATTTTCGAATGTCAGGTTTCAGAAAGATTTATTTTCCTACTTTCGAGTCGGCTGTTTTGGTCTCTGAAATGGTAAATCCTTAAATTGCATTTAACCTAGGTATATTTCTAGGGGATATTAATTGGGATTTAACTCTCCAATGTTGGCCTCTCTAGAAGTTTATGCCCTAGATCACTATAAAATGAAGCCTTTCTCTCTCATTTTCTCCATCAATTATTCATGAGCATCCACAATCTCTCAAGCAAGATTAAGCAAGCATTTCATCAAGCATTTTCAGGTAAGCATTCAAGTCTTCTTCTCCATTCATGTTCTCCATGAAGATCAAGGATTCAAGCATTTAAGCCTTTGAAGGGATTTGGTTCAAGCATTCAAGATCTATCATTCAAACCCTAGATCTAGCCATTATGATGATGTGATCTTCCTTCAAGATCCTTTGTTCATCTTCTAGATCTATTCATTCTTCTATCAAAGTGGATTCCAAGCATACAATCATGGAGGTTTTGGACTTACATTCATGGTTTTGATCTACATTTGTTATGTTCAAGCTTTCATATCAATATACTTGTTTACATTTGAAATACAATTGCATATCTATTGAATTACATAGCTTCATTGTTAGATCTACTTCTACTACTTGTTAGCATTCTCAATTTAAATTTCATTATTAAGGTTGATTCCAAACCAGGGTTTGACCAAGGAAAACCCCTCATCCAAACAATAATAAAAAAACTCTTTTTCTTGCAGGTATAGGTACAGGATTGTGAATCAGAGTTCAGATTTGGATACCCTTTTTGGCGAACTTCTAAGATCCACAAACAAAGTTAAAGATGACCTTCAAAATCCCAAAGTAGTCTTTGACCTTTTAAAAGGGTTGAAGACTACCTACTACTAGAAAGACAATTTTTTTGGGAGTTTTCTTCATTTTGGCATTTCTAGTCCGTAACAGGTTGCAGAATTATCCAAAACTACACACAGACATCAAAAATTAGCATTTTCTAGATTTGCACTATTTTTGAGGTTAGTATTTTCCTTTCAATTATTTCAGATTTCAAGCATATACTTTTCACAATAAAATACAAGGTTTTCTTCTTCATTCATATTCTCCATAGATTGATTCAATTGTGCATTAACCTTATGGTTGATCAATTTAGATCTCTCCCTTGGGAATTTG
This sequence comes from Chamaecyparis obtusa, assembly GCA_027943335.1. Taxonomy (NCBI): domain Eukaryota; kingdom Viridiplantae; phylum Streptophyta; class Pinopsida; order Cupressales; family Cupressaceae; genus Chamaecyparis; species Chamaecyparis obtusa. Next base: position 140,974 of record BSBK01011613.1, read on the forward strand.
GATTTAGAAGTAGATCTTGCATTTCCACATCTATTCAATAAGGTGGAATCTCATTTTCACCTTATTCATTTTGGTGAACCCGACTAGTTTACTGTCTTTCTTTTTGGTGTTAGAATTCCCTTAAAGATTAGATTTAGTTTATTCTCTTGCATTTTAAAATTCAAAAATACAAAAAAATCCATATATTCAATAAAATACAAAAACATTTCTTGCATTTTTATTTACTATGAAGATTGTTAAGATGCTTTGGTGTGTGGTCATGTTCTTTATTACCCTTCTTCTAACATCTCTTTACCATACCTATGATGTATATGAGAGTATCATTCACTTCATTATGTTGATGATCCTTCATTTTTCTCTTTCCTATGCTTTTGTGAAATTGACTGACACTAGTTTTCCTACATTCAAAACTTTCATTAAACATTTATGTGGTAGCCTTATTACTCTTTTGGATTGAGTGAAGAATTTGGTGGATGATACACCATCTCCTAATCTTCCTAATCCTATCAATCCTAATCTGATTCCTAACTTTCCTAATCCTAATCCTATCAATCCTAATCCGATTCCTAATCTTCCTATTCCTAATCTGATATCCCTGGTTCTTCCTGTACTTGTGATGGGATTCAAGCTATAGTTAAGGATACACATGTGCAAGACTTCTTTGATTTACCTTCTCCTTTGATTCATGATGATATTAAAGGAAAGGGTAAAGAAACTTCTCTAAAACCTATTATTCCACTTACTCATGAACATGATAAACAATCACCTATTGTAGAAGCTTTACATAATATGTACACTACGAGATATAATATGGTGTCTAAACAAGGTTATAAAGGTTTAGGGCTTGGAGTTAATGAGCATGGTATTAGGTTTCCAGTTCCCCTAAATTGGATATGTATGGCATTGGTTGTTCAAAATCTAAAGTCAAGGTAGGTGATGTTAATCATCATCTTCCTCTTCACATTCTTCTCCCTACACCTATCTTAGATAACCCTAATGTTCGTCAAGAAGTGGCTAAGAAGGCATATGTTGAGTTAATGAATTCCAAGAAAGAAATATTTAGGCCTATGCTGATAGATGCTTTATATAAATACAAATGTCCTTTTGATTATAGCAATATGCATTTACTTGCTGATTGTAAACATTTCAAGTTATATGTTAGAGAAAGATTTTGTTTAGGAATTATATCTCACTCTCATGCAGTTTTACAATTCCTTCATAATTTTCATATAGGGGATTCCCCTTCTTCTAATATAATATATATTTTCTTCCCCTCTTGTCTCAGGATTGGGGGGCAAGAGGTGTGTTTTCATCCAGTCTCCGAGGATTCATTAGGCTTTTAGCATATATTGTGCCTTGAGCTTGATTGGTATTCTTTCTATCTCCTATCTCTCTATAGTTTTGTATTATGTTTGTAATCATCCATAGATTCTATTTTTCAAGATACCTTTTCTAAGACATGTGTTTTGCAAAGGCATCCCTTGTCTCTATCTCTAGGGGGCAAGGTTCTTCCTTCTTTCTCTTTGTCTAGGGAACTGCTTTCCTTAGCTTGGTAGTATTTGTTTATATTGCAATATTATTTCATTATATTGACTGATGTTTTGACTATGGATATCCTTTTATATGAGAGGTTGTGGTCCTAGGTCATCACCTCTTCCTTATTTTGCAAATGATATTCTTTATAAGCTCTTATCCTCGCTTAGTGTTGGAGTTGTTTCCCTCATTCAAATATTCCTCTTCCTCTTGTTTGCAAGGGGCTTGATGATTGAATCTTTGTTCTCACCTTTTGAAAGATGATATTTTATCTAAAACACTCCTCTTTGGTGGGGGTCTTGTTGATAAGATCTCTTTCATTGAGGATCCTTTTCCATGAGTGACATATCCTTTTCACAATTATCTATACTCTTGGATGTAGGGGTCACTATCCCTTGCTAATAATATGATATACATTGTTGTAAATAGGATATCTCCTTTTATTGTGAAGTAGGTATCCTCTTCCTCTTCCTTATCTTGTCTAGTAGACTGCCACAATAAGGAGGGGGGCATATATAGGGTCTCCCTCGTATTATAGTTTTTTATTTTTATATGCTAAATCTTGGATGGTAATGCACATAAGTTGCTAAATCTTGAAGAGACACACATTTATATGCTAAATCTTTCAAAGGTAATGAACATAAGTTGCTAAATCCTAAGGAGACATGCATTTTTCAAAATTTTCAATATGCTAAATCTTGGAAGGTAATGCACATGAGTTGCTAAATCCTGAAAAGACACGCATTTCCAATATGCTAAATCTTCCGAAGGTAATGCACATAAGTTGCTAAATCCTAAGGAGACATGTATTTTATATTCCTAGTGATACAAGAAGGTGGATCTATGAGTATTTTAGAATCCGTCAGAAGACGCATTACAATTGCAAGCACAGTTTATGGGTGAACTATCAGGTTTGGCCACTTGTTTGGCTCTCCCTCCCTTGGTGATTCATGGTAAGGTGGGCATCTTACTAGGCGAGGTAATCACTCTTTTCCCTTTCTCTATTTTCACTTTCATGCTAGTAGGACTGGATCATGAAGCTATGTTATTTATAGTGTTTCTCTTGTCTTTCTTATGTAATCGGTTATGCTCTTATGATAGCTTTCCAAGTATGATATTAGTATGAGAAACATTTCTTAGTGAGGTTTCTTATGCTAGTTGATTTGGGTTTGTTAGTAATAACCCCTCTTTTGCAGTGTTGTTGGTTTTATTTTTGCACCCTCATGCATGTATGTTGAGTTAGAATCCTTAGCTTGGGGGCTTGTGTCCTTAGCTCGAAGTGTTATTTTATCTCATTGTGAATCCACTCGAATATCTTCTTTCTTCTCCTTTACCAAGAGTTTGCATCGAGTCCATACTGTTGCTAAAGTGGGGGCTTAATGTATCATCTTAAAATGGAAGCACTTCCGTGTTAAGACTATTTATCCCTCTAACTGAGTAGTTTGAGACCATCTCAAGCAGCTTGATCGGGTTTTTTCTTGGATCTAGCTTTCTCCCCCCGTTCCACTTCTCTCTCCTCCTATTTTCACTATCTTTCTACATTTCCTAGCATTCTGGATTGAAGTCCTAGGGTTTTTGACCTCAAGGTCAAAGACAACCTTAAGGGTCAATGATTAACTAGACCCTGACCTAGGTCAAGGATGACCTCGACCCTAACCTAGGGTAGGGTCTACCTCGTCTTTAACCCAGGGTTCAAATTTCAAGGTCCCATGATTTTCAGATGTCAGGTTTTAGAAAGATTTATTTTCTCACTTTCGAGTCGGCTGTTTTGGTCTCTGAAATGGTAAATCCTTAAATTTCATTTGATGTAGGTATATTTCTAGGGGTTAAGATTAATTGGGATTTAATTCTCCAATTTCGGCCTCTCTAGAAGTTTATGCCCTAGATAACTATAAAATGAAGCCTTCCTCTCTCATTTTCTCCATCAATTATTCATGAGCATCCACAATCTCTCAAGAAAGATCACAATCTCTCAAGAAAGATCAAGAAATCATTTCATCAAGAATTTTCAAGGAAGTATTCAAGTCTTCTTCTCCATTCAAGTTCTCCATTGAAGATCAAAGATTCAAACATTCAAGCCTTTGAAGGGAATTGGTTCAAGCATTCAAGATCTATCATTCAAACCCTAGATCTAGCCATCATGATGGTGTGATCTTCCTTCAAGATCCTTTGCTCATCTTATAGATCCATTCATTCTTCCATCAAAGTGGATTCCAAGCATACAATCATGGAGGTTTTGATGATTTTGATCTACATTTGTTATGTTCAAGATTTCATATCAATATACTTGTTTACATTTGAAATACAATTGTATATCTATTGAATTGCATATCTTCATTGTTAGATCTACTTCTACTACTTGCTAGCATTCTCAATTTCAATTTCATTATTAAGGTTGATTCCAAACTAGGGTTTGACCAAGGTAAACCCCTCATCCAAACAACAACAACAAAAAACTCTTTTTCTTGTAGGTACAGGTACATGATTTCGAATCAAAGTTTAGATTTGGATACTCTTTTCAGTGAACTTCTGAGATCCGTGAACAAAGTCAAAGATGACCTTCAAAATCCTGAATTAGTCTTTGACCTTTTAAAATGGTCAAAGACTACCTGTTGCCAAAAAGACAAAAGGTTTCTGGGTTTTCTTCGTTTCAGCATTTCTAGTTCCTAATAGGTTGTAGAATTACCTGAAACTACACACAGACATCATAAATTAGCATTTTCTAAATTTTCCCTATTTTGGAGGTTAGTATTTGCCTTTCAATTATTTTAGATTTCAAGCATATACTTTTCACAATGAAATACAAGGTTTTCTTCTTCATTGATATTCTCCATAAATTGATTCAATTGTGCATTAACCTTTTGGTTGATCAATTTGGATCTCTCCCTTGGGAATTTGGATTTGGAAGTAGATCTTGCATTTCCCACACTATCCATTCCAATGAAGTGGAATCCCATTTTTACCTTATTTAGGTACAATGAATGAGCAACCTCTTCCAAAATATAATAGTTAGTATCTAGAAAAAGTAATTGTTAATAATATTTTACAAAATGCTAATACAAATAATGTTGAAAGTAGACCTGAGACCTCAGAACCTCAATTAAGGAGGTCTTCTAGGAAGAGAAAATTCCTTCTAAATTCTCTGATTATGAGTTGTTATTTGCTAAAGAGGCAGAGCCCAAATTTTTAATCATTGAGCAAGCTGAACTGGCTAATTATAAATCTTCTTGTCAGAACAATGATAATGAGAAATGGATGGTCCCCATGACAAAAGAAATGAATTCACTTGAAGCTAACAACACCTGAGATTTGGTCACTCTTCCACCAAATCAAAGACCACTTAAGAACAACTGGGTATATAAATTAAAAGATGAAGGTGAAGGTAGAAAATGCTACAAAGCTTGATTAGTGGTAAAAGGGTATGATTAGAAAAAGGGGATTGATTTCATTGAGATTTTATCTCCGGTTATGAAAATGACCACAATTTGAATAGCATTGGGATTTGCAGCTCTATGGGATCTTGAATTGGAGCATCTTGATGTGAAGACTCCATTTTTACATGGTAAGGTCGATGAGTTTCTATATATGAGGCAGCCTCAAAGATTCATCAATAAGGGACAAGAGCACCTTTATTGCAGATTGAACTAAAGTTTGTATGGGCTCAAACAAGCCCCAAGACAATGCTATTTAAAATTTGATCAATTCATGACTACTCACAACTTTATTCGATGTGAATCAGATCCTTACATTTACTATAAGAAACTTCCTAATGGTGAGTTCTGTTGGCATTAAGCAGAATTGCCACTAGTGACAACACTTATTTGCATTCTGAGTGCAAACCGAGCAAGACAGTGCAAACCGAGCAGAACAGTACAAACCGAGCAGAACAGTGCAAACCGAGCAGAACAGTGCAAACCGAGCAGAATAGTGCAAACCAAGCAGAATAGTGTAAACCGAGCAGAACAGTGCAAACCAAGCAGAACAGTGCAAACTGAGCAAGACAGTGCAAACCGAGCAAGACAATGCAAACCGAACAAGATAGTGCAAACCGAGCAGGACAGTGTAAACCAAGTAACATTATGTCTACCGAGTCACCAGTATTTACCGAGTTCAAAACCTACCGAGTGGTTAGTATGAACCGTGCCTTCACTTCTACCGAGTGCATGACAATGCCGAGTAATGCAGTGGACGCCAAGTATCAGAAAGTCACCGAGTTAGTTTGTAGGAACCGTGTAACCATACTTGGGATGACTTAGTGGCACTTATGTTTATTTTTCAAGCCGACTTTGTAATTGTAGTTGTAATTAATTGTTTAGACTTGTATATAAACAATGTTGTAAAAATGTCAAAAAAAATGAAATGAGTATGAATGTGAAAAAGAAAGAAAGGCAGAGATAAGCGAATTACAAAGGGCTACAACAGTATAGGGAACAGCAAAGACAAATTCATCACAGAAGGTGATCAGTACATCAGCGAATCTCAATCAGCAATCCAGTTTCAAAGCAAGAGATCTACTATTTCATCCTAACAGGTGAATCAGTACTAAATCCTTTAACCGGGTAGACTTAACAGTCTTTTGTAAAATCTCTTTACCGAGTGCATACTTCATTGTATGTTTGTAAATCCTTTAACAGAGTGGATTTAGCAATCCTTATTGCTCCTAGCAGGGCAGATCATCAGAAGTGATCAATTGTAAGCCTTAACCGGCCAACTTTATTCTGCAGTACTAAAGCTTTGTGGGTTTCATCCCCACCCCAGTTTTACTTTCTTTTTGGAAGGTTTCTGGGTAACCAAATCTATGTGTCATTGTTGTGAATGCTTTTAAGTTTCATGCTTTCTTTATGCATAAAAGAAAAAGTGAACTATATGTTAATACATCTGTAATTGTGAGAAAATTTGGAGTTACTGATTCACCCCTCCCCTCTTAGTAACTCGGTTAATTCCTGAATATTTCCAACAATTGGTATCAGAGTTGTATTGGTTCTCAAGATAAAGCTTAACTAGCTTGAGAAAAGATCCAGGACAATGGAGGTATTCAAATTAAACAAGGTGATTGAAAATGAAAAGCTAGATCTGGAAATGGCCATAGCTAAACTTAAAGAAGCAAAAGAACATCTTTCCCAATCCTTAAGAAGAAGGAAGGAACTTGCAAATCAGATGAATGATCAGAATTACATTGAAGAAAAGATTGAAGATCTTTTTCCCTCAAATAGCTCAGATGAAGCAAACAATGCTGTCAAAGAACTCCTAGAAAAGAATGGGTCTTTGCAGGAAGAAGTGAGAAAATTAAAAAGAGAACAAGAGCTACACTCAACAAGATTTTGTGAAATCTTAGAACATAGAAACAAGTTGAAAGATGAATTAGATGGAAGGAACAATGAAGTCCAGAATAAAACCCTTCAACTAGAAAACCTAATTGATCAGATCTCCCATACAAATGAGGAAATTCTGAATCTAAGATCAGAAATAGAAAGCACAAGAGAAGAACTAAGATCTGAAAAGGAAATCAATCTAAGATTGGTGGATGATCTAAACGCCGAAAAACAAATCAATGAAGGAATGCTAAAAAGCCAAGAAGACTTGAATCAGCTGTATGAGCGAAATCTTCATAGGCAAAAAGGAAAAGCAGGACTTGGATATAAAGGAGAAGGTGAATCTTCTAAGCAAGGTACTCAAAGAAATCAGAAACCTACTTGTAATCATTGTGGTAAAATAGGACATACTTCAAATAAATGTTGGAGCAATAAAAAAGCAGAATTCAATGGAAAATGCTACAACTGCAATCAACATGGTCACAAAGCAAATGAATGCAGGGAAAAACCAAGATTCAGAGGTAATTGTTACAAATGCAACAAACAAGGTCACAAGGCATCCGAGTGCAGATCCAAAACATTCAATCCAGCAGAACAAATTATGAAAGCAATGTTTGGATGGGACTACAACACCTGGTGTAGATGTCATTACTGTGGAGAATATGGACACATTGGCATGAACTGCATAAAACATCATCTAAGGAAAAGAGATACTACCGTAAGATGCTTCAAATGCACTAAACTCGGTCACATAGCCCGAAACTGCATGAATGCTAGTGAAGTTGAAGATGGAAAGAAGAATGAAGCAACTAAGGTCAGGAAACAGGTGAGACAAAAGTGGATTCCTAAATCGACTGAGAAAACCAGTCCAAGTAATGGAATGGGTGGCTCTACCGACTCAAACTAAATTTCCAAGAAAGCATTGGAACTGTATTCTCATAGACAAACTTCAAGCAGTTCTAGAACTGAATTAAAAGAAAGATCTAAATCAGCATACAAGATGCAGTAAGATCACAGGAAGGTCGGTATCAGTCTTTACCGAGCAAGGTCGGTACCAGTCTTTACCGAGCGAGGTCAGAGCAATATGAATTCTCGAGTTCACCGAGTTGCGAAGTCTTTACCGAGCAATTAATTCTTAGTGGGTGACAGTCTGTTGGAATTCATACCCTAATTTGTACTGAGCATTAATGACAGAGTTGTAAACAAAAGGGGTGGCTGCAAGAAGTTGGGTGCCAATTTTTTGCAAAAAGTGGAAGTGTTTTTCCTATTTTTCAAAATTTATCTGAATTGATCTCAAAATTTGAGGCACTTAGAGATTGAATCTCGGAAAAATTCACTAAAAGAAATTGTATTACTTGGAGTCTAATTTTCAAATATATAATTTATTTTAATACCCACATGGTATAAATTATATTTTGATAGGCATATTTGAAAACTACTTTTTCAAAATGCATGTTTCAGGACCATACCACATCCGTGTACGACCACCATATTTTGACACAAATAAATGAATTTTTTTAAATCCTTTTTAGGGAAGATACCTAAGACATAGAATATTGATGAGAATATTTTTTCTTATTTTTTTGTTTTGTAAATTATTTTTTATTAATTTTTAATTAACAATAAAGCTTATTTTTCAAACCTCTCGTGTACGGCCACCATAATTTAATATAATTTTTCTTTTTTTCAAAAATTATTTTTTTTAAATTCAAAAGAATTGAATCTAGATTGATGACATATAATTTATTTTTAAAAATACTTAAAAATTAAAAAGTTATTAAAGTTTTAGTGAGTCTCACTATTTTACGTTTATGTACCACTATCAACTAATAAATAATGTAAAAATAGTAAAAATAACCATACTATTATGAAATTTATATTTTTAGAATCATGATAGTGAGATCTTTAATGGGTTTTTGTTTTGTCAAAGAAATCGATCCAGAAGGGCTTCAAAAAATTACGGTAAGCCTTAAATTTTTTATTCCAATGCCTTAGCCAAAATTTTGGAGGCTAAGACATAGGCTTGGTCTCACCAAACCTATCCCAAACCAAAAACTGAGGTAGAGTGAAAACTCCCGCATGCATATTTTAAGAAACGGGCACCCATTATTTAAATTCAAAAAATGGGCACCCGTTTCATAAATTTAAAAATATGTGTTTAAAAAAACATTTTAAATTAAAAAAAAAATTTAAATTTTTTTTAAGAAATGGGTACCTGTTTTAAACAAAAACGGGTGCCCATTTCTGAAAAAATGGGTACCTGCTTTTGAATTTCGGATCAGATGTCCAAGCCTAAAATGGGCACCCATTTTTAAAAAATGGGTGCCCGTTTCAAGCGGCACAAATTTTCAAGCCGCGAACTTCCGCGGAATTGGCACCCAACTTTTTGCTTCTACCCAAAGGCAAGAAATCGAACTCATTCCTCACCGTGAACTTTTAGCACTTTGAGAGCAGAAAATTTCAAGAGCAACCCAGCGATTCAAAAACTTTTGCGAAAGGAATTTTCTGTGAGCTACCATGGCATCATCCAGCACTTCAGCGAAGAAAGGATCAGAAATGTTAGTCCAAGGGGAATGGAGAGCACCAGATTTCAAGATCGTGCCCGCAATTGCAGCAGCCCTAGATCCGAATGGAGCTCAATCTCAGATTCCTCCTAAGGTACTACTTATTAACGATATTCGCAATCATTTCAACTATGCAATTCAAGAAATGGGAAACCTAGAGCTAGATATTGTGCATGATGAACTGTGTGTGGATGGTATTCTAAAACCCGAGCACAAACATCTGGAAGATAAAGGATTAGTTCACATTGCACATTTACCTTGAAACTTTTGGGAGAAATGGGTTAGATACATTCTCAGCCGTGTACATGATGGCAAGATTTGGCTTGAGCAACCCATAGAGATCACCAAGAAGATGATTCATCAAATCACCAGTCTTCCCATGTTGAACAAAGCAAAAACTACCAAAACCCTAGGTCGGTCGGAACTGGAGAAGAAAACCCTAGCCGAGTGGGATGGTAGAGGCATGAAAGTTAGCAGCATTACTGATGCTGAACTGAAGTTTGGTACACACATAATTGCCCATAAAATATATAGTTCAAGTCGACAGAATAGTGTCTCCTATGAAGCTATTGACCTAGCATACAAAGTGGTCAAGAATAACTTATCATTTGACCTTGCAGATTTATTGTTAAAACAGTTTAACAAAAACATGGAAAGCATTCAAACTTCCAAAAACAATCCATGTAAGTTTGGATCTTTACTGGTCTGTTTATTCTTCTGTGTTCAGAAATTCTTCCCTTCCAAAGGAAAAGTTGTATGGAGAAAGGATGTGCCAGTCCTTTATGAGATAAATGAATACATTTCAGAAATGGGTGAAAATTTTGAAAGCGTCATGGATAGTTATTTTGAGTCTTTTAAAGAGAAGATGAATGACAGATTCTGGATTCCACAGAAGTTGGTGGAAGATTATAAGGATGACATTTGTTTCATGGTGGACTGTGACAATGTATATATTCAAGCAGCTAAACCAAGGATTGTACATGCAAAACCTCTTCCTTATGAGGTAAACATTGATGAAACCAAGAATATCATTGAAGCCCTTCTTAATCAGCCTGTTAATCCCAAAGCTCCATATTTTGGAACATATGATGAAGCAAAAGTAAGAATTGAATTAAGCATAAAGCTTCCACAGGTGGTAAACAAAGGAAAGAAGAGGATAGCCAAAATGCAAATGCTAACCGAGGACAAAGGAGAAGACGATGAAGAAGAAGAGGAAAAGGATGAGAAAACAGAAGAACCAGAACCTGCAAAGAAGAAAGGAAAGGTATTTATCACTAAAGCACCTAAGCCTCCCACTGCTGTATTTACAAGGAGAAGTGCAAGAGGTAAGGTAGACAAGGCAGACAAGGCAGACAAAGATATAGTATTCAAAAGGCCTCCTCTAAACTTTCAAGAGAGGATCAAACTTTTTAGAGAAGGATCAGGATCTGGAGTAAGTAACATAAAATCTTTTAAATATGAAACCAGATCGGAAATAGAACAGAAGGAAATAGAAGATACTGTTTTTGAAAAGATGGGATAGTGGAAATACTCTCCTAATGAAATAGCCCCACAGGTTCCAGCAGTCTTATTAGATCCAATAAAAATGAGATGGAGCAATGCAAAGCAAACTGTAATAGACATATTTGATCAAACCCTGAGTCAGTTAATGCCGAGCTTGAAAAATGATGAAATAAAGAAGGCATTGAAGGAAAATGAAAGTAAGATGACACTAAAGTTCAATACTTGTTTGATTCTGATCAACAATATTGAATCGGTTGTGAAGGCTGCAAATGCCACATGGAAGAACATATACCATCTTCACCAACCGAGTATTGAAACAGTAATAATAAAAGACATTGAAGATGATAGTGGTGAACAAGAAGAAGCCACTGAGGTAGATGATACTGTGAGGATAGCAGCAGAAGTCATTGCATCACTTCCTACCTCTCCAGTAAAATTTTCTACATCTATCCCGGAGACACCTTCAAGCATGGTTGTGACAACTTCAACATTTGTCCAATCACCTATAGCAACAACAGAAGCAACCACCATTTCTTCTACCGAGTTGCAGTCTCCCACTTCATCAAGTTTTCCAGCAGTAAGTATTCCAGTTTTTGATTCTACAAGTGTAAATACTTTAAGTTCTCTAGTAGATAGTATGCCAGTCTCTATAGCCAGTCCTACTATGTCTACTATCACTACTACTAAGGCATTAAGTACAGATAAGCCTAAGGCTCAACCGAGTATAAAATTTTTGGGTAAGAATATAGTAGAGGATATAGACCTAGATGAAGAAATAGAGATTCCAACATTAGATTTTGCAAATCTATCAGCGAACCAAATGCAAAATATAGGTGAAATCCTCCAAAGGAAAGCAAAGCAAAAGAAGCTTAAAGAGGAGAGAGACAAGGAATATCAAATCATTAAGGATGCTAAGGACATTTTGTCTGATGCATTAGGTATTAAAGTAGACTCCTCTCAACATGTTTTGCTACAATTAGCAGAAGCAGTAAATAAATACAATGAGGATTCATCTGGGACAGAAAATTTAGTTGAAAGAACCGAGAAGAGATTCAACAATAAAGTGCTTGAGCACATTGCTCAGCACATAGCTATTAATCAAGTGGAATTGTCTTTAGTTTTGTCAAACATTGAATCTACCTATTCGAATGTCACCTCTCTTTTGGCCAGACTGTGCAATATTGCCGAGTTCACAAAGGATGTCAAGGATAAAATGAATAAAATTGATGAGGATATGAAGATTAGCATACAGAAGCTGCAACTTGAACCAATTTCAAGCTCTGCTCATCACATGAAAATCTCATACCTATCAAATTTGCAGTCAGATCTACTGAAAGAAGACACAAGGATCCGGTCCACACTGCTAGACATCTAGAACATGATCCTTCCCATCATGAATACAATGTATAAGAACATTGAACATTCCAAAATATTGATTCATGACAATCAGTTCTCTATAGCAGATCACATGATTGAACTCTCTGCAGAAGTCCAAATTGCAATCCTAACATGCAAGATTCTGCAAGAAAATTGGGACAGAACCCTGGCACTAATAATGAAGGTACATTTTGATTTTCTATCAAATTTTGGATTCTCTCTGTAAATCACTTGTATATACACCTTTGGCATTATCGTAAAAAAGGGGGAGATATGTATAGAAGAAGACATGTATAGAAGAAAAGTTAGCACATTGAAAGGGGGAGATAATGTATAAAGCCCTATGACAAAGACAAATTTTGAAAAATCAAAAATAAAACTCAGCATGGTTCATGTATATAAGTTTTGGGCAATAAGTGTTTTTGTCACTAATGCCAAAGGGGGAGATTGTTGGCATTAAGCAGAATTGCCACTAGTGACAACACTTATTTGCATTCTGAGTGCAAACCGAGCAAGACAGTGCAAACCGAGTAGAACAGTGCAAACTGAGCAGAACAGTGCAAACCGAGCAGAATAGTGCAAACCGAGCAGAACAGTGCAAACCGAGCAGAACAGTGCAAACCGAGCAGAACAGTGCAAACCGAGCAGAACAGTGCAAACCGAGCAGAATAGTGCAAACCGAGCAGAACAGTGCAAACCGAGCAAGACAATGCAAACCGAGCAAGACAGTGCAAACCGAACAAGATAGTGCAAACCGAGCAGGACAATGTAAACCGAGTAACATTATGTCTACCGAGTCACTAGTATTTACCGAGTTCAAAACCTACCGAGTGGTTAGTATGAACCGTGCCTTCACTTCTACCGAGTGCATGACGATGCCGAGTAATGCAGTGGATGCCGAGTATCAGAAAGTCACTGAGTTAGTTTGTAGGAACCGTGTAACCATACTTGGGTCGACTTAGTGGTACTTATGTTTATTTGTCAAGCAGACTTTGTAATTGTAGTTGTAATTAATTGTTTAGACTTGTATATAAACAATGTTGTAAAAATGTCAAAAAAAATGAAATGAGTATGAATGTGAAAAAGAAAGAAAGGTAGAGATAAGCGAATTACAAAGGGCTACAACAGTATAGGGAACATCAAAGACAAATTCATCACAGAAGGTGATCAGTACATCAGCGAATCTCAATCAGAAATCCAGTTGCAAAGCAAGAGATCTACTATTTCATCCTAACAGGTGAATCAGTACTAAATCCTTTAACCGGGTAGACTTAACAGTCTTTTGTAAAATCTCTTTACCGAGTGCATACTTCATTGTATGTTTGTAAATCCTTTAACAGGGTGGATTTAGCAATCCTTATTGCTCCTAGCAGGGCAGATCATCAGAAGTGATCAATTGTAAGCCTTAACCGGCCAACTTTATTCTGCAGTACTAAAGCTTTGTGGGTTTCATCCCCACCCCAGTTTTACTTTCTTTTTGGAAGGTTTCTGGGTAACCAAATCTATGTGTCATTGTTGTGAATGCTTTTAAGTTTCATGCTTTCTTTATGCATAAAAGAAAAAGTGAACTATATGTTAATACATCTGTAATTGTGAGAAAATTTGGAGTTATTGATTCACCCCTCCCCTCTCAGTAACTCGGTTAATTCTTGAATATTTCCAACAGAGTTCATCATTTTTATTCTCTACGTTGATAAAATGTTGGCAGTCGGTACTAGTCCAAAGATTGTTGGTGAGTTGAAATCTCACTTGGTAAGAAAGTTTTCTATGAATGACTTAGGGGAAGCCATGAAGATTCTTGGTATGATAATCACCCAAGATAGAAGAAAGCAGATCACTTTATCACAAAAGGACTACATTGATAAAGTAGTTGATAGGTTTTGTATGGCCGATGCAAAAGTTATTTCTACTCCCCTTGCCTCTAATTTTCACATATCTTATGATTTGTGTCTACAAACACAAGTGGTATAGGATTTTATGGAAGGAGTTCCAAAAAAATCATCAGTTGGTAGCATTATGTATGTTATAGTATCTACATGTCCCGACATTGCTCATGCAGTGGGAGTTGTGAGTGGATTCATGAGCGATCCTAGGAAGACTCATTGGTATGTCATTAAATGGATATTGAAATATCTAAAAGGCACTTCTGATTATTGTCTATGTTTTATTGGAAATAATGTACAGTTGCAAGAATTTACTAATTCTGATCTTGCCATTGATTTGGATAAACAAAAGTCTACTACTGGTTATACCTTCATGTTTGTTGGGGCTGGCAATAGTTGGGCCTCAAGGCTAAAATATTTTATTGCTCTTTCTTCCACCGAAGTTGAATATTTGGCACTTTTTGAAGGTACTAGTGAGATGATTTGGTTACAGTGTCTATTTAGTGATTTGAAATATCAACAAAATGATTATGTTCTTTTTGTGACAATCGTATTGCCATTTTTATTGCTCATAATCACTCATCTCAATGTTGTTCGAAACATGTTGATAATCATGCTTATTTTGTGCAACATATGGTTGAAGAGGGTAGATTGAAGGTTGTTAAAATTGACACAAAGGTCAATTCGGTAGATATTTTGACCAAGGTTGTATCCAAGGAGAAGTTTGAATGTGCAAGGAATTTTATTGGGCTTGTAAAGAAGAGGTAAATCAATAGGCTAAGCAGGGGAATGTTTGATCAGTGGAAGCATCTTTTACCCATCAGGAATGAAATTGTAAAGTTGAAGGTAAACAATCACTTATTATTTCCCTCCAAGTGTTGGCTATTGGTCTTCTAGTTTGTGTTTAGCTTATTTATGCTACTTTTGTTGTATTACAATGTAATCCCTTTTGAACTATTAATAAAGTTCCTCTTCTTAGTGTGGATGTAGGAAATTAGCCAAACCATAATAAATCTCATGTTCTCTATTTTAACTTTATTGTTTGTTCTTCAATTCTATTTTTCTTCATTATTTCTTTCAATTGAACAGTAACCTAGGTAGTAAAATTGTCACTCTTTGTCTTGTTTTATGCATGGAAAATTCATTGTTAAGTAAATAAAAAGCTATATATAATTGAGTATATATCAAACATCTTAAGAACAAAAAGTTTTGGGTGAGATGAACAGTGTTATCCTACTACAACTATGTACTTTTTAACAAATACTTAAAACTTATGAGCTTGGATCTCTAAGGTTTCATTTCTCTAGACCCACCATGAAGAAAACTATTGTGATTTAGAAAATTTAGAACCAAAGTGTTTGTTATATAGTGATAATGCTAGAAAAAATAACTGAAAGGTCTTAATGGAAAGATTCCATTTAGAATCCTATAAGCTATGTGCTTGATCAAAAATTTGAATTTCATTTCCAACTTTCTTCTCGATCCTTTATAGATATTTTCTATCAAATTACATCACACCTAACTGAGAGAACCAATTACAATCGATTACATTTTCAAGATGCAAAAATGAAATCACTTTTTTTGACAACTTTTTAACTTTTAACTCTTAATTCAACCCACAAAGCATGAAAGTGTAAAAATATGACCCATATGGTCTACATGGTCTACATGGACCATTTTTAACAAATAATCCTAAACCCAAGGTTGGAGAACTAACACCAACCTTTCATAACCCAAAATTGCAATATAAAATTTAAATTATTTTTTGGTAGGGAACTTCAAATTTGAATTCCTATACTTAAGGACCCAACTAAATGGACCTCAAAGATTCATGTAAAACCTATACCAACCCAAAGCAAGACCTTGAACATCAAAACAAAAACAAAATACATCACTAAGGGATGCTCCTACATCATAATCCCCAAGGGAAATAAAAATCTCACGTTACACCTAAGAGAAGCACTAACATATTAGTCATATGTGGCATGATCTTTAAGCTCCACACTTCTATCATGAAAATTTTGCATTTCTCATTTTAGGTTTCCATGCACTTCAACATTGAAAGTATCCCCAAGCCGAGTTATAGCTTTCTTCATGTCTTCAATTTGTTTAGAATATAGTCCTGATTCTAAAATCTTCTCTTGGTTTTCTTCTTTGACTTTCCTTCCTTGTATAGATTTTGCCTTTATTTTGATACCCACACCACCTCTAGGTGAATTTTCCACCCTTCCTAATGATATTTTTATTCCTTTGTTTTCTTTCTATTTTGTAGAAGTCTAATTTCTTGTATCTGGTAGTGTAATTGTCTTTTCCAAATTTGTTAGACATACTATTTCTTCAAATTTATCTTCCACTTGTTTGATCTTGTTATCTTTGTATAACTCTAATCCCTTAGAAGCATCTTGACCTATTTTTTGTTCCACTAGTTCTTGAGGTGTGTCCTCTTTCACCATGTTTGTCCCATATGTGACTTGCTTCTTATTATGATTTTCTCTTTCACTTTTATCTCCTCCATCAAGAGGTAGTACAATTGATGTCTTATCATACTCGAGACCCTTACTTATTGCTTTAGGTTTCATATCAGGTTTTATACTCATTTTATAAGGTCTAATTACTTCATTTAAATATACAATTGAAATAATTATTTCATTAGTCAAGGAAATTTCTTCACCTTTACCTTCATTTTCAAGTGCTTTAGCTGCTTGCATGATCATCTCCTTTAGATATTGTAGACCAGCTTGTTCTTTCAAGGGTCCATAAGACTGATTGTTTTTCCTGAATTGGATGTCAACACTATATGGGTCACACACATTCATATCATAACTCTATTTTGCAATGTTGGGAAGACCTGCAATCACTTCAATTCTACCTCCACACCCTTCTTCATGGATTAACGAGATGATCTCATTCAGAAACATTATTCTCAACTATAGATTAGGCCTTGTGTTTTCTTTATAGACATTTAATCTTAAATTGAAAGGATACATACCAACTTACTTCCTTAATCAATCCTCTCCATGCCATTCAAGATTATTACGTCATGCTTCCTTTCATTGTTCTTCTTTAAAAAAAATTTGCAAGTCACCATGGTTTTCCTCTATTTTGAAAGACTTCTCTAGAATGCATGTTCTCAATTTCTTCAAATGAACATCTTTGACTTTTATTTTCTTTGCATTTGGTTCCAAACAAAATTTTTGTCCTTTTCTCCTTTATCATAACATTACCTAGAAACAAACAGTCTCACAAATTCTTATTTTTAAAAATACAAGACTCGTTTGTCTCTTTAAATGCTTCTAGCAGCCTTCCCTTGAACGTATCTTGAATTTCCCAAGGCAACTCATCA
This sequence comes from Chamaecyparis obtusa, assembly GCA_027943335.1. Taxonomy (NCBI): domain Eukaryota; kingdom Viridiplantae; phylum Streptophyta; class Pinopsida; order Cupressales; family Cupressaceae; genus Chamaecyparis; species Chamaecyparis obtusa. The sequence goes on from BSBK01011613.1 coordinate 158,489, forward strand.
ACTCATGTTGTTTTCATAACAGTCTTAGGTCTAATCATCACTACACAACTTATCTCTTCCTCTTTCATTGTCCTTAGAGCCTCCTTTTCAGCCACTGCCATTAAACTTGATCCAATCTATTGATGTTTATCTTGTGCTAAGGTATATGTAATTCCATCCTCCTCTAAAACATAGACATTCTTCCTACCATCATATTTTTTTTCTATCATATTGGCAAGGCCTACCAAATAACACCAGAACACATCCATGGAGATGATATCACAACACCTTGTCTTTGTACTTTCCTGTTTGAAACTCTACCCAACACTGTCCATTGACTAGTACTTGTTGCCCCTTATTCAAGCATGAGACTGTCTTTGGCATTGGATGAGGTAATCTCATCAAATTTAGTTTCTCTACCATCGCAACAGAAACTAGATTATCATTGTTTAGACAACCCTTATGAGCACATAGTTGACACACAATACACAGACCATATTGGCAAAACATAAATTAAAACAAGACTAAAAGCTACAAATTTTGCCTTGTTCAAAAGAAGCCAACAAACCAAACATGTTTCTTTGGAAAAAATCTCAACCAAATGAATTGGAATTAGCTTATAAAACAACAGATTCCAAGGACCGATCACTTGCAACAGTACGTGCCTTTCTATTCATCCATGGAAACACTCTTCAGCAAGGGAGACATATAGAAAGCTCAGTTGAAGAGGGGCCATAAAGCCATCTCTCCCTGCATAATTCATAACTGTTGCAATTGGTCATCCCTACATGTCATATAAAAAATTCAAACGTACAGACAAATGATATTGTGATATATATAAGAAATTATAGTTAGATATTTTAACCTACTTAGGAAAAATTTAAATTTATATTTTTATGATATGAATATTTTAAACTAAATATTTTTGAAAAAAACATATATTTTTTTAAATATCAATAATAATAAACATACAATAATTTTCGATATTTTCATTCAAAATATTCTAAAAATTAAATTAATTAAATTTTCTACACTTAAGTTATATCTCTAAAAATATTTTAAAGGAATTTATATTTTCATGATAAATTTATTAGTATTATAACATTAGATATTATATTATATTTAATAACTTATATATATATATATATATATATATATATATATATATATATATATATATATATATATATATATATATATATAATTTGAGAATTCTCATGAGTATTGTTTCCATATAATATAATACTACGTGTAAAATTTTCCTGGTAGTAATAAATTATATGGAAACAATACTAATGAGAAATTTCAAATTTTATATTTAGTTAACTGAACAAGTTTTTAAGTTCATATGCTTTTAAATTAATATAAATATAAAATAAACTATATAGAAAAATGTACTAATCTTACATACTAATATAATATATTTAAAAATTTCAAATTTCAAATTTTATAAAAATTTATAAAAGTATTATCTATTAATCTTCAAGCTGTCATATACAGTCTAAAAAAGAAAAACAGTCATTACAGCCATCAAATTCCAAGCCTGATCTTCAGCCTTTTATATATTTTTAATTGATTTAACAGTGCATTTGCCATGCATAAAATAGGACTGAGCGAGAATGTTACTACCTAGGTTACCATACAGATATCTTGGTGTTTTCTACCTGTAGCTTTCCTGAAAAGAATTACAAATGAAAAACATCTAAATAGATTTGCTTGTATGAATCAAATTTGTAGTTTCTCAACGGCTATTCACAACGATATGAAAACAAAATAAGGACTTTGAAATTAGATGAGTGTATACTTCTATTAATTTCGGAGGTCTTGGGATTATATTTTTGTTTCTAATAGTCAATTGTCGTTCTGAAAATTTCTGTTGAATATTACTGTTCTGTAAAAGAAAATCTACAGCCTGCTCTGATAATCGAGTGAAGGAATTGAAATAACAAACTGTAACATAAAATTCTTCTTATAAATTTAATTGAATAACAAACATTTTGCTTAAAATATCAAAAAGCAGATTTATTATAAATTGTATTTCTCTATAGGGAAGTTTCCGAAAAATTTAGAAGACTGGGTAGATACAGACTGCAAACATAGATAAGATATAATATTGTAGTTTCTGAATTCTATTATGTAAGAAATTTTTTATGTTTGAAAATTTCTTATACAATTGAATCCAAAAACTACAGAAATTCTTATAGATTATAGAAATCTAATAACTTTAATACATAAAATATATTAAAATTCTATATTTAAAACACCAAAAAATATAATTCCAACAAATGCACCCTGATAATTTAATAAATATGAATACACGTCCTAATATACAAGATATACCTCAGAGAAAGCTTCCCAGCCGATAATTATCCAATGTGAGATGTTGCAAATACTGATTAATAAACAAAGTGAATGGAAGGAACATACACATTAAAATTTAATCCCTATACTGGTTGTTTTTTCTTAAATTTAATAGTATTAATTTCACCAAAACATTTAAATTTGTTCCTATCCAGCTGCCCCATTCTAGTTGTATGAAGGAGGAATGGCCATAATAAAGCTCACAGGAGGGTTTAAGCCTCCTGAGCATGCTCTGGAGAGCTGAAGTTTGGTGCAGGTCCAATAAATTACAAAAAAATTATGAAGCTCCTAAAACTAAGCCAAAGGCGCTCTAAGCTTTAATGGTGTACTTTTCGTATTTTAGTCACTTGGGGTTGAGTGCTGAGAGTTAAAGTCAACTTATAGGGAAACAAATTTGAATGTGCCAAAGACTTTCACCTCGCCTTTGAGAAGCATAATATTTTAAAAACAAATTTCAATAAAAGAAATATCTTAAGAAATAATAAAAAAATATTACCTTTAGTAATATTGGGGAAATGGATATGAGTTTTATTAAACTTCATGTTTTTTTATTTAAAAGGACGGTTGGGTTGTTTCTACAATATGATTTGCTTGTAGGTCTTTTTCCTTTTCTATTATTTTATCTCTCTAATGCAATTGGTTCCATCTATTTTTAAGGTATTTTGAGTAAGTTATGGCATTTTTTTTCTTAACTGTCCTATTTTTCTTCTATACAGAGACACAATTTGTAATAACTTTGTATTTCTGATCATTTTATTCAAAATATTTGTAATTCAATTGAATTTATAGAAAGAATTTTGTATTGATAGTGTGTTATTTTTTTCTTGCTAAATAAGGGACCGAAGCAGAAAATTTTGTATTAATGTATGATAAGAGCATCATAGTTTGAAGTCACATAGTTTCTAGAAGTAGTCCAAGAAAACCATAAATGAAAAAAATATTATCTGAAAAAGGGCAGCCTAAATTTCGAGTTGACCCCACTAGCCTAAACTTGATCTTAATCCATTGATAGATCAAACACTAGGAACTTCACTAAAACTTTCGAAAAAAAAAAATAATACAAAAAAAGAATATAGAGATTTTTATCTGTTATTCCTCTGTCTAAGGAAGTCGAAGATCCTTTTTCTTTATGTCCTATTGTGGGTTAAATCCTTGGGAGACATCTCCCTCATCCTCTACATCATCGTCATCATCCTCTAGCTCATCCTTTGAATCCTATTTGGGCTCTACTAATTCCTACTTCCTATGTGCCTCTTCCGCTTCCAATTAACTGTTATCCAGTCCCTTTGTTTCTTCCTCCATTGGTTGGTCTTCTTCCTCACTCACCTTTGAGCAGTCCTCACTTCCTAGGCCCTCACTTTTTTCATTCTATTTATATTGATAAACCCTACCAAAATTCTCTTGGGTTTCTATTGGCTAAATCATTTTATTAGCAATAGAGTAGAATGAGGCAATGTGTTGTTTCAACCAACCTGGTCTTGTTGAACTTTCAAAACTTCCATCCTTCTTTCCTTCCTCCAAATGTCTATTTAAGATGATTTCCCTATGCACCTATCTTGGCTAAACCATTTGCTAAACTATTCCCTTCTCTTTAGATGTGATTAATTGTAACCTGCTCAAATTTGTTAATAAATGATAACACCACTTCCAAAAAAGAGTGGAATCTCCAATTTGGGGTAGCCTTGGATCTTACAACATTTATCATGCAATCATTGAGTCCCCTTCAATTTCTATTTTTGTTAACTTCAATTCTAAGAATATGGATATTCCTTCTATTAAGACTTTGAATTCCACCATATTATTGGTATTCTCATCTAGAGGTAGTGCTGACCTCGCTATAGTCTCTCCATTGCTAGAGTGAATGATGCATCTAGCACCTGATGGGTCGGGGTATCCTTTGGAGGCCACATCAAAGTTTAACTTGTACCAACCATTCGTTGGTGGAGACCATCTACAACTTTCTCTATTCCTAGAGCTTACTTTCCCTCCTTTATCTATAAGCTGAGGAAAAATGAGCCCAAACCAATTCTTAAACATAAGATCATCCCATCTAGCATAAAACTTTGGGCAAGACCGCTGAACTAAGATTCGCGAGTTGATTGTTTCTACTACTACTACTTCAATTTTATTTAACAATGAAACTATGCTCATGCCTTTGTCTTGGAAAATTCTTCTATTTATTTCCTTTCATAGTTCCCAAATAAGGATTGAGGGTGATATAATCCACAAGCTTCCACATAGACACTCTTGGTTTATTAGTGGACATGATTGAAAAAGGGATAGAACATCATTTGGTAATGCAGAAAGTCATCATAATTTTGTACACAACTATTGCCAAGATTGAGATGAAGAAAACATGTCAATAATAGATGATTGGCATCCTCCTTGTTCATTTTTTAAAGGGGGAAAATTGATGGCCCTTGGAACCCAATCCTTTTGAACTTGTCTGTAGTCAGGATTTTTCCTTTTAGTGTTGTCTAAGAAAAGAATCCCGCTTTTAGCAGACACACTTTCCTCTAGCATAACTGAATTGGTAGTTGGGATTTAGTTTGATTCTATTGATTGGAGATTATGTTGTACCTTTCCTTCACACTGTATTTCCCTAACTTAGCACTATTCCAAATGATTTCATTACTACTTGGTTTAAGAATGAAAAAACTATGTTTCAGGATTTCATTCAGGTAATCTATGTCTTCCTAATGCAATCTTAGACTTTCTAATTCTTTCCATTTCCACCTACCCTTAGGGTAAGACACTAGAATTGTAATGTAATCCTTGACATAGTTTCCCCATTTTTCAATGCATATGTTTTTAATTATTTCTGAATTCATTAGTTGACTGATTATAGGGTATCCTCCCCATGAATCATCCCAAAATAGAGCATTACTTCCCGCCTTTATGTTCCATGTGGTGTGGTCTAATATTGTTTTGCTGGGGTTACATATGCAGTTCCATAGCCAGGATCCTCTGAGATATTTTGTAACTTTCAAGGCCTCCTATCCATTTAGATTGGCAAGGTATTTCCCTCTTAATATTCTGACCCATTTGAGATGTGATTCATGATGAATTTTCCAAAAAGGTTTTTCCCCTAAAGCTTGGTTTTGATGTAGCTGATTTTTTATACTTGTTCCTCCATATTCCAATGGTTTGCAATTTTTTCCCAAGCTATTAACACAAATTTCTTCTTGGTATTTGTTCCTTGCCAAAATAATTTCTTCTTTTTATTTACCATGTCCATATAGCTACCTATTGGTAATGAGATGCATGACATCAAGTATATTGGGATTACTGCCAATGTGGCTTTTAGCGTAATTATTCTACCTACCTAGGATAACCATTTGGATTTCCAAGACTCCATCCTCCCATCCTTTTTTTCTTCAATAGGTTTCCATGCATGTGTAGATCTTGATGTCTAGTCAATCAGAACTCCTAAGTAAGTGCATGGTAGCTTACCCTCAAATCTGAGAGTATCCAACATTCATTGTTGAATCCTTTGTTTGACAAAGAAGAAAATTTGTGACTTTTCTGTGTTCACCTCTTGACCCAAGGTATTTGCATAGTTTCATACTAGTTTCTTCAACTGCTTTGCTTCTTCTATAGTCACTTTCCCAAACAACATTTTATCATTTGGAAATTTCTAATATGTTAGTGGTCTCATTGAGGATGCGACTTCTACTCCTTTTAATATGCCTTGATTCTGGAGACTACTCAACCTCCTACTGAGAGCCTCTGTCATTATGATAAAAATGAAGGGAGAAATTGGGTAACCTTGTCTAATACCTCTAGAGTTTTTAAAGTGCGATGGGGTGAGCCATTGATCAAAATTGAGAACATTAGTGTGTTAGAAGTAGTGGTTTCCGTTTCACCAAAAGATCGACCTGTTAATGCCCGATACAACGACTAGACTTATAGAAGACACAGGAGGTGGTTAAACCATGTCACGAATCCCGAGGGGAGCGCTGGTCATTTTTGCCAACAATCTCCTCATCAACATTATTCGAGGGGATTCAAACCTATGACCAAGCTCTGATACCACTTGTTACAAGTAGTGGTTGTCATTGCACCAAAAGATTGACCTATTAATGCCCGATACAACCACTAGACTTATAGAAGACACAGGAGGCGGTAAAACCATGTCATGAATCCCGAGGGGAGCACTAGCCATTTTTGCCAACATAGTGTTGATATGCAATAGAAAATTTGGACTATCCACGATTTAGAAAAGCTAAAATTTTCCATACAGTTAGCTAAAAATCTCCAATCCACCTTGTCAAAGGAGATTTTTAAAGTCTAGTTTTATTATCATTCTATGTTTTTTATGCTTCTAGATTGAATTAATGGCCACTTGATCTATGATAATTCCATCAAATATTGATCTACCTGGGAAAAAACCTATTTGCTCTTCTCCAATAATTTTCCCCAGTGTCAAATTTTCAATCTATTAGCAAGAGTTTTTGTGAGAAGTTTGTATATGGTGTTTCAAGGAGAAATTCACCTAAATTCATCCAAAAAAGTGGCATAATTCTTCTTTGGGATGAGGGCTATGAAAGTGTTATTGATTTCTCTCAGAGATCTACCTGGAGATATTGGAGAATCTAGTGTTTCTGTCAATTTTGATGCCAATGTATGCCAATATTGTTGAAAGAAACTAGTTCAGAATCCATTTGGACTTGGAGCTTTATCTGAGGGCATTTCACAAAGTGCATTGTGTACTTTCTCTAAGAATTTTTCCATGAGGATCTGAATGTCCTTAGCAGTTATTAAATTGAGGGGATGTCTTCCAACATTACTCATTGAGAATTAATATTTGAACCTTCAAAAATTTTTAAGGGTTTAGTGTAGTGGTTTACAATTTTTTTTGAATCTCCTTATGGGTGTCTACAATGCTACCCTATCCACTTGTGATTGTGTTGATTCTATTGGAGTTTCTCCTCTGTTTAGTGTTGTTTTTAAAGAACTTGGTGTTTTTCTCCCCTTCGACCAGCCAGGTTTCTTTTGATTTTTGTCTCCAATATATCTCCTCCTTAGCAAAGATATCTTCATATTCTATGAGGAGTTCTTTTTTCTTGATGTATTGTTCCTCATTCATTCCTTGTTGAACAACCTCCTCATTGAGATCTTTGATGTTCTATTCTAATTCTGATTTGATTGTGAAGATATTCTTAAAGTGGACTCTATTCCATTCAATGAGATTATATTATAACTCGTTTAGTTTGCATGTAAAGAAAAAATGTTTTGATCCTTTGGCTATGCTCTCTTTCCACCATTGGTCAATTAATCTAGTAAAATGCTTATCTTTCATCTACATAGATTCAAATTTGAATGGGCAAAGTAGTGGTTTGTCTTCTCCTAATATATCCAACTGTATTGGGAAGTGCTCTGAGCCCGATATAGAAAAGATTGAAACTTTGAAATCAAATGAAAATGCAGTGAAATATCCTTTGAAGAAGAACCTATCTAGTTTCTTTGAAATATTATCGAAGCCCAACCTCCTATTATTTTAGGTGAAGGTACCATTCTCCATTTCTATTTCCAAGAGGTTTTCCTTGGAGATCCAATTTCTGAAGTCAATTTGGGGCCATGTCTCCCTTTGAATCCCCCCACTCTTAGGTGAAAGGTGGACAATCACATTGAAATCTCCTCCTAAAATGAAATCCGTGTCTGACCATTCACTTGCACTTGCACTGATACCTTTCCATAGCTCCAATTTTTTCCTAGGGGGATTGGACTCTAAATGTTTAGCTGAAAAACTATAAATTTGAATTTGAACTCTTGATGTCGCCTCCCATCCAATTCGTTTCATCTGCCACACCTCCACGCATTCTATAGATCAAGAACCTAAGTCTTTTGTAAATCTAAACATTTTTATTGAGCTCATTTTTGTCTCTTGTAGCATTATTATTTCTACTTTGAATGAATGTATACAACGTTTAACCAAACGTTACAGCCTTCTCACAGTGTATTATTGCTAGTAATATTTTTTTATTTCAATTACTTCATTTAATATCAGAGAAGGAAGGCTGTACATTTTTCTTAACAGAATAGTAGTTTTCTCTAAAAAAATTCAGAATGACAAATGACTATTAGAAACATAAATATAAAGACACTATTATTATAGATCTCTGAAATTAATAGTAATAGATACTCGATCTAATTTCAAAGTTCGTTCTTATTTTGTTTTCTTGTCGTTGTGGTATAGCCATTGAGAAACTAGAAATTTCATTTATACAATCAGATCTATTTAGATGCTTTTCATTTGTAATTCTTTTCAGGAAAGCCACAGGTAGAAAACACCAAGATATCTGTATGGTAACCTAGGTAGTAACAGTCTCGCTCCCTGTCTTGTTTTCTGCATGACAAAATGCACTGTTTAAGTCAATAAAAGGCTCCAGACTAATGTGTTGGCTCCACCATTTGTATTGATAATGCATAGAAAACAGTGCCACCAAAACATTTCTTCATAGTTTATAATGTCTAAAAATTTTGAACTATTTTTTCAATTTTCCATTGGATGGTACATTTTTAGCAGGAAGTTCATCAATTTTCTTATTTAGCTGATAGGCTATTTGTGGGAGCTTTGCTCCCTGAAAATTAATTTTTCTGCCGGAAAGATGTCAGTCCCTTTGGCTGTCTTTTTTTTTTCCAGTAAGCAGTTAAAAAATAGCAGTTTAGAAAAATTAGCAATTTATAAGTCTATTTGCTTGAAAATAGAAACAGCCTAGTAAAATTCTCTAACAAATCTACAAACCATCAAAATAGAAACAACAATTTTTTTCCCTAATTAATTATAGTGTTAGATTTCTCTTTATAATTCATGCATCTTTGAAGATTTTATAACATGAATAATAAAATTTTATTATTATTCACAATTATATTCTCTGTTTTATATAAATTTCGCTTTCCCTTCAACTAATCTATTATGTATTGTGCAACTACAGCTGCAATTTTTTACAATTTGTAGAAAAGGTTGTTAATGGCGTATTTTTACATACACTGTTAAATGTTTTGATATACTCAAAATTATTTATATAAATCCGGTTATATTCTCATTCATATCAGTTGAATATTTATTTCTTAGTGATTTTATAAACCATCAAAATGGAAACAACCGTTTTTTCTTTTACAATTTGCAGAAAAGGTTGTTAAATATTTTAATATACTTGTAATATCATACATGATTTATATGTTGTTTATATGGCCTATTTTCTTTATGTGAATTTATTTTTTGCAAATAAATTAAAGTATTGTTTGCATACACTGTTAAATGTCTTGATAAAATTTTATATAAATTCGGTTATATTCCCATTCATATGAGTTGAATATTTTTTTGTTAGGAGAAAGCAAATTTATATGATATATATGCAAAGCACATGACAAATTTGATATTGGTTTTTCTTTAGAGGAGAGCATTATTTGTATTCATAATAGGAGCAATAGAGCAAAGTTTTTCTTTTTTTATCAATAATATTTATTTATTGACCAGCTTTTTCTTGTTTGAAAAGGCACATGACAAATTTAAGCTTGATTTTTCTTTACAGGAAAGCATTCTTTGTGTTGTATAATAGAAGCATTAGAGCAAAGTTTTGTTGTTCTTATCAATTAAATTCATTTATCAACCATATTTTTCATGTATGCCAACATAAATTGGAATTCAAATATATCAAGAGATTATATGATCTTAAAATTTCTATATCCTTAGATATCAAGCTGGAACTCATCATAAAAATAATTGGGAGAAAATATAAAAAACATCATTATGGATGTGAAAATTGTGAGAAATGTTTTTAAATAATTTCATCTTCAACATAGTTTTCAAGATATGCATACCATTAGTCTTGAATGAATCATAATTCCAACACGTAAATAGGCACAAACTGTCTTGGCTCTTTTTAGTAATTTTTTAAAAATATATTTTGTTTTGTTTTGTTTTCATACTTTTTTTAAGGATTTACTTCTAATTTGGTTATATTAATTCCGTTGGCATTAAAGATTTACATATAATTTTAAATTAATATAATTTTCAACAAATAATGTACAATTTTTTTAAAAAAATTAAGAGTTTCGTTGGTTCTTTCTATTATCAAATTAAAAGTAGATATACTAAAAATAGTTTAATTGATTGTGTTTTGGTTTTTTTTGTTTAAAAAGGTGGGATCTCCACTTAATATATATATTTTAATATTTTTATACAACCTGATTCTAAGATACAGAGCTCCCGGAGAAAAGAATTAGGGGGAAAAACTCCGTTCATAACCCCATCATGCCAAAAGTTAAAACCAAAATTAGTGAGACAATTACGGGCTTAATTGATTGTTATTAAATATGTATGTTAATAAATAAATCTGGAAACCAATCAACAAGGATGATACACACAAGGAAACCAACGTAGATGTGTTGGGCCAGGAGGGAGAAGGCGATAGGGTTGATTCAACACACAAAGCATTGGAGAAACTGATATCAACAAGGGGAAAAGTTCCTTCAATCACCTTCGCGGAGGAATTCCTAGCTGAGAGGAAGGCACATTTCTTTCATCATGCAATCATCTGCAAATTTTGGGAAATCAACATGGAATATGGTGTATTTCGCACCTGGGTAGAAGCAAACTGGACGAACTTCCTCCAGATCCATGCACTAGACATTGAAAGAGGATATTTCCTGGTCACCTTCCAAGACAAAATGTTTGGAGATAAGGTGTTCCGAAACAAAAAATGGTTTTTCAAATCGCAAGGTCTTCATATGCAACATTGGACACCCAACTTCAACAGCAAAGATAATGTCATCAGGTTCATTCCTAGATGGATCACACTTCAAAATCTACCTATGGAATACAAAGAAAAAGAGATCATTCATATCCTGGCTAACAAGATAGGAATCTATCTCGAACACTATATGGAATGCTCTTCTGATTCTGTGAAGATTTATTTGCTCACAAACCTAGAATGTGAATTCCCTGCTTCACTCAAAATCATCTCGAAATAGGGCACTTGGATCGAACTCATTACCCAAGGAGCTGAAAATCCCCCTATATCTATGCAAAGACACCAAGAATCAGAGGTGAACAAAACAACCAAGGAGCCTCAGTTAGGATCGGTAGGAGATCAGGATGCCATTAACAATCTTCCATTATCTCATCAAAACTCGGAGGTGGTCATATCAAGTGGGGACTTTAACTCAGGAGTTTCAGTATTTCATCTAGACTAGCCACTAAACCACAGTGTTAGTGATGTTCATCCTAGCGGGGGAGAGTCATCGGATTTGGGGTCTTTTATCTAGATGCTGGGATGGGCCATTTTCAGGTATGTCAAACAAACTCAACATTCTAATCTTGCAATAACTTTTCCAGTTAAGGCTTCCAATAGCTTCCAGGCTGCTTTCCCAAAATCTATCTCCCTACCACATAACTCCCCCTTGAGTCTGGGTCGTCGACAATTCCCGGAACCATTTTCCCTTTTTCCTCTACAAAAAACTCTCTCCCAAGCCTCTCAAGTTCAATCCTTCAATTCTTCAGCAAATCATTGCTCAATGGGTTTTGGCAGTCCAATTAGATTTGACAGAGAAAATAGTAGATCAAGTAATGCTTGAAGAAGAATATTCAGATAGAGCACTTCAACCAATGGGGTTGCTGTTGGAGGAGCCAAAATCCATAATTGTACTAGAAAAGGAAAATCTAAGTGTAGATGTTGTAGCAAGGGAAGAGGATATTCTAAAGATTAAGTTGTGCGACCTCAAGGCCACAACCAAAACAAAAGACTTCTCCACAACATCATCATCACCAATCTTTCAAGGGGATACTCTCCAATCCCCTGTTTCACCTTCTTCTCCTTACTTGGGGCGTAGGACATCCTCCAAACTCAGACTTAAAGAACAAAAAGAGATGACTAGGTTGTCAGCCTCTCAAACAGAGAAAACCCCATCCTCAACCAGAGTTCAAGGAGGACTTATCAATCTTAAACCAGTAGCAGCAAAAGGGGAACACCATAAAAATATTAATTCTCAATTGGATAGAGGTGTACCTCCCCAATTGACTGAGGAATCTCAAATCTCACCAAAACTTCAAGCAGTCTATGACATCTTTGGTGTTGCATCATGTGAACAATCAACCAGGGATTCTCAGAAGTTGACATATGTGGAAAGCCTACTAGATGAGAATCATATTGAGGATGAAGAAAGCCTATTAGACATCTCAGAGCCATCCCACTAGTACTTAGAGGAAGATTCCCAACAGGATTTTTCACCAAAAAGTAATAACCTAGGATTAATGCAATCTATTCAAGATTGTCACATGGACTATGGAAAGCACAAGAATCAGAGGCGAGGAAGAAAATCTAATGCACCACTCAGTAAGGAAGTAGGAGAGGAACCAGATCAAGCCAAAATAACATCATATATTAATGCAGGGAAGGGGAAGTTCCTTCCTAAGTTGCAAAGAGAATCATCTCCTAGAATGATAGGGGCCAAGTAATGCCCCTAACAAATAGCATTTGGTCAAACGCTGCATCATTTCCTCCAAAGAAGAAGTAGTTTTATTTCAAGAAACAAAGATGGACAAAGAGCAATTGGAAATCTTCGCCAAGTATCTAGGAGAATGGAAGGCTTACAGTGTTGATGCAATAGGATCCTCAGGGGGATTATCAGTTCTATGGAATTCAAGGTTTTCCTCTTTCATACCAATGGTTCACAGATCAAATTAGATAGCTAGCAACTTAGTGAGTACTAGGTCTAACTTAAATATCCATATAGTGAATGTGTATGGCCCCATCTCATACAAGAAGAAGGCAAAATTATGGGCAGAAATATCTTCGTACTTTGATCAATGGCTAGAGGACAACTTTATAGTGGGGGGAGACTTTAATGCTATAGTTCACACATCAAAGAAACTGGGGGGATCTATCAAAACCTCACAATCACAGAATGACTTTAGAGATTGGTTGCAAAAAGAAAGTCTAATGGAGGTAGAGCTGCAGAATGGATCCTTCACATGGACAAACCGTAGAATGGGCATATGCAACATTTTAGAAAAGCTGGATTGGTTCCTATTCAAAGGAGATCTTATAGAATTCCCTTTTGATTTGAAAGCCTCTATCACTCCAATCTCAAGATCTGATCACTTCCCTATCCAACTTAACATTCTTGAGGCAAACAAACCCCTTGGCTGCCCTTTCAAATTTGAAAATATGTGGCTTAAAGAGGAGAATTTCTTGGAGCTTATAAAGGAATGGTGGATGGATTGTACTTTTGAGGGCTCCAAGCTATTTTTCTTTGTTTCTAAACTGAAATGTATCAAGCAAAACCTTCTCATTTGGAACAGAACTCATTTCAAGGACATTTTTGTATCAAAGTTGAAGATTGAACAAAAATTGGAGGATCTGAATCTAAACATAATGCAATTAGGAATGGATCATGAAAGATATCTAGAAGAGAAATCCCTCTTAAGGGATTGGGAAGATATCCTAGCCAAAGAAGAGATATATTGGAAACAGAAGTCTAGAGAGACTTAGCTATCCGAAGGAGACAAGAATACAAAATTTTTCCACTCAAGCACAAAATAGAGGAGAGGTATAAACAAGATTTCTCAAATCAAGGAGGCTACCAGAACTATATTGGAGGATCAAAATGAGATTATCAAAGAAATAATCAGGTATCATTCTCAGCTTCTCAACTCCTCAATCTCATCCCCCGGGGGGATTCAACAGGGCCTCTTAGAAAACATCCCAAGTATCATCAAAGAAGCTGATAACCAAATGCTATCTAAACCCTTTCAAGAAGTGGAAATATGGAATACAATTTCTCAAATGGCTCCAGACAAAACACCAAGTCTGGATGGCTTTCCTTCAAGCTTCTTCCTTCACTACTGGAGTATCTTGGGCAAAGAACTCACTGCTGCTCTTGAGGCTGCAAGAGCTTCAAGTAGATTTCTAACTGAAATCAATAATACTTTCATAGTGTTAATACCTACAAAGGAACATGTTATTAATTTGGATGAATTTGGACCTATTGCTCTCTGCAACACAATTTATAAAATCCTCTCTAAAGCTCTAGCAAATAGGTTAAAAAAGGTCCTATTCAAACTAATTGGGGAGGAACAGACTGGATTTGTTTTGGGAAGATCAATTCTAGATGGGATAATCATTTCTCAAGAAGCTATACATTCAATTCAACATAATAAACAACCAAGTATGATCATAAAACATCAAGAAGGCTTATGACAAGGTTAACTGGAGATTTCTGGCTAAATGTATGGAGAGATTTGGGTTCTCTAAAGCATGGATCAATTTGATATTCTATTGCATCTCAACTCCTAAATTCTTTGTTTTAGTGAATGGATCCCCTCAAGGTTTCTTTGAAGGCTCCAATGGCATTAGACAAGGAGATCCATTATCGCCATTCCTATTCATAATTATGGCTGAGGCACTTGGAAGAAGTATGATCAGACTGCAGGACCAAAACCTCATCAATGGTATTTCAATATCTTCAACCATCCGACCCGTCACCCATCAAAAATTTGCAGACGATATTCTTCTTATGGGAAAGGGTTGTATTCAGGAAGCTAAGTAGATTTCTAAGGTGTTAGAACAATATGGGCTAGCCTCAAGACAACTAGCCAACAGAGAGAAATCAATGGTCTTTTTCTTCCACATTAAAAAGAAACTCCAACAGCAAATTGTAAAGACTTTGGCATGCAAATCAGGTTCTCTCCCATGTCCATATCTAGGCATTCCAATTGACAAATCTCTTAGAACATCATTACTTTGGAAACCTCTCAATGAAAAGATGGACAGAAAGATGGATAGTTGGAAAACTAAATGGCTATCTTGGGCTGGGAGATTAGTTATGATTAAAGCAACATTATCAGCAATACCAATCTACTTAATGTATTGTCTTTCTCTTACCACAGAGGGGTATATGGATATGGTGAAGAAACTAAGGAAGTTTTTCTAGCAGGGCACAGACACTAAAAGAAAATTTTCACTGATCTCATGGGATAAAATTTACAAATTGAAATCTTTAGGTGGCACCGGCATCAAAAACCAATTATGACAGAACCAAGCTCTTGGTGCAAAGCTCTACTGGAAGATAGTAAAAAATGAGGATTTTAAATGGATTAGAATTCTCAGAGAAAAATATTTAGGCAACCATAATGAGGAAGACATTGTCCGAATCAAAGAGCTCCCCAAAGGATCAAGAATATGGAACTTTATAGCTAAGTCCAGACACGTAATAAATAGCAACATAACATGGAATATCAAAGATGGAATGGTAGCAAGATTCTGGGAAGACTCTTGGGGTGGGTATCCATCCATCAATTCACTGCTAGGTCCTAACCAGATCAGTCATATCTGCAGGTCAGCATGGGGACCATATCTCAGTGATTATATCACTCCTTCACCTTCGGCTGATATAGATGGTTCCTGGGATTGGAAAGACTTCACATCACTACAATCAGATGCAAGGGAGGTTGAGAAACTCAAATCATTGATTAAAGATCGGTCCTTCCTCCTCAAACAGGGGAAAGATGAAATAGTTTGGAATGGAGCAAGATCAGGATCATATAGTGTTAAAGATGGATATAATCTCATAGCAAGATCAATCATGCCCAATACAGAAGAGATCCCAACACATTTATGTTGGAACAAGGTTGGACTTCCAAAAGCCAGGATATTTACATGGACTGCATCACAGGGCAGAATTTTAACTGCAGACAAATTTATCAAGATGGGATTTCAGGGCCCATCTAGATGCATCATGTGTCTTAATAATGAAGAGGATGCCAATCATCTATTATTATCCTGTCCCTTTGCTAAGGAATGTTGGTACTGGCTCTACTCAAAACTAGGATGGTCTTCAACCCCCTCTAATAATTTACTTCAGCTTTTGATATCATGGCCACGAATTATGGGAGATAGCTTATTCAGCAACCTATGGTTGATCTCACCATCAATTCTCATTTGGGAGATCTGGAAAGAAAGAAACATAAGACTATTCCAAGATAAAACTCTGAAACTTGAATCAATAATCAATAAAGTGGAGGCAGCCATAGTAGAAGTAATGAACTCCAGGATCCAGACCCAATCAGCACAACATAAATTCTTCACCAGCTAGGATGATCAGATGTCAAAAAGTTGGTTCAGGATAAAAAGTCCAATCACCATAGGAAGAGGACCAAGAAGAAATCAGGAATTAAGGAAGGCATGTGTTTGGAAACCTCCCCCAATTGGATGGTACAAACTAAATTTTGACGGAGCTAGCAAAGGAAACCCAGGGCTCTCAAGTGCGGGATGCATAATACTCTCCTCATCAGGGAATATGATTTCCAAACGAGCCATACCATTGCCCAAAGACATAAATAACATGGCAGAATTTAAGGCACTACTGAATGGCCTGATCCTGGCGTGGGAAGCAGGAATATCAAAACTTGAAATTGAAGGTGATTCATTGATTACCATCAATGCAATCAAGTTTAGATCAACTCCAAATTGATGGCTAATGGCAGTTTTAGAGGCCATTTTACAACTCATGGATAAATTTGATTCAAAAACCATCAACCACACTTTTAGAGAAGGAAACACAGAGGCGGATGAGCTGGCGGACTTGGCAGCTAGAGGATCGAATTTGAAAAGTATATCCGACGTCAGTGAAGCTCTTCAACTCTAGTCATCAAAATACTTTGGTTGGTTCAGACCTCGATGGTTTCTTGCCTCACAAGTTGATAGAATGGCTCCTTGAGGTGATAAGATGGGCGTCTTTCCTCATAGCATGGATATGAGCTCAGAGCATTAAATCAAATCCAGATCGAGGACAAGAGGAGTAGCCACTTATTGATCAACGATGGGATGTTTTCCATTGCTCAAACCCAAACAGTACGTTTCAGTGTTAGTGGACTCTGACAGGACAAAATTAGCAGAGATCTAGCAGATAGTATAGCGGATAGTTTCTCAAGGCCACTTGCTGCAAGTATTCCTCCTCCTCCTCCATGGAAATGGACTCTTCATCGGGTTCGACATTAAATGGGTGCTATTTACTTGGTTTGTTGGTAGCATTTTGGTAACATTTTGGAAATCAGCTAGAAAATAGGGGTAGAATTAGAAGTTTTACATCGGTAGTCAGCCGATTACTGTTGTCTATAATTTCTAGCACTCTGCTCTGAACATTGGGCCTGCAGAAATGGGCTTAAAACTGATGATAATTCTATTAATATTTGCTTAATATTTGCTTTTACATATAAATATAAAAACCTCGGCTTCGGCCCTTCATCGATCAAAAATAAATAAATAATCGTGAAAAATAATTGAATGGTGTAAATTGATATTCTATATTTACTAAAAAAAATATTATAGACAATATATTATTTTATTATATAATATAAATCTATGTTATTTTATTTATAACAAAATTAGAACATTTAAAAATATAAGTTATGAATGTTTTAAATTTTAAAATATTTCTAACTTTTTAAATGTTTCTAAATTTGAATGATGATTATTTATATGTTTTTATATTATTTATAGAGTTAGAATATAGAAAATTTACTGGGTATAATTTATATTAATTATATTATTTTTTTATTGGATATAATATAATTTTAGTAGAATTTAACTATTTTAGTTATTTTTAATAATATCTTTTTAATTGAGTATAGCTTATATTAAATTTAATATTTTTTGTAAAATTGTTAGAAAATAAAATCTCCTATCGGCTCATTGTTGCATGCACAAAAGCATGCAACTGCTAGTTATAGGTATGTTAAAATATCTAACATGTTCTTTGTTTACAAACATATTACTAGTTATTAAAATTTAAAACATTTTCCTATGCTTTCTTTTAAACAGATTTTTATTTTTTCTTTTCTAAAATTTATTTGATTAGGCTTTTTTTACAAGATTTTGAAATTGATAGTCTTTTTTCAAATATATATATAGATATATAAAATTTTATTTTATAATATTAATATTTATCATGAAAATATAAATATATTTAAAATATATTTAGAAATATAATATAATTGTTTTATTACAGTGTCGAATAAATGTTTTAGTGTCAAGCACTAGTAAATTTTGTACGCTTTTTGTTAAGTTAGTGACTAACTTCATCATGTAAGTTTTTTGGAATATTGGTTCATTAGTGGGTTCTATGACGTGTGGTCAATTTGCGCATAGCATATAGATGGAACTCCCCCGATTTATGGGATAATTTTGTAAAAATGTTTAAGTGCCAATTGGATATCTTATGTAACTGAATACTATTGAATATATATTTGTATATAACTATGATACCGGGGTTTCTTACTGGTTCTTTCATGGGGGAGTTTTTGAATCAGATTATTTTTAATAAAATATGATGAATATATTTTTTATATGAATTTTTTGAAAACTTTCAAATATAAGTCTAGAAAATTGACATTTTTTAGAATTATAATTTTTCTATATTTAATTTATTTAAGCTCCCATTTCAAGAATCGAACACAAGATCTTGCTATTACAAAAAGAAGCAGCAACTGCTGCACTACAGACCAATGTAATTTTTTTTATATTAAGTTTGTTTAAGCTCCCATTTTGAAAATCTAACACAAGTTCTTGCTATTACAAAGAGAATTATATTTTTTCTAATGGAGGAAGACATTCACATAAAAGCTGGAGATAATACAATAGAGTATTGACACTCAGAGATTTAAAATAAAACTATTTATATTAATGCCTTGATTTTCTGATTACATAGAGAGCTGCCAGAATGCTCAGAACACTGAATATATTTCTTGCAGAGACAGAGAATTTTCAGTGTCTCAAACTGAGAGAAACATTCCTTTTTTTACAAAATAATTCTGCCCAGAAACATCTAGAAAATGCTTGGAATATGTCCGATTGATTTAAGAAGTCAGAGGAAAAAATTAATAAAATACATTGCATTTAATATGGTGGTTGGTGGAAGAAAAAAAAGGCTATCGCATGATTGCATGAATAAAATAATGCTCATGCAATCATGTGACAAGAGCATTAGAGGGGACCCACGCGCTTTGGTAACGTTAGCAAAAGTTTTAATAATAAAAAATATAAGACAATCGCATAAAGTAACGGTTAAAGTGCTGGGCAAAAATATGTGGTAGTCGCATGATCACAAGAGCTGAAAGAAAGCCTTGCGATCATGCAACAAGGCATTGAGAAAGGCCTGCGGTAGGTAGAAAGAAGTATGGTGGGATAGTGAAGATTAAAGTCATTGCTTGGCTGGCAA
The DNA here is from genome assembly GCA_027943335.1 of Chamaecyparis obtusa. Taxonomy (NCBI): domain Eukaryota; kingdom Viridiplantae; phylum Streptophyta; class Pinopsida; order Cupressales; family Cupressaceae; genus Chamaecyparis; species Chamaecyparis obtusa. Next base: position 178,052 of record BSBK01011613.1, read on the forward strand.
CCATGTCCGCAGTTATTCGCATTCTTCAACACTCCCCCTTAATCTTCACTGTCAAGTATGTCCGCAATGCTGATTTCTTTCTGAAGATGTTAAAAAATGTTCTTTGCCAGTGGTTTTGTGAAAATATTAGCTAGTTGTTCATTTGACCTGCAAAACTGAAGATGAATGTCACCATTGTTTACTAATTCTCTGATGAAGTGATATCTGGTATCAATATGTTTGCTTCGTTTATGAAATACATGATTTTTGGATAATGCAATTGCTGAATTGTTATCACAATAGATCTTTGTAGATTCTTCTTGATGATGCCCCAAATCAGAAAGTACTCTCCTCAACCATACTGCTTGACAAGATGCTAATGTTGCTACTACATATTCTACTTCAGCTGATGAGAGAGTGACAATAGGTTGTTTCTTTGATGCCCAAGAGATAGCACCAGAACCTAGATGAAAAATGTATCCGAAAGTTCTTTTTCTATCATCTATGCTACCTCCCCAATCACTGTCTGTATATCCAATCAGTTTGTAATCATCTGAGAAAGTATACAAAATTCCAAAATTCTTTGTTCCAGCTATGTATCTCAAAAAAAAATTTCTAGCTTTCCAATGTGACTCTTTCGGTTTCTCCATGAATCTAGAAATAAGGCTAACACCAAACATGATATCCGGTCTTGTGGCAGTTAAATACATGAGGCTGCCCACTAATCTTTTGAATAAAGTTGGATCTACACTTGGACCTTGATCATCCTTACTATGCTTCAAACCCAATGCAACTGGTGTAGGGGTTGGATTCACATTTGTCATCTTAAATCTTTTCAACAATTCACCAACATACTTGCTTTGACATATGAAAATTCTTTGATCATTTTGACTTACCTCCATGCCAAGAAAGTATCTCATAAAGCCCAAATCAGTCATATCAAATTCCTTTTTCATGGCTGCTTTGAATGTATTGGTTTGCATATTTCCTGTGAATATCAAATCATCTACATATAAACAGACTATCAATATTTCTTCTTCATCATTCACTTTGATATACAAAGTAGGTTCATTATCGCACTTGTTAAAGCCATTGTTCACAAAATAAGAATCTATCCTACTGTACCATGCTCTAGGAGCTTGTTTCAAACCATATAATGTCTTTTTCAATCTGTATACTTTATGTTCTTCTCCCAAAACTTCATAACCAGGGGGCTGACTTACATACACTTCTTCTTCCAAAATTTCATTTAAGAATGCTGATTTCATGTCCATTTGATAAACTTTCCATTTGTTTTAAGCTGCAATAGATAGGACCATTCTTATTGTATCCATTCTTGTTACGGGTGCAAATGTTTCATTGAAATCTATACTTGGCTTTTGTGTAAAACCTTTTGCCACTAGTCTTGCCTTGTGCTTTGCTACTTTTCTATCAACATCATATTTTGTCTTATAAACTCATCTAACTCCAATCACATCCTTGCCTTTGGGAAGTTCTACTAGATCCCAAGTTTCATTCTTTTCTATTGACTGAATCTCTTCATCCATGGCTGCAATCCATTTGTCTTCTTTTAAGGCTTCTTCAAAATAAATTGGATCAGCTTGTGTTAAAAATGCAAAATCACAACAAAAATCAACATTTTCAGCTTCTTGAGTTTCATCATAAATCTCTCTAAGACTTCTTGTCTTCTTTGATGTGTTTATGGACCTAGACCTTAAAGATGCAAGTGCAGGATCAGAAGATTCGTTGCTGTTATTATTTGTTGTAGTGGCATTTGGAGTGCTAGGTGCTCTTGATGGTGTTGTAGGAGCATTTGCTTGTGTAGGAGGATTTGCAACCTGATTTTCATCTTCTTCATTCTCTTGTAGGACATTAGGTGTACTTGAATTTATTTTGTCTATGCTTCCATCCCATGCCTCTTCTTCAACAAATTCAACATCATGGTTTATTATCAGCTTCTTTGTAATGGAATTGTAGAGCTTATATGCCTTTGAATGTTCACTATATCCCACAAATATACATTTCTCTCCTTTGTCATCTAATTTTTTTCTCAACTCTTGAGGTATCAATGAGTATGCCACACATCCAAAAACTTTTAAATGTGATATGTTATGTTTTCTTTTTCTCCAAGCTTCTTCTGGTGTTTTATTTATCACTGCTTTTGTTGAACACCTATTCAAAATATACACTGAACATGCAACTGCTTCAGCCCAATATTCATTTGGTAAGTGTTTTGCCTTTATCATGCTACGTGCCATTTCCATGATTGTTCTATTCTTTCTCTCTGCTGCTCCATTTTGTTGAGGTGTGTACCTTGCTGTAAATTGTTTATTTATGCCATTTACTTTGCAAAAATTCTGAAATTCAGTTGAGACATACTCTCCACCTTGATCGGTTCTCAATGTTTTAATAAAATATCCACTTTCTTTTTCAACTTTTGCCTTGAACTCTTTGAAAATAGAAAATGTATCAGATTTATACTTCAAGAAATAAACCCATGCTTTTCTGCTAAAATCATCAATGAACATTATGAAATAAAGTTTTCCACTTATGGAAGGTGTTTGCATAGGTCCACAAATGTCTGAATGCACTATCTCAAGTGGTTGTTTTTCTCTATATGATTCCCCAACTGGAAATGATTTCTTATGTTGTTTTGCCAATATATAGCTCTCACATGTGGTTTTAAGTGGCTCTATCTGTGGCAACCCATATACCATTTTCTTCTTGTATAACAGTTGTAATCCTTTGAAGTTTAAATGTCCAAGCCTTAAATGCCATAGCCAAGATTCATTTTTGTATGAAGCTTTAAAAGCTATTTCAGTAACCTTTTGTAAACCTTGTGGCTCTATCATTAATCCACCTTGAATTTTTAATGGGAACATCCTATTCTTTGTCATTTCAACTCTTGCAATCAGCCTATTACTTGGTTTCTTGTCTAGGATCACACATTCACCATTCTCAAAATATATTCTATAACCTTTTTGTGCCAATTGCCCAATACTTATAAGGTTGTGTTGTAATCCGGGAACATAGTATACATCTGAAATTTATTTATCTTCACCTTGTTTTGTTTTTATGTTAATTGACCCTTTGCCCATAACTGAAACTTTTTGATCATTTCCCAATTTAACTTCTGATTTTATTGAATCATCTATTGTTGAAAATATCTCCTTCTTACAACTCATGTGGTTACTACACCCACTATCTAAAAACCACAGTTCTTTAGAACTTTCTTGTGCTACATTGCATGCTATCAATATTGTGTCATGTTCACTAGTGTTTGACTAATTTTCATTTGTGAAATGTGCATTTTGCTTATTCAAATCATATTGCTTTTTCTTACATTCTGATGCATAATGCCCAAATTTGCTACAATAATGACATTGGATGTTGGATTTATCATACCTTTCTCCTTGATGATGGCTTTGAGAGTGACTGCTCCCCCTTCCTCTTGTTGATGTAGAATGGGCATTTGGGCTTGATGGTGGTCTTCTATTTGCAAATTGTGTGTTTTCTCTTCCTCCTCTTGATGAAAAATGTCCTCTGCCTCTGCTGTTGTTTGATCTCCCTCTTGACTTGCCAAATGAGAGCTGAGTCTTGAATGCATTCTCAAATGATGATGACCCTGTTCGGTTCAATCTTTGCTCATGGACTAAAAGTGATCCCATTAATTCATCTACTGATAACTGAGAAATATCTTTAGCCTCTTGAATGGCTATTACTACAGCATCAAATTTAGCAGGCATACTTCTAAGTATTTTTTCAACAATCTTTTGATCTTCAATAGTGTCTCCATAGGTCCTTAACTGATTTACTATAGACATTGCATGAGTGAAAAAAGCATCTATTGAATCTGAGTCTTTCATTTGTAAATTTTCAAAATCCCTTCTAAGTATCTGCAATTTTGCCATTATTACCTTGCCTGTGCCTTGGTATGTTGTTTGCAAACTGTCCCATGCTTGTTTTGATCTTGTGGCAGCTGCAACCTTTGGAAAGATTGATTCTTCCATTGCTTGTTGAATGAAAAACAGTGCCTTTGCATCCTTCTTCTTATTTTCTTCAATAAATCTTTATCAGCTTGTGAAAGAGCTTGTAATGCCTGCTGATCTGCTAGTTCAGGAAACCCATTTTCAACTAAATCCCAAACATCCTGAGAACAAAAAAATCTTTATTTTGATGTTCCAATAATTATAGTTTTTGCCATTAAAAATTGGAATCTGGGGCTGAGAAATACTCCCACTGGTTCCTGCCATGGTTTACCAGTAATTTTTTTTTTCTTTTTATAAACCCTTTTCTTTCTTTGCTCACCTCCTTAGATCTTCAACTGTTCTGTGATTTACTCTTTACCTAGAATGAAATTTTGCCAAGAAATAATACCCAGATCCTTTTTTTAAGTTCTTCAACCTTCAGCAGAAGTCTTCTCTTCAATAACCTACTCTGATACCAATTTGATGGAGGAAGACATTCACATAAAAGCTCAAGATAATACAACAGAGTATTGACACTCAGAGATTTAAAATAAAACTATTTATATTAATGCCTTGATTTTCTGATTACACAGAGAGCTGCCAGAATGCTTAGAACACCGAATATATTTCTTGCAAAGACAGAGAATTTTCAGCGTCTCAGACTGAGAGAAACATTCCTTTTTTTACAAAATAATTCTGCCCAAAAACATCTAAAAAATGTCTGGAATATGTCCGATTGATTTAAGAAGTCAGAGGAAAAAATTAATAAAATACATTGCATTTAATATGGTGGTTGGCGGAAGAAAAAAAAAGCTGTCGCATGATCGCATGAATAAAATAATGCTCATGCGATCATGCGACAAGAGCATTAGAGGGGACCCGCGCGCTTTGGTAACGTTAGCAAAAGTTTTAATAATAAAAAATATAAGACAATCGCATAAAGTAACGGTTAAAGTGCTGGGCAAAAATATGTGGTAGTGGCATGATCACAAGAGCTGAAATATTTAACATTTTCAAAAATATTTAGTTTAAAATATTCATTTTATAAAAATATAATTTAATTTTTTTGTAAATAGGTTAAAATATCACAATTTAGCATTCGGTTGTACGTCTGGAATTTTTATATGATAGGTAGGGATGACCAATTGCAACGGTCGTGAATTTCGCAAATGAGCTTTCAGGTGATGCAGGGAGAGATGGCTTTGACTGTTTCCATGGATGAACAGAAAGACACGTACTGTTGTTTGTGAAGCTAATTCCAATTCATTCTGGATGAGTATTTTTGCAAAGAAACAGGTTTCGTTTGTTGGCTTCTTTTGAGCAGGGGAAAATTTGTAGGTTTTAGTCTTTGTTTTAATTTATGTTTCTCCCATATGGCTTGTGTGTGGTGTGTCAATTATGTGTTCAGAAAGCGTTGTGTAAACAATGACTTTAGAAACTATATAGGGAAGGCAAATACCTCTGCAGCCGCAAATTGTGAGTTTATTTGGTATACGCCCAATTTCTTACTTTTTCATATTCTTAGTTTTTTAATTTTTCAAGACTCTAAGAATTGAATAAAAGAGGATCTTTTAAAGTTTAGTATTTACATACTACGATAGTAATATGAGACTACTCTATTTATTTCTTGAAGGGACATCTAACTGTACTACCAAGGAAATGTCCATACCCTACCTTTACAGAATAAGAACACAAGTTCTCTACTACAATAAATTTTAGTGCGCCTAATGCTTTGAAGACTGAACCTCATATCTCAGACTTTATCAAAAAAATTTCTTACTAATTGAACCAGGCCCCCAACTTTCTTACTTTTCCACTTCATCATTACAACTGAACTGGTATTTTTGGAATTTCAAATACTTTGGAATGAGACAGTGGGAAAGAAAGTTGTATAAAACTCAGATAGTTAGGATTAATTAGTTTTTTGAAGCGAAAAATGAATTCAAACTACTTTAGCTTGAAGGAGGTTTAAAGAGATAACCACAACAATATCATGCAGAATGTTAATAACAGACAGGCAATACATAATATTAAGACAATCACTGAATACAAACTTAAACAGATTGCTGCTGCATCATCATATCTATTGATTGGAAACAATTACAAAGGTCGATACAGAAATCTACAGTATCTTTGATGGATTCTACACACTAGATGATAGCTTCAATCAGCAGTTATTTATAGTTGCTGTCAGGCTTGGAATTTGACGGTCACCCCTGCCTGTTATGACGATGCCTTTCATTTTACTTTTTAATTATGAATAATTTAATAAAATATTTAAATTTTATTAATATGATTTATAATGTATATATTAAATATAATAAATATTTTATTCTTAATAAAACAATGCAAATAATTTTCTTTTTATTATTGTAATTTTAAAATATTATTTTATTTTATTTATTTGAAATTAGAATACAAAACATAAAATAATAAAAACAAATAATATGAAAGGTCAAAAACTCTTTGAACAAGTTCCTAAGGTTAGAGTGAGCCAAGATAAAACAAGATAATCATCAGATAATTGTGATGTAGAGGTTGTCAGTAAAGCAGATAAGATAAGATCAAACTACAAGCGGTGGAGATAAGGCGGTCTTCCATTGGCGGTGAGGATAGCCGTGGATGGTATATATATGAATCCTTACAAGTCCTTTACGTGCATATATTATCTGAGAATCATCAAGATACCCACTAATGGCTTGATGCTCAAGAGTATCAGCTGCAAAATTGGGTCTGATATACTGTTGTTTTCCTGCTATTATTGTATTTCGGAAAAGTTTTGCTTTGATTATGTGAATTGAATTATATCAATTCCTAGACATCATTATGTTCTTCATTAAGCTCTACGAAAATTTGTCTGAGTTGCCTTATATCAATTCTTTGATCTGGTGTGCTCAAGAATAAATGTTCAAGCACATTTTTTAAATTATATAGACTTGCATTGTTGTATATGAGTAATATGTAATGCTGTTTGTTTTAGTGCGGGTGTGCTGTATTGCAGGAAGGTGTTGTTATACAGTTGGGAGGGCTGTTTCGGGTTACAAACTGCCACTGGGCAGTCTTGACAGTGAGCAAAGTTAGAGATGTGTACAATTCTTAGATCTATGAAAATGTTTTAGTAAATGAGATGTAAAAAAATTTTCAAATATAAAAGAGATAAAAACAAGGAAAGTGTTCAGAAGAGGCAGTACTATAGACCATTGTCACTATTACTAACTGATCTAAACAAATAGTTCTTTCCTCTTCAATATTCTAGTCAGCAACATCTAAAAGTCACACTCCAATTCATCACAGAAGCAAAATTTACTGTTCTATTAGTCATTGCACATGTTTATTCAAAAGCCATTTCACTGCAATATCACCAACTCTTTTTAAAATATAGATCTATGATTTGAACCTTACTTTATTGGTCACCTGCAGAGAGAACTATTCTTTTGTGTATGTTTTACAATGAGTCTGTCTTATTCATGGGTTTTCTCTCTAAGAGACAATTTCCTTTCTTTAAGGCATGTGTAGTTTTTCATTGCTGCATGGATTTTATTCTTTCTTAACTGATTAGTGTCCAATTTATTCACACATCTTTACCAACCTAGGAAGAACTACGTTAATTGACTACACATCTTGCTCTAAGAGTGCCCAAAATATTCCATCAAAATTAATTGACGCATCCTTGCTTTCGAGGAGACCATTTTGCTGAAGCTTTATTTTCTTTTGCTAAATTCACTTGACTGGAGCCATTAATGCGCTGGACGAAAGCTTAAAATTTTCCATAAATTTATCAAATCAACGTTTTCATCAAAGATTAATATTTCTAATAATATATTTCCTTGCAAAGCACGAAGTTTAAGTGAATTTAGAATAATTAAATCAAATTATTGTGTAGAAATTAAATAGACATTAAATTTGTTAAACCTAAGATGTAAAATGACTAAGATGAAAGGTAGTTTTGTTAGGGTTTAGTTAGCTCACCTTCAAACACTCATCTCGAATACCACAAGCACAAGAAACCAGAGGAATCCAATGATAGCAGCGCTCATGGCAAGTTTCCTTCCCGGTTGAACACTTTGGGTGAAAAATATCCAATCTTGCATGCTGTTTTAGTTTGAAATATGTATACAGACATGAACATTTGTAATTATATATACATATTTTAAATCAAATACAGAAATAAAATTGAAAATTGAAAATTATATAAATTAATTACAGGAAAAAAACATATACAATGTTTTAATTTGTAATATTTAGGAAGGGGTCTTATGAGGGGGGCTACAGATTTATTTTTTAGGTCTAAGAGGTATCACAGGAATTGTTTTGGGGTTAAGAATTATTTAGAATCTTTTCATGCAAAATAGGAGCTCCTCTTTCTAAGGCCTCTAAATTTGTGCAGACGGAGGAGTCACATATAAGAGTCATAATAAGCAGACGGAGGAGTCACATATAAGAGTCATAATAAGCAAACAGAATAAATCTCAGATTGGAAATTGCCCCACCAAATTAGGAAAAATTTTAGCCACAATACAAAATTCATAAAATTCCAGTAGACAGAATTTGTTTTTAAGGAAGCCCCTCCCTGAAACCCCAGCTTAATGTTCTATAAATAAAGATCAATTATTAACAAGCTTATGCATTCCAAATTTGATAATGATACGACTGACCTTCTAGGTATATTGATGTGGCTTGTGAGGAAGTTCCTTGTCCTGAAAATGTCAATTATCATCCAGATTATTGGATATGCACAACAGAAAAGAAACATTATTAGTAAACCCAGAGCTTCTGTCTTTTGTGTGTTGTCCTTGGGCATATTCCCGACCAGTAATTCCAGCATTGACCAGAAGAAACTAGTATATATGGAAAGAACTTCTGTGTAGAAGGTCAAATAATCTCTGACAGATCGTTCAACCCTATCACGGCTCTCTGGAGTTGAAGAAATATCGACCCCGTTGTGACCATTTTGGATCCCACCTCCTTCATTTCCGTCTGTATTGAACTCCGAAGCCATGTTTTCAGAAAATAAATTCAAATGAAGCTCAGAAACAAATTACAACTACCTCTGAACGTAAATACAGGGTTTCTGCTCAGAGTTGTCTTTAAAGTCAGAAGGATATACGTGAAAAATGCTCTTAAAATATTACAAAAAGAAAAGATAAAGCATTAAAACTAGCTAATATGAATAGAGTTAGCATTTAGGGTGGTTGTTTATATCAAAGTTAGAGTTACACTTTATATCATGGTTAGGGTTAGTATTAGGGGTGGAGTTTGGTTTAGATTTATTATTATGATTAGGGTTAGGATTTAGTGTTAAGGTTCAGCTTATGGTCATGGTTAGGAGTAGAATTATGGTTTGGGTTAGGGTTAGGGTCAAGGTTAGGACTAACGTTAAGATTAGAATTATGGTTAGAATTTAGTTTAGGTTTATGATTATGGTTAGGGTTTAGACTTATGGTTAGAGATAACATTAGGGTTAGGATTTAGTGTTAATGTTTAGTGTTATATGTTGAATAAATTAGGGTTAGGGTTATCATTTATATCATGGTTAGGTATAGCATCAAGTTTATGAGTTGCCATCTACAATTAGTTTTAATATTTATGATTAGGGTATAACATTTAATGCGTATGATTATGGTTAGGGTTTAGGCTTATAGTTATGGTTATAGATTCGATGTTAAGGTTTAATGTTAGAGTTAGGTTTATGGTTAGGGTTAGGGTTAGAAACACAATTAGACTTAGGATTAGAGTTAGGCTTTGGATTATGGTTAGGGTTAGGGTTTTGATTATTAAAATATTATAAAAAAAAAAGATAAGGCATTAGAAAAATATCAACTAACCCATCTAATAAAAATATCTAGTCTTGCCACATATTTATGCTATATATTATAAATAAACTAGCAATTGCACTTTGGTGTGTAATGGTTGTTGGAAACTACAATTGAAAAAATTGTTATATTGTCATTGATGTCAAACCTTAACTGGTGAGACAGTTTCTATCTAGTAAAGTACCATATCTTTTGATTGATGAAGATGATTTGATGAAGAGGAGATAACAAGAAGACCTAGAGGAAAGGTTGAGTTATGAGAAAATACAATGAGTACTTGATTAGTTGTCACATTGGTAAGGTAATGTATTGCTTATCTATAACACTAAGTGAATAAGTTAGTTGATTTGAAGCTTAGAGTTGCGTTTAGTGACAAATTGATTGCAAAGGAGGTCACACTTTAGGAGTTTCCTAGAGTTGTGAAGAGTAAAGCAGTCATAAGAAAGATGACAAAGGGAGTATATAGTTCAGAGAACTAACATGAAGATATTTACATGGTAAAGATGAATGTCTTTGGCATTGTTGTCAAAGAGGGAGAGATACAATAAGAGATTCAGTGAACCTCAGGGAGAGATTTAGTGAGAGATTCAGTAAACTATTGAACAAACAAAGGGAGAAATCTATCCAAGAGGGAGTTGATACTTGGATGAGGATGAGAATCATAATGAAGCTAAACGTATGTAATGAATCAGAACAAACTTTTTGGATTGTATAGTAACTATGCATATGGAGTATGGTATTGCATGTAGTGTTGCCATTAATGCCAAAGAGGGATATTTTTGGAAACTACAATTGAAACAATTGTTATATTATCATTGATGTCAAACCTTAATTGGTGAGATAATTTCTATCTAGTAAAGTACCATATCTTTTGATTGATGAATAGCATTTGATGAAGCAGAGATAACAAGAAGACCTAGTGGAAAGGTTGAGTTATGAGAAACTACAATGGGTACTTGATTAGTTGGAACATTGGAAAGGTAATGTGTTGTTTATCTATAACACTAAGTGAAGAAGTTAGTTGATTCAAATCTTAGAAGAAATTAGGAAATAAATTTTGAAATCATAGGCTTAACTAAGAAAAAGATAAAAAGATAAAGAAATTTCAGTGTAAGCTGAGTGATGCTAGTGCTGATTGAGCACCAGTATAAGGTGAGCAAATTTTAGTGTCGACCGAGTATCAGTAATTGCTGAGTAGCAGAGAATTAATTAAGTGAATTTAGTAATTGCCAAGAAGACAAGTTTAGCAATGACCAAGTTATCTAGTGATGACCGAGCAGAAGAACGTACTATTGGCCGAGTGTGAGTAATTTATAGTTTGTGAAGGAATTGAGATTCCTAGATGACATAGTTGAATTTTTAGGATATGGAAAATGTGTTGAAGATAAGGATGAATGACCTAGAGTATTTAGTCCATGATAAATTCTTTTGAAATGGATTAAAGGATAAGTTTTGAGAAGTATGTAGAAGGATAAGGAGAATGAAATGTTGGAAGGATTTGATGAATTTGACCTAAACCTAAGATCTACAAAGATGATTAAGTGGAAAAAGATTAAGCTACCTAATCAAAGAGGTATAAGGATCACCTAGTTGTAGGTTATGGAAGAGAGGAGGAAGAGGTTGATGTTATTGATTATCGAACCTAAGAAGAAGGTTGAGAAGAGCTGAACAAAATTGTGTTGATTGCTTGAAGGGATTTTTTAGTAGATCAGAGATGGAGTTGAAAATGAAGGCCAATCAGTAAATCAACATATGAGCTTATTGGATCTATATTTGCAAAGTGAGAACTTTTATATGTCAAATCAAAACATACTGTTACTTTCTAACCATTGTATCAGTAAAAATCCTTTAATGAAGGTTGACCTAACAATCATTTATAAAAACTTTAATCAAGGTGACATTATAATGGGATGTTCTTAAGCCCTCTACCCAGGCCACTCCTAACAAGGCGATTAAATCCTTTAACAGAGTCACACATAGCAGTGTGTATTGTAACCTTTAACAGGATTGGCTCCTCACATAGCTCACTTCAAAAGAGTGAAAATTTGGTAGCATGTTACTAGTGGCTTTTCCCAAATTGGGTTTCCACATTAAATGTTGGTGTCATACTTGTGTGAATGTTATTTGATGTGTTGGGTTGTTAAGAGTTTTATATTCTGCAAGTTGATTACTTTTGGGTAGTGGACTGTAAGTTTTATGTTACTGATTTTATTCTATAGAGACCGAGTGGATTTCTTGAATAGATCTAAGTTTGTTGAAGTGTTGAAAAGTTGAATTGCTACATTTGACCTGAGGATAACTGATTCACCCCCCTCTTAGTTATTCTAAAATCATTTTAACAATGGGTAAGTTGTAGAAATTCAATTTGTGAAAATTTTGTTATAATTTTTGCATGCATTTTTATTATATACATGAGGTCAATAGGTAGACCATTCAACAAATGATGAAGTTTGTTCAAAAGAGTCTCCATAAATAAGTGATACCTTTAAATAAATTATACATTCTTTTTTAGTGTTCCAAATATCATCGAAAAAATCTATGAATCAAGAAATAATTAGTGACACAGTGTCCATTAATATTAAGTTAGAGAGAGAGAGAGAGAGGAAAAAAGAGGATGAAGAAAAATAGATAAAGAGATAGAGAGATGTAGAGGGAGAAATAAAAATAGAAAGAAATAGATAGATAAGGAGGGGGATATAGAGAGAGAATTATAAAGGAAAAGGGAGACGGATTGTTAGATTTTTAGGTGACTCTACGACACCCCCGGATCAAAGAAAGACCAAGATAGCTTCCACAAGATAATGACAAGAAGATTGCATACAATGCAAGAATGATGATATTGCCCATGGACATACCAAAATTAACAACCCATAGGTGACTTGATAAGACGCCGACTTGCCAAGGAAATAATGTGCACTCTTCTAAACAAAATTGATGAGCAATAAACTTTGATTTGATTTTTCCAAACACCACAGGTAAATGTGTGAATACAAATTGAATAACTAGTTGAAATGAATGAGGCAAGACTTATCCATGAAGCCCAAAAAGGTAAGAAAACTACTCACTCAATTTCAATAATGCCTAATTTACAAGACTTCTGACCAAAACTATCAATCAAATCTTATAACAAATAAAATTGGGAAAGTTGAGCATGAGATAAATGAAATCTAGACCAACAACAAATGTCAATCAAAGATTCAAAACACACAACTCTTTAGTAAAGTCAAAATTAGGCTGATTAGAAGTATTTACACAAAAAAACATAAATAGATGCAAGCTAAACAAAGGTACAAATGTGATCCACAAACTGTTAAAAGTAATTGCCAAAATATATGGCACATGAATGCAAGAAAATTTACCAGATTTGATAAAACTCACACACAGAACATAAAATTCACCCAAAATAAAAAATATTGCAATGGATCTATAAGGAAATCTTCTTTGGCCCTCAAAGAGATAAATTTCTTTATGATCTAATAATTTGCAAACATAAAATGATGACAAAAAATAAAATTTATGTATTGTACAAACTTGGGAGGGGCCAAATGCCATTCGACTAAAAAAAATTTGTTACAAAAATAATTTTACCCTAAGATAGGTATATTTGTGGTCAAAATTAATTAGGATGACCTCTTAGATGCAATGGAATTAAGGTGAACCCACAATAGTGGGTTACACTTTTTTGCCTGAACAGACACTGAACTCTACATTTTGAAAAAAAAAATTAGATTCAGATGCATATTTTCATTAACCCGTTTGAAATCAGAAGATGAAATAAATTAGAGTCTTTTAGGATTTTCTACCTAGATTCTAAATATATATTTTATTTTATTTTTTGAATTGATTTGAATATTTTTTTCTTTCGCCCAGAAAAACTGGTATGTTGTTGAAAATGTCATTTTCAAAGAGTTACATTATTTTCATAGAGCATAAATTTTTCTCTAAAATAGATATCAATGTGCTTCTCTCAAATTTAGTTTTGTAACATCCATACAGAGGGCATGCAATTTGTTTGATGACATTATCATGATTATTGCATATTTTAATAACATTTGAAGTTGAGTAAACCGTAATTTTGACATACCTAGACTACATAGCTTATAACTTGTTGTGTATTTGTCCAATTTCATTCTTTATTTTTTTATAGTAATAGAACTTCAATACCTAGGGCATAGATATTTTTTAGAATTTTTTTCTCTCCTAAAATTACTACTTTTCCATAAGCATCAAACATAGAGGTGGGCATATAGTGAAATATCTATGTTTAGTAAAATTGAAAATACAAAGTCATAATAAACTTAATATATATTAACATTATAATCATTAGAAATATTTTTCATAGTAGTACCTTACTACATAGATAGGTTTGTGAAATGGATTCATTTGATCTGCCAAAAGATAAAGTCAAAGTGATTTTTTTTCAGCATTTTAATAGGTGTGAAGGAGACTCCATTGTAGGTATGAATGAGGAGTATAGATGTTATATTGATGTTTTTTTTACTTAAGAGGATTTGAGCTACCCATTTGAAATTAATTCCTTCAAATGGAGCCTCTCAAGGCTTAAATCATCATATTTTATTAAAACTATGTTATTTCAGCAAAAAGTAGCATCTCTAAAAAAGTGTAACCCACTATTGTGGGGTCACCCGGACCTGATGCCCACATAGCGACAAATTACACCCAGCAACAACTTTAAGCCAAATTCATAATTTTTGAGAAGTCTTTACATCTTGAGAGCTTTGATACCATGTAAGAGATTTAGGTGACTCTACAAAACCCATGAGATCAAGGAAAGACCAAGATAACTTTCACAATAGAATCGAAAGAAGATTGCATCATAATGAAAGAATGGTGATATTGCTAATGGACATGAAAGTCTACATAGTGAGCCTTTCTATTAAAGACAAGATGAATATGGAGGGTTAGAAAAGATGTTGAAAAGTGGCTTAATCCTATGTGATACATAGTGTAACTTGATATTACCACCAAAAGTGGAGATGCTCCTAAAGTATAAAGTGCTTACAATGTAAACTTAAGTGATTTGTGTAATATGAACCTATTAATGACTGACTGCTTGTTGCCTATGGCAGGAACTAATAATTATAATTTAATTAAAAATTAAGATAACCCCAAGCCAATGATACTGTCCAGACTATACAATTGAAAAGGTGTAGTACATTTGAT